>CAEMYA010000010.1:12240488-12271440 GCA_903131615.1 Diplodus sargus
TTCAAGTTTCTGGCCCATTCCAGCTCACGGGAATTTGAGCTTAAGCGGCAGACAACAAATAATAATAATAATAAACCGGCACAATCTTAGAAGGGTTCTACCCCTTCGGGGTTAGAACCCTAATAAGCATATTGTCTGTTTGAGTTAGTTGTTCGTGTCACCACCGAGCGCTCACGGTCACTTTAGTTTGAGAACCTTGTTAGAGAATGGTATCCACTTTAGGTTGTGGGTGTTTGCAGTGTGTCACCTGTGCAGCAGCACTTTACAAAACAAGGTTGTGAAAGGCGCGATGACTCATGTCAACACTGATTTCTCATGCAGCTGGGACAATGGAGACACGGAGAAGATGAGTCCTTGGGATATGGAGCCCATCCCTGATGATGGTAGGTCGCTAAAATACAGCCACACTACAGCACCCACACATTTTAACGATCTGTCTTTACAAATTAAAACATAGGTTCTGGTACAATTGCTCCTTGTGCAGCCACGTTCCCCGAGGAGTTGGGCATGAGCGTCCCGCTGGTGGAGGTGGAACAGAAGGAGCTGCTGTACGTCCCGTTGGAAGGCGAGTGGGGCTGCCGCACACGCGCAGAAGAGTGCGACCGCATCATCAAAGCCATCGATCAGCTCTGCACACTCGGTATGACATCATCAAGCCACTGTGAAAAATAAACAATCCGCTCATGTCGTGTAAGCAAGGATGTGTTGTTCAGCCATGAGGGCTCGCTTCCCGTAAAGCGGCACGACACAACATGAGTCACGGCTCTGAGCTCGTCAGCATGAGTCCCGCAGAGCCACAGATCACTCGCTAAAAGAAATTAGCGGTGAACACATTGAGCCGCATATTGAGGTGCTTGCTTGAATTCCCGTTAAGTGATGTAATGGCATATTAGGCGCAGGCTTTGTATTGCTGCAATCCTCCAAGAGGAAAGCTGATCCGAGGGCTCCCTCTACTGACAGGTTGGGGATCGGACGCAGTGGAACAGCAACAGAAAGCTCACTTTAATCCTTCTAGATTTCTCCGTTACTCCTACGCTTCACGCTGCAGCTGGCTTACAGCACGGGATTTGTTTTAACTCTTGCAGGTGTTTCTAAATTTAGCTAAGAATATTCAGAGTAAGTAGGACAATCTTTAGGAAAGGGGAAAATGTATTATTCAACATATGCAGGATATTTTATTTTGAAGGAGACACATATCAAACAGAAAAGATATCCAACTTTTTCTGTTACAGTGGATTTGTTTCTCATTATAATCTTTTCCTCCTGTGTGTTTGTCATTCCTCCCCACCCTTAGATGTTGCGGCGCCATTTTCCTTTCCGGTGGACCTACAAGCTTACCCCACGTACTGCACGGTAGTGGCCTACGTCACCGACCTCAGCACCATACGCCAAAGGCTGGTGAACCGCTTCTACAGGTAACCCACATCACTTTGTGTTTGAGTAAAAAGAGATGGCAGAAAAAAACAGCTGTGTGTGTGTGTGAGAGAGAATTAAACACACGATCACATTTGTATTTTTCTTTTCAGACGACTGTCCTCTCTGATGTGGGAAGTTCGTTACATCGAACACAACACCCAGACGTTCAATGAGCCCGGATCGTTCATCGTCACGACAGCCAAGTTCGTCTCTGACCTCATTCTGCAATTCGTTAAGTGAGTATCAAGAGCCTGTGTTGTTGTAGAGGAAAGTTATCTGCTCAGAGGCCAGTTCAGGTTTTTTATGCTGAACTCTGTTAGACCTAAAACAACTTCTGCTCTCTCCTTCCGTCGTCATCTTCAGGGACCAAAGTCTGACAGACATCATGCCGCTCTACAGGACTATGAAGAAGGCGACCTTCTCTGACTCTGAAGACGAGGTGCGTTCACACACCGCTGTTTACCTGAAAATTGTCACAAATGTTTTTGCCAAGATATTACTCATGTAATATTTTTTTCTTCTCAATTCCAAAATGTTGTAAATCATGGCACCAAAAGCCGCCATTACAAGTCGTCGTTCTGTTTTTAAAATGCTCCTGTTGTTATTAGAGAGAAACACATTTTTACAATGTGGGAAGTATATGCAAATAAATAATGGTTAACTTCCCTCCATTTTGCCGCCGCTGGACGATATGAAACACCGGCTCTTGGGTTCTTTACAGATTATACTTCTGCATTTTAGTAAACCCGCCTCCACAGACACAGAGTACGGAAGTCAAATCAAAACAGAAGGTAGAAACTGAGATCAATGTGTGAAACGAAGCGTTGCTGATCAAATATGAAACAAGATTCTGTTACTACACTGCCTATTTCTCGACAACCATCGCTTGAAACTAGATGAACCAAAAACTAGCCTGACCAACTCTCAGTACGTCACCCACCAAGGATAACGTTCAGACATTCAATAAGTATTTGCGTCTTTCTCTACTGCACTGACAGCCCAGTTTTATAAAAATAAAATCAACCATCTACCAGTGAATTGCTTCTGCAAGTTACGTCTGAAAGGCAGCAGGGAGTTGAAATAATGAAATATTCGATTGCAGAGCAGACTGTAGAAACAAAAGATGTTACCTTGATTTAATTTCCCTTTGCCTATCTATTTAGGAGGAGGAGGAGGAGGATGATGAAGATACTAACACTCCTGGAACGTCCACACGAAAACACAAGGTAAAATATCTAACAGCGACAGAGTTTTCTCAAACATGCTGCTGTCCACGAGAGTGTCGTACTTTTGTCAACTTACTTTTTTTTCCATGTAGGGTCGTCAGCCCATGCGGCGCCAACTGCGAACCCGTCCCCCATCGTACGACCCTCAGGCGTGGAGGGTGCGCTGTAAGGAGCTGCTGGATCTCATCTTTCAGTGTGAAGACTCGGAGCCCTTCAGAGAACCTGTGGACCTGCAGGAATACCCGGTAAGAGCATGAAACTCATATCATCCAATACTGTGTGCATGTGAACTCTGCAGAAATATTAGGCTCGAATGAATTAGCATTTCCAGTTAGCGTTTTTTTGGGGTCCTGGAATTTTACTTTGCAGTTCAGTCCAGGGGCACAAGTGGCCACGATTCAATTACACAAAGAGTGGTGGTTTGGAAGCGAAGGTATTCTTCAGGCCTCTTCATTCAGCGTCTGTAATGAAGACCGAAGCTAATGGAAAAGTTGTGAAGGAGAAACAATGTGAAGTCTCACGGTCTCAATGGGCTACGATTCTCTTTGTTAACAGGAAACTGGAATTCTTTTGCTTCTGTTGCTTCAGTTTTTTTTCCCCCCAGTCCATTCAAAGTAGAACCCTGAATTCTCCAGATCTCTTACGTCTTTACCCTCTCTTCCTCTCCTCTGCTACTTTATTGTGTTCTCATCTTTTGAAATGTGTAATTGAAATGTGCCAACTTCCCTCCGCCTCTCCCAGGACTACCTGCAAATAGTCGAGTCGCCAATGGACTTTGGCACCGTTCTCAACACGCTAACAGAAGGAAAGTACCAGTCGCCCATTGAGCTCTGTAAAGACGTCCGGCTCATTTTCAGCAATTCCAAAGCTTACACGCCCAGTAAAAAGTCTCGGGTGAGGAACAAACACACACATCTTTTACTTGTATAGTTGTGAGGTTCATTAACCCTGATGTACACCGCAGCACTCTCATATTTTCATGCTGTGATGAAATTTCTCAGTCTTTCTTTTTGTCTGACAGTTGAATCAGTGCATTGTCTTGTGTCTCCAGATCTACAGCATGAGTCTGAGGCTCTCTGCACTCTTCGAGGAGCACGTCAGCTCCATCCTGGCCGACTACAAGGCCATCCACGGCCTGACGGACAGACTGACCAGACAGGGCACCGATAGACAAACACGACACACTACGGACAGGCAGACACGGCACGCCATGAAGAGGAGGAGGAGGAGGAGCGAATCTCCGGCCAGCAGCACCGCATCCAGGTAGGAATAAAAACAGACATTTCATTTCTGGTTTTTGGTGTCTCTCACTGTGCATTAGGTGTGATTTTCTTTTGTTCCTCCTGTGCTGCCTCCAGCCCAGAGAGGAAGAGACGCGTATCATCGAGGGTGACCGGAAAAAGAGAGCCGTCACCACCGGCTCCTTCGCGACCCTCTCTGAGACAGAGCGCCCCCCAGAAACAGCCGCCTCAGCTGGTGAACGGGAAGGCAGACACGGCCGCTGCGGGGCGCACACGAAGCGCGGCTCGCCATTCTACGCACACTCCACCCTCCTCTTCCTCCTCACATAACGCCACGAGCAACACACAGGGCGCAGCAGGTGAGATATAAGAGATATGAGATATAAATTCATATTTAAAGTAAGTGGCAGCTGGTTAGCTTTGTTACCTCGCAGTCTCACAGTAACAACAAGACCGCAGGAAGTTACTGCAGCCATCCAGGAAATAGTCAGAAGCACAGTTTTGTTAATTTAGACAGAGCCGTTTCCAGTCTTAATGCTAAGCTAACTAGCTGCTAGCTTCATCTTTACAATACAGACAGAATCCAACATGTTTTAATGACTTTCTTTCTGTCATATGTTTGCTATCTACAGAGTCTACTCGCTCACTGAGGGCTCACAACTCTGTGTCGGCTTCAACACCACCAGCTCCTGAAAAGGTGACGACCTCTCCAGCCACGGAAAGTAGCGGTGGAGGAAGCACCCGCAGGAAACTCAGAACTCCTGTCCGACACACACCTGGTAAGAGACACCGTCACCAAGAAGCGAGGCGTAGGTTTATAGTTTAAGAAAAATATATACATCTGATCTGTCCTGCCTGCTACTGATACAGATGTCCTTCTTGTCTTCTCTCAGGCTCTCCCGTCAGCCCTTCATCTCCAAACACAGTCCACCTGAACGGCCACGGTAGTCATGTGACCGTCGGCGTGGGGAGGAGGGGAAGAAAATCCCGGGCGGATGCGCCAGTGAGTCCTCCAGAAGCCGCGACTCCAGGGAGCCCCTCCAGACCCCGGGGCCGCCCTCCCGGCAAGAAGAGAGGCCGGAAGAGCAAGCAGGAGCTGGAGGAGATGAGAAGGAGCGGCAACCGCAGGAGCTCCACTCCCGACGATGACCTCGACCAGTCGACGGGGGATGAGGGCGGGACGTCATCCGCGCAGGAAACATCCGTGTTGTCGGACTCTGGCACTGCGTCGACGCCCAGACGGCGCGGCCGGCCCCGAGCGGTAAAAACTGATGAAGACGCTCCTCGTGCAGAGTCACCGGAGCCACCCGAGCCCTCGCCACTGAGGAGGAGCAGCAGGAGAACCAACGAGGAGGTGACGCCTCCACCTCAAGCTCCTCAGCGATCCAGTCGGAGGGAGGCTCCGAAGGAGGAGGCAGGGGACGGTGACGGGGACGGGGAAGGGGACGGGGAAGGAGGGTCGATGCGCACACGCAACCAGGGGCGACGGTCTGCCTGGTACATGGAGGAGGACTCTGAGGAGGAGCAGAGGCAGCTGCTGTTTGAGGACTCATCAATCACCTTCGGCACCTCCTCAAAGGGACGTGTCCGCAAGCTGACAGAAAAGGCCAAAGCCAATCTGATAGGCTGGTAACAGAGACTACAGAGCAGACACACAGGATGTGAGGAGGAGGCTGGCTCCTCTGACAGAAAAGAAATCTGCCGGAGATTTCAGAGCTCATGTGATGGAGGAGCAGAGGGGAACTTGTGCTTGGTGTTGTATGCGTTTGGTGTGCGCGTATGTGTGTGTGCGTCCGGAGAGCCGCTCGTCCAGCTGCTGCTATTTAAAGCTGCAGCCGTCGGGGAGACACAACAGCGCAGTTATCTGTCCACTCCTCCTCCTTCTCGGCCAAGCGAGCGCATCGTTTATGGCGGCCGATGGCTTTCTGACGAAGCATGTTCATTTGTTCCTCCGACGTTATTGGTCCATGTTGGATCCCACGGGAGCTCGCAGACTCCTACGCTGGTGGTCTTGTGACTTCCTCCTGTCCAGTGAACCACTCTTCACCTCCGTCTGACCTTAAACACTGTTGCTGTCAGACTGGGCAAAACAGTTTTAGTACTTGAACAAACCCAGAGCGGAGATGGATGTATCTGATCTCACTCTTGCTATTTTTGAGGACTTTTTCAAGAGTCTCTGCTGGCTCGGTCAAAGACGCCCACTGAGCTGATATTGTTAGGTCCGTGACGGATTGCAGACCGCTGGCCTGACGAGGTCTTTCGCCACCCCTCTTCTTCATTTCCCCTGCTCTTTTTTTATACGAACCCCTTCTCTGCTTTTTCTAAGATTTGTACGTGATGATCGGCTCTCTGTTTTCCGAAGTCTTACACATTGGCTGACCTGAGCGTGTCCGTCTGCGCTAAAATACCAAATGGTGTACCTTTTGTTGGTACTGTAGATCTGTAGGTTTTGTTTACTGTGCGTGGGTGTGTGTGTGTGGGTGTTTTTTTTTTGGTTTTTTTTTGCATGTTCATTAGAAAGAAAAAGCATCTCTTTCCTTTTTCTAGAAGCTGTTTTTACTGTGAGGAGGACAAAAAAGGATGCATGGGTGAAAGGGGTTCATTTACATGTCTAGATAGATCATGTTTCAACACGTCCTCAACATTAGCAATACCTTGTGCCTTTATGTCTTTGGTGAGTGTGTGTGTGTGAGTGTGTGTGTGTGTGCGTGCTTGGCCTCTGCCCTGCAAAGTTCACGTGCCTGTATGTGTACGGACTCGGTTGTGACGGAGTGTGTGCGAGTGAAGGAGCGTGTGTTTTTATAACACAGTGGAGTGTGTCGTTCACTTTCAGCGTACAAACAGTGGCATACAGTTTGATCGTTGTGAAAAACCTCTCAAAGAAATGTATTTATAGGCGTTGAGAAAAAAAAAAAGAAGACTTTACTGTTGTTGTAAAACCATTATTCATGTCGATATATTATCCTATAACCAACCTATTGTCAGTTTATACCTAAGGTACAGCCAGGGGAGCTCTGGGTGACTAGCTTTGAGATGCACTTACCACAGACCGGTTATCAATGCAGTCGTAGGGAGTTAACCCTTTGTATTTAAAAAAAAAAATTGTTAACATATAAAAAACTTTTTAAATGTTGATATGTTTCTATGGTGACTACACACACGCACACACGCACACACAATTCTGTCTCGCGCGTTCTGGCGCTTGTCCCGGGGCGAACGGGACCGAGCCAGATCAAACTGGATCGGACTGAGAGAGACGCGTCTTATATTCATCTTTCTGATTGTGTGCCTTTGCTACTCTGGCATATTTAATCCTCGGTTTTCTGCTTTTTGGGGCCTTTCTTTTAGGTTTTTTTTTGTTTGTTTGTTTTTTTGTTGTTGGACTTCCTGCTTGTCGTTTGGTTCAGAGAACTGGACCAGGACTTGGACTGGACCTGACAGGCTCGTGAAAGAGAGAAAAGTCGGAACTGGAGACAAACATATTAACGTCACACTCTCTGTCCGTACACACAACTACTGGAGCAAGTTCTACAACGATGAAGGCTTCCACTTTTATCCTGTTTTTCTGTTTTCACCCCCAGCACAAAGCAACTGGATGCCAAAATCAGCCACTTGTCACATCGGTGTCACTGGGGAGAACTGGACAGTAGCATCTATATGCACCTGATTCATTTCATAGATCTTTCTGTCACGTATTCTTGAACATATATCTCATCTGTTTATCGTCGTTTTTGTTGTTCTGTTCTGGATTTGTCAATGCCAAATTCTGTCTTTGGGCACTGAAGTTTTTAGACCATGGCTTTTTGAATGTGTTTTATTTTTCTGTCTCCGCAGTGAATGCGTTGAGCTCACGTACATATAATGTGTCAGTTGTTTCTCCTGTCTGTGTCTCCTGCCATACAGGATGATATTTCGATGGCTAGATCTGTGCAGTTCGAGTGGGGAATACAATTAACAACTTCTGTTTTTCTTTTCTTTTTTCTTATATTTACTCCACAAAAGATGTGTTTATATTGTGTATATGAAGAGTTTTATTCCAGATTGAGACAGACTGAAACACTGACACCTTCCTCCACAGATGACTGTTGGCATGAAAATAACTAGTACTGTTTTGTATTAAAGGATAGGAAGCGAAAATGACCTTTGGCCGCAGAAATATGCGTTTTGTGTGCAGAGAAACTCTTCATAGGCACATAAAGGTTTTGGATTTTTTTTTTTCCTATCTCGATCACAAATAATCATATTTACTTATGCACAGATTATCATGAGTGAGGAAGCAAAATTTTAGAGCCAGAGTTCTTGGAAAACGTAAAGTATGAGCTCACTTATACACATTATGTTTACATGAGACGACTAAGACAGACATTGCTCGAGAATCCCAAGATGTTTGCCGGACTTTATTGTGGGCGCGTCTGCAGCTGCAACGATGAGGCGATGAATCGATTAGAGGGTTGAAAGAAAATGAATCGCAGACTATTGAAGTTCGATTTGTAATCGATTTGTCGTTTCAATAATTTTCAAGCAAAAAATGTCAAACATTTGTTGGTTCCAGCTTCTTAAATGTCAGGACACTTTACTTTTTCATTTATGAAAGTAAATGACACTTAAATTGACACTTTGCAACACCGGAAAATGAAAATTCATTCGTTATGTCCTCATCTGGTGCCGATGGAAAGTGAAGTTTTGTGATCCACAAAACATTTCTGGAGCTTGACAGGTAGGACAGGATAGCAGCATTGAAGTAGGCGGAGGTAAAATGTTTCCATACAGTTCGTCTGCTGTAATCAAAGCCTCTGGTCGCCCTGAGATCCTAAAAATGATTTGACAAGACAATATTTAAACCCTTGACGCATGTGCGAAGTCTATTAGCTTAATAGCTAAAGTGAAGTAAATAATGTCATCACGTTTCAGTTTGGGTTTTCAGGGCTTCCACTGATATTGATCACGTCAGATGAAATGTATGGAGCCATTTTATGTTTTTTTTATTCAAGAAACGTTATTGTCTATAACATAGTGACAGGAAAAATACCTTCAGTTAAGGCTCGACTCACATAAAATCACACCACATTTGTCGTATGCTTTTACGTTTTAAAACAACTCTCCGGCTCCTTCAGTTGGTCAGAACGCTGCAACACTGTTTTGCTGCGAAGCTCCAGAAATTTTCTTTTTAAAAACTTGATCCCACTTTCCTTTTGGCGTTGGGAGATGATGACTGAGTTTTTTGGGTGAACTTAATCGATAATCGATACCGAAAATAACCATTCGACGCAGCTGTCGATGCATCCATTTTGAATCTGGATAAAGCCCGTCAACAGCAGCCATTGCATCCCCATTAAGAGAAGAATGGGCGGATTTCCCATTGAGACGCAGTTAAAGTTGGAATGCGGCCGTCATATTAAAGTAAACATTGACCCTGTTGGTTCTGCTGTTGCTCCTTCTTCACCAGATCACCCACCGCCCACCTGTATCTCTTTAAAATGTCAAAGTAAAAGAGCTGATGTAGCGCTGCTGGTCAGGTGATCTCAACCATCTTAGTAATAATAATAAAACACTTGTAATCATGTCAGAGGGGCCTTAAAAGCAAATCACTAGGTTCATACGTAAGAATTGGTTTTATTCATTCATATCAGTCGTGGGCCTCAGTTTTCGGACACATTTGTATAAAAAAATTCTGACCCAGCAGCTCAGATCAGCTCTCTTACTTTACTTCACCCTCGCTGCATGCTGGAGCTCATGTACACGTACATTCACCGCAGGCCTGTGTGAGTGTGGCAGAGTTGTGCCCCTGAACGGGCATCGTCATCATCACAGTGTTTGGTCAGTGGGGTTAAAGGTCACTGTGTGTGTGTGTGAGTGTGAGCGGCTGCTTGTGAGCCACCAGGATGCATTTTGGGGGACGTTTTTAAGTTGTAAGAGGGGCTGTGGGGACGGTAAAGAACGGGGGGCCTTGTCTCACATGAACCGATTGAAGAGGATGTCTTTGTTAGTTTGGATACTTTTTATATATAAAGGAATTAATGCAAAAAAGAAGCATAAAGGCTAGAATGTATGTGTAGGGGAGTACTGCTGTCCTGTTAGTTCATACCAATATTTTAAGTAAATAAACAGTTGTGTTTCCATATCCACTCTCCCTCACTGTTGTTGTTGTTTTAAAGCCTAAAGTCTTATTATTCGTGACATGAAGGGGAAACACTACTTTTTATCAACTGGTCATTTTTGAGATTCCAGGTTATTTTGATCCGACAACATGTCTTCTTCTTTTAGACTGTTCATTTATGCAAATTAAAGCATATTTAATTTAGTTTACTTGCATTTCTACACTTGCAGAAATGTGAAAATAGTCCCGACAACAGTAATGAACTGGGGAAGTGTCAGTGTGTTATCTATTAGTTAAACCTTTTACACGATTGCAATTCACCACAAAAAAGTGTGTGTGATTTTAAAAAACACATGTTTAAAGGCAGTTTTATGGAGGGTGTTTTGTTCCTGATTTACAGAATATACAACTTTACCCCCAAAAGCAACGGTGAACATCTATTTTAAATGGCTGCTGATGGTATTTCCCAATTATTTCCCAATCCTGTCCCTCTAAAATATGTTCTGGAACAATAATGGCCCAATTATTCAAATTGGGCCATTTTGGATCATTTTTACATATATAAACAAAATAAATCTGAAAAATTGTTATGCAAAAATATACATATATATTGTCTTAATGTGAGTAATCAATTGAGGAAGTTTCATTATGATATCTAATAAAATGACTCCAGTCACTTGTAATCTCTCCTCAATGTTAGAGTTCCAGTATGTGGGGATTTTTTCAAAATAAAAGCATATTTGTTTGTTCTCTAAAGAGTGTAGAGTTATTATAAGACGACCTGTTAACAGACACATATTCAGTCGTGTTTAACAACTCTTCCACCCAGCGTTGGAGCTGCGCAACTGCCTGTAACAGCCTCTTGTTCCCGCCCGGGGCCACGCACGGCTCGGCTCTTCCTGACGTGGCGAGCCGCGAAAGGCCCGCCGACCTCACCGTGGGCTCCGGTGATTGGGCGGACTACCTGTTTAGGCACAAACATGTAAATCCGCAGGTGTCGGCGGAGGCATGTGGCTGAGTGTTTGGTTTATGTAAATAAAGCAGAAGTGAAACCGTGCGCGCTGCTCTGCTCTGCTCTGCTCTCAGGCGCACAGCAGACGCGCTCATGTGCCACACATATCTGGAGGACAGACTTTGGATTCAACACGAGGTGAGTCGCAATTAAACACAATAACGAGCTTTGACAAGAACGTCGTTTCACTTGTGTTTCCTCTTAATGTTTATGTAGCGCTGCATGTTGGAGCATATTCGACCTACTTCCTATAAAATGCGGTTAAACCACATGCCGATAAATCAACATGTCCGGGAGTGACAGTGTCAGCAGACCCGGCTGTGTAACTTTAAAGCTCACTTTCTGTTACAGGCATGGCTGACACATCGACTTTGGACTGAGTTAAAACTTTTTTTTTTTTGGGTGTCGCACCTGCTGCATCCACCTGACGCGTGTTTCCGTCCCCGGGCGACGGCTGCGCAGTGATGCCTCAGCTGTCAGCCGCCGCGGTGCTGCAGCTGGTGCTGCTGCTCTCCGCCGTGCCCGCGCAGTACTTCATCTCCCGCTGGAGCGGCACCACGGCGGCGCAGCGCTTCCACGCCACCACACGGTAGGTTCCGACGGATCCGCGCGTAAAGTGGGTGTCACCATATTCAGCAACTAATGTACATCTGAATGGTTTCATCTCCTGTTTGTGTCTACAATCAATACTATTGGGTTTCAGTTTGCTTAAAATTTGGAGAGACTGGAGAACGTTCTTCGATGGGTGGATGGACTGGGCCAGCCAGCAGATGTTCAAAGTCCAGTGAGTGATGTTTGTAATTGAAAACATGTCTGTGATTGACTGAGACACACATTATTTCAGATATTCTGAGATGTTCATGATCCTCTCTGGCACTTCTGTCAATCACATGTATGTCCAAACTGACTGTGTGTTTTTGCTTTTCAAAGGTCTTTCCTTGGTTTGGCGCCAGATGAAGATATGTTACAAAAGTCTCTTGCTTTAGAGGCCATGGTGCATGACAACGACCAGGGGTTCTTTGGAGGTTTGTGGGTGTTGTTATTTGAATTGAACCTATAGTTGCAAAGAGAACATAAAGTCTCTAGCGTTGTGGACATCACACATTATTCCGATTCCAAAAAACCTGGTCAACAGTTCATGACATCTGTTCCAGTAATTCCTTACTGTTAATTTACAATAAAGGGCAGCTAAATGTGTTTGGTCTAAACAAAACGTTGAAGCCGATGCAGCGACACCCTCGCTGTTTTCCTGTCTTCAGTTTGTACTGTTGCTGAGAACAAACACTTAAAGGAAGCAAGCAAACATACGTGACTTCAATCTCAGCGCAGCACACAGGATTCTCTTCCTCTTCTTCTTCCCTGCAGCCTCAAAGACGGCGCGCAGCCCTCGTCCTCCGTACGTGTTTCTGCGGGTGGGAGAGGTGGTGATGGAGAGGAACGGCAACTTGATCGGGGTGGTGGTGAGCTGGGACCCTGAGATGCGAGCCCCCCAGGAGTGGGTGGACAGAGTGTCTGCCAGCTCCGACGTGAGCAGCCACAACTCCTACACACACTAAAATCCCCCCCTCTTCATTTACTTAAAGCCAGGGATGGAAAGTTAAACATTAGCCACTTCAGTGATTTCTGAGACTTTGTGTGTATGTGCGTGCAGGGCGTCACAGCGGAGAACACGCCTCATTATAAAGTGCTGTTCAGCGGGCCGGGACCCTCCTCTGTGTTAGTCGGATATTTGCCTCAGACGCGGCTGGAGCGCATCACCGGGATGAGGGTACGTACCGACAATCAGGGCACATAATCACACACATTGAATCGATGCGTCTTGGACTCACTGTTGGATGTTTCTAGCCGGACATTCCCACCTTGGAGAATTACTTCACACATTTTGACGGGGAGCGCTTCGTCATGCAGCCGTGGCTCCGAGAGCTGTTCCCCGAGGACGACAAGGAGGACGTCTGACCGCTCGGCTGGGACGCGGTCTATCGACCTGCTGGCTTTAAAAAACAAAGATTTGAGCAGATCAAAGGATAATCTTCAAATCCCTCCTCGCTGGAACTCGATGCGAGGGTGTCTTCCAAGACTAACAGCTTACAGTTGAACAACTTTTACTTCATTGGCACGTAAAAAAACCCCCAGTATTTTAATTTGATTGACCAAAAAATAGATGTTTTTGCTGCGATGACATTTGCTGTGGTTAAGTTAAATGATAGCAATAAATGCTTGAAATGACAAAGTGTTTTATTTTTAAATCTATGTAGTTATTTTTCCATGTATGTAGTTTTTGTGTCGGCTGAGGTAGGAAGAAAAAAAAAACTGCACTTTAATTCAGCCAAGGAATAAAAACACTTTAAAATGTGACAGTCCGAGTCATGTGTCAGTTCAAATGTCGTCAGAGTTTTTTCCTGCTTTTGTCTCTGAGGCTGAAGGACACAGATACCCGTGAGGAGGCAGTGAATGTGGGCCTGCAGGGGAGGTGTGGAAGGGGTGCGGAGCCCTGACCTCCGCCTCCGTCCTCCTCATCCTCGCTCCTCCACTCCTTCGTCTCCTCCTCTCTGATCAGCAGGGGGGGTCCCAGAGTTTGCCCGAGGAGCTGACTGACTTCACAGGCCTTCTGCTGGGCATTTTCTACTGCTGACACGCACGCAAGCCGCCTAGAGCGCAAACAAACACACTAGTTACAACTACTGCATTCTTTAAGAACAAGGAAGTCTGTTTTTGTGTGATGTGTGTGTTTTTTATACCTCAGTCTACTCAGGCACTCTGCACTGTGGTAAAACTGCGGCGCTCCCACACAAACACTCTGGTCCAGCTTCTCCAGCAGGACATGGCACACTTGCTCCATCTTCTCAAAGTCTGAGAAGGTGACAGCGACCTGTGGAGAAACAGTGTTGCACCATCATGTTAAGCTCGATACCCAGGTATGCTGTCAGGTCAGTTTAACAGCATCATGACACATTTGAGTCATTCGAGTTGGTAATAATACTCCACCTCTGCATCCATGCGATACTGCTCTGCCTCTCGGTGGAGAAACTTCCTCACTGAGGCGTCTTTGTCGCTGACGCCGTGCTGTCTGAGCAGAATGGACGACAGAAAAAATATGACATTCCTCGCAATCGAGTTGAAACGACCTCACGCACCTTGAAATCAACATATTCGAATTTCACACATAATGAGCAGTGAGCATACATATAAAAATAACATCTTCCTTCCACATTTGGTTCATCAATAACAACAATTACTCTGGTACATATTCAATCCAGCACTTTTGAGTCATATTACATTAGTGTTTCTATTGAATACTACTCTATATTTCCATTCAAATGAAAATCCAATATAAGAGGTGTGTTGTACTTGTCTCATTTAGTTATACAATTCGGAATTGGTTTGGAGTCACTGGGTCACATGACATGGAAGTTATTGAAAAAAAGACACAATCTTATAAAAATATAAGAGTAAATATTTAAAAATATGTTTTATCATAATTTTCACTAATATCTTCGACTCAGCACTAAAAAAATATATATTTTGTGCAAATCAAACAAACAATGGGGTTATTTATTGATGATCCATGAGCCCTGCGGAGGTTCTGGGAGGCAGCTCCCGGTCCTCCTGCTGCCAAACACGGGGTGAAGCTGAGGAAGAGGCGCCGCTAGGTGTAAACTACCAACATCAGCTAACAGCTAGCTTAAAGTTCAGCGCTTCACTATAAACTGCTGTTGAACTCGTATTAAGTTACAACTGTTGAGTGTTTTTACCTGACAGCTTGTAAAATGTATTCCAGTCGCCGTGAAACGCTGTCGGTCGCCTCGCTGACGGACTCTTTGCTGCTGCCCACACTGACCCGCACCGACGCTCGGTCCGCCGGGCAGCAGACCTCCGCGGTCCCCGTCACCTGGACCTCCCTCCCCCGGTTACTGTGGCGGTTACCGGCTCGCCCCTCCGGTCCGTGCTCCGCTTCGTTACCGGCTGACTCCCGACCAGCTGCCGGTAGTACAGCAGCGAAGACCCGGCTCTGGTTCTCCATACTGTTAGGCAGCTAATCCAACTTCCCGCTGCTATGGCAATAAGCGAAATGCTCGACGGGACTTGTAGTCTACTTCCGTGAAAGAACTACACTCAGTGTGTTGCCAGATCCTGCCTTTCTGAAAGAAGGTAGATTTGTGGGAGGATGTTTTGGAAT
Organism: Diplodus sargus; assembly: GCA_903131615.1. Lineage (NCBI taxonomy): Eukaryota > Metazoa > Chordata > Actinopteri > Spariformes > Sparidae > Diplodus > Diplodus sargus. The sequence continues at coordinate 12,255,658 of CAEMYA010000010.1, forward strand.
AAAAATCTCTATGTTAAAGAGGTGATATTGTGTTATGAAGCATATAAATATCATATTTATAAATAAATAGACTTCCTTTACTGTGATCATCAAAACACCTGCTTGTAAACTATCTTGACTAAAATGCCTTCTGGATTTATTTCGGTTCCCGTTTCCTAATTTATAATTAGAAAGTACTCAGTTTAAAACAAGGTTTAGAGATCTAAAGGCTGGAAATCTAAAAGTCTTCCATCAAATAAAACCTCACAAGTTTATTCATATAGAACCATTCAGAGACATAGAAATCAATCAAAACTAAAGCATTAAGACATTAAAACAGCACCTGAAAGATAGAAGGGAATAAAGGCAAAGTTCAGAAACATTTAAGGCAAAAACAAACCTCACAGAGGCTGGTTCTCTTACTGTGCTTAGCCAACACAGGAAGGTTTTAACTAGCTTAAACTCACTGATACACGAAGGAAACATTAGAGTTAATTTCACCTGGAGAGAGGCAAATAATAACCGATCTATACACTTCTGAGTCGACCTCCCACACAGAGGAAATATACCTTTATTGAGCAGGTAACTGTACAAACAAAGCAAATGTACACAGAATAGTTTACGCACCTTGTTGGCGTCCGCTGAGCAGCGCATTTAAACTTTACGAGAGAAGCGCGCTCACTGAGTCGTGGGCGGGTCTTATTTTGCGCGCCAAAATGAGCGAAACAGCGCTCTTTGGCGCGGACCACCTGCTGTCGTCACCAAGTCTGTGGGCAGGACTTATTTCAGACGCAAAATGAGTGAGAGTCCACCTGAGTGACTGCCGTTAACAGCAGTGCAGGTTATTGTCTCAGTTGATAGCATCAGCTTCTCATGTATAAACACACTGTTCTGCAGATTAAGGTTTGAGTCCAGTATGAGGCTCTTTGCTTACTGTCATTCTCATGCTTTTACATCCTGTTTCCTGTTATATCACAAAATATTCCGTCGATAAATGTCAACATTCAAAAGCCAAAAATGCAAACCTGGGTCAACACCTTAGCAATGTCTATTTTTGAGTGATAAAAAGAGAAATCCCTCTACACAAAACCTTTAACTGCATTACGTCAACAGATTAAATGAAGATTTTGAAATTGGATTTATCCAAAGTTCAGATTTATGCTCTGTAAATATGTGTATTTTTACTAGAAATGTTCTCATTTGCATATTTAAACATAATTAAAAATTAAAAAATTAAAAAATAAATTGTGACATACAAATAATATCATACCAATTTAAAGTAATTAACAGGATACTTTTCGAGTTAACTGTGTGTTGTTGTTTTTTTTGTTTGTTACCTTATTCACCATCTTTATCTAAAAATGTATAGAAAACTGCATTTCAGATCTTTAAAGGTTTTCATCTCAATAATGACTTTTTTTCTCAGTCAAGTCTCACTTAAACCAAACTTTGAACTATTTTCTGATTTATACAGGGATAATTTATTTGCAGATTTAATCATAAAAAAAAACATAAAACGTGTAACACAAAAATAATTGTCTTCATGTAAACCTAAACATACCGCAAAAGAAAAGTCAGATTCTGCGTGACGTCATTTTAACTTCACGTGATCTACTTCAGCTTCATCGCACCTGTAATTGGTTCTCTTAATGAGTTCTCACAGCGCATGCGCGAACATCAATGGGTCAGCCTACTGTAAACAGCTATATCAATTAGCTTGAAGTCGCCCAGAGATGAATTTCGTGACAGTTTGCCCGATTTACACAGTGTTCGTTTCAAGCCGACTGAATTATAGCATAGCATAGCTTAGCATAGATTGATAGCATAGCATCATGCTAATAGCCAATTTCAAATAGCATAACAAAGTAGCTAAAGTTAGCTTACGTTTCTCTCTTGAATTAGCCTGGCAGAAACTTCTGCTCTCCGACCCCAAACATGAACTTGCAGGTAAATTTAGAGGTTTTAATTAGTTATTTGTTCAATAATTTACTGACTTAAGTGGCTCATTTTCAGGTATCGACAGGTACCTGTTGTTTTTTTTCCTATGTTTTCCCTGCTGCTAGCTTAAAAGAATATCTGACGGGCGTCCTGCAGGTAGGTAGCTTTACCTGCTCTAAACACGAGCTAGCTAAAAGCAGCAGAAAAAAGATCCCTTTTCATGGCAGACATGTTAAACTAGCAGAAAAATCTCAAGTGTAACTAATAAATAACAGCTGCAATACCAGTTCTAAGGTAATACATTATTTGTGTGTGTTTATTTGACAGTACTATGGCTAATTACACCTGTGTTGTGCTCTGTCTGGTTAAAATACATGTCTTGAAAACTGTCTGTACCTGTCCATACATGGCCATACTTTTATTTTGGTTTATTTCAAGCTTTTAAAATAATATTTGTGTAATCTGATCTATTGAAATCCAGTGTGTGTTTTAGTTTCGAGGCACCAGGTATACTTGGTATGTAGAGCAAGGCCTGTATGAAATGTGAAATTATGTGTGTTTGTATGTGAATGAGTAAATTAATTAGGTGCAAATTGTGTGAATGCAGCCCTTTGCATACTCAGTGTGATCAGCTGGCATGATATTGTGTTTTATGTAGCAGCACTTTATATACAGATCATGTTGTCACTCTCTGGACAGTTAAATCAGAAGCTAATCAATAAGTTGCATTATGACTTTGGTCAGTCAGTGTCTATGTTTGTCCAGCAGGTGGCAACAAAGTATAACACAATGGCATATTATAAAATATGACAGTGCAGAGTCTGCTGTACATTAGTGTAGATACTTTTAGTAACTAAATGCTTTATTTTTTATATTCACACTTTGTATAATTTAGAGCAAATCTCTAAATGCAAACATGTATTAAAGTACTGCTGGTAGTTGAAGGAGGATGCAAATAATAATGACAATATTGATATTAATAGCTTTATTTCCTTACAATGTTTTATGCTAAGATGATCAATTAATTACAAATGCATAAACAGGTAAATGTTATATTTGATTATATAATTTCCTCTTGTTATTATAAATGTTTTAAAGCAGTTTTTTACTGATGAGTGATCAGATCATTTAAGGGCCTGAGGTATGAGGTAACAGTAGAATATAATAAAGATAGATATTTATAGTGATGACACAAAAGAAAAGTATTTTATCAAAATAATCTAAGTGTAGACTTACCTGTCAGTGCATCTGACATCAGTTTAGAAAGTTCTACTTTGAAAAGGGCCTTGTGCTCATTAATCTGTCGGTTCAGAAGCCGTATAAAGTGCAGTCGTCTCCATGTTCTGTGGACCTATTGTGTGCCCTTCCCTTTCATTTTTCAAGAACATTTGTGAGCAGCGGAGATTTGATCCAATTCTGGAACGCTGGTTTCTTTAAACACCAGAGTTTGTTTGGTTTCCCCGGAGTATTAAACTGTGAAGCTGGCTTTATAATCACAACCTAAAAATACAGGGCCATATTTGTTGTTATTGTCTCTGGTTTCGCCGGTCCCCCGGTATGCTCTGTGAAACTCTAGATCTTGATGCTCCAGCCAAGAAAGATGCAGCACCCAGAGCACAACAGGCTATTTTCATATGAGAGGGAGAGAGAGAGAGAGGAAGAGGGGATAACTCTTTACTGCTTAATCTTCTGTTAAGTCCAGAGCGTTTTCCTTGACTGTCTGCACTCATCTCCATCACTCATATCTCCGTTTCTCCCCCCTCATCCCCTGACCTGAATGATGGCGCTCTCACAATGGGTTTTAAATGCTTAGAGCAACATAGTTGGGCGCTGTGACGTTGCGGTAAATGAAAGTGGCGGTAAATTATTTGTTCGGCTGGTGATCATCATAAGGTTACCAACCACTTACATAAACAAGAATCCATTTTACTCTTAAAAGCATTAATTCTTCTCTTCCACAATGTTTATATAACTACCATCTGTGTAACAGTGCTTACTGTGACGCCTGCCATGAAATTATGTTGTAAAGATTTATATAAAAACCAAAGAAAACGAGATGGTTACGTAAATAAAAAGCTGAATAAAGTGATTTGAGGAGGTTTTTGCCCTCCGCTGTGTCCCCGGATGTTGGGTGAAAAGGGTCTGGGGGTCCTGAGATGGAGACTGTGGCCACTTAGGGAAAAGGATTTGACTGTAATGGTCTCTGAATCTGTTGATGTGTCTCTCGCTCACTCTCGCTCTCTCAGATGAAGTAATAAAGTTAGCTGTGTTGGAGGCCCTCCATGTCTCTCCATAGACCACAATCAAGGCCCATGCAGTTTTATTGCAGTTTTATTTTCATATTGTCCAAGAAATCTCCAGACTCCCTCCTGTGCCCGTTGCCATAAATCGTATATTTTGACTGTATTTCTTCCACTCTGCATTTTTTTATTTATTTTTTAATTTATGGGTGAAGGCGATAAAACATGCAGCGTGCACTCTGTGTGTCCACAGCTGTCATCTGTCGAGGACTTTATTGTGAAAAGGGGAAAAAAAAAAAAGTTTCATTTTTTATTTCCCTTCACAAATCTCCCTCCCTGTTAAAAACAGATGGTGATAGAATGAGAAAACACAATAAATGGGGAGATTTTCATTGTTTACGTCTCCAGACTCTTCCGATGAACAGTTTTATTGGTTATAAAAGCCAACAGTATGCGGCTCTGCTTAACGATAGGTTCAGGTGGTGATCATCGCTCCGTCAGCGGGAGGTGATCCGAGCTCGCGGGCAGATCTCTACGTTTCACTCACTTTCATAGTTTTCAGAAAAGTTTAGTTTTAACGACTGTGTAATTATAGCATCAGCGTAAACAGGGTCGTAACATTTGTACACTTTGTACAAGGACACGTTGCACTATACGTAGACGATGGCACCCTCGCTTGTTTTGATAAATTTGCACAATTCATTGAAAAAACTGGAAACCAAAAAGAAGTCCTTCGGTTTCATATGTTTTTGTGCCGCAGTTCTACTCTCTATATTATATTTCTCAACATGAAGGTCTAAATGGTGTTTCATAGCGTTTTATTATTTTGTTGGCTTTGAAATAGTCAAACATACTGGTGCCTAATAATATTATTAATACTGGAATCGGCTTATAAAATATAAGCTATGTCATTGTTTATAATTGTTGAATTTTAATCTCCAGGAAATAAGAAATATTGAGCCACTGAGGACGTGACCTCAGTGTCCTCATGGTGGCTGTGACCGTCAGTGTTAGAGGACTCTGGTTGTTGCACTGAGCTGTTTCCATGTGTAAATGTACTGGAGAAATCCCAGCATGCTCAATTTTCGAGTACAGTATTGTTTAGCAATCTCTGAAAATTCTTGAACAGATCTTCTCCCGATCGGACCTGAGAAATTATTTATCTTGTAAAGAGAATCATATCACAGTGGGAGGAGGTCCTGTGATAATTATCTCCCTCAGTTCATTACACGTTGACCCCCCTCAGGGTTAAATAACTGCAAATAAAGGAGAAGATTAGATATCGTTGGATGGGATATTATTATAAAATATCTTTGCAATAGGAGCTAGTGGAATGGCAAACATGACTATGAATGTCTTTGTTATTATCTGTGGAGTGACGCCCGTCGGTCCTGAGAGACGAGCGAGTTCACCGCGGAGCTCTCGACATGTCCGTATATTATCGGAGGTATTTTCTCATGCTGTCGCTCAGCTCCGCAGCCTCCATCTCTGTAAACAGCTCGTAGTCAAATAAACAGTCCTGTCCACGGCCCCCCTTCTCTTTCCCATCGCTGAATAGACCTTTGTGTCAGCTGATACTCTGACATGGAAGCAGGGGAAGCACAGGTGTAATGAAATTAGGACTGATAGATGAACGATTCGTGGGTTTAAAGAAATGAATCTTCAGCTATTTCTGTAATCAATTGTTGTGTAGTTTAAGAAAAAAATATGGATGTTTGCTTGTTCAAGTCTTGTCAAATGTAAGGCTGCTGCTTTTTGTCATGTATGACAGGAAATGAAGAGTCTTTGGTTTTTTGGACTGTTAGTTGGACAGAAGAAGCAATTTGAAGACGTCTGTGATGAGCTTTCCTTCCACTTTTGGCATTTTATAGACTAAAATATCAATCGATCAGTCCTGAAAATGACACCGTTTCTGTGTAAGTCACTGAAAATAGCCTGTTTGTAACTATTTGCAACATTGTGAAAGCAGGATTATTGAAATAACTCAGGAACAGTTTGGATGCCGCACCTTTCCTGTTCATTTCCACTTGTGGTCTCTTTTTTTTATGGTTGACTGATGAGAGGTTTCCATGTTAGACCTATGTATACACACACACACACACACACACACACACACACACACACACACACACACACACACACACACTAACACACACACAGAGCTCTGGGGCACCGCTGAACCTGTTGTAAAGACCTCATAAAGACTCAACATCTGTTTATTGCAATGCGTGCCAGAGGATTCTGCAACACAGACACCCACCCTGATAAATACCCACCCACTTAAACCCACATGCTCAGAGAGGTCTGCATGTTTTAATCACTGTGTCCGGGCACACACACGTGCACACACACACACAGGTGCCTGGGCTAAACACACTTACAATGATGATGACGATGATGATGATGATGTGTGTGAGAGAGAAGCATTAAGAGATACTTGATTTTTGCCCTCCTCAGTGAGCTGTGTGTCTGTAAGCCGAGTCAACAGGTGTGTGTTTATATACGTTATGCTTCGTTACTGTTAACGGCCTCGTTGTTGACTCGGGTCAGTCCATACATTTTGAGACTGCAGATCATTACATCATTCATGATTAAGTGATCATAATCATGCAGCTTTTCATCTCACCTTCTCTTTTCGTGGATTTACATTCTGCGCGGTTTGTTTCGGACAGTTTCCACCTCTTTCTGTCCACTTTTTCCCTCTTTCTCCTGCAGATCTGTGTTTTTTAAGGCCTGGTTGAGTTTCAGGGCTCTATTAAAAGTTCAAAGGCAGCGTTTACTACTGTAACTGGAGCTAGTCTGCGCTGAGGCTTTTCACTAATGAGTGCACAGCATACACACACAGTCACAAAAAAACACATACACACACACACACACGCGGAGTCCATACGAATGCCCACACAGCAACACATGTTCCCCTCATGGAGGCTTCGGCGATATTCCCCGACAAAGTTCATTGTTGCTACAGGACTCGGAGAGCCAAAGATTTATCACAGACGTTACAACCCTTTCAGCACCCTGTCCCTGTTTGTTCCCTCTTTCCTCCTCTTCCTCTGCGCTCTTCCAAACAATATATCAGGCTGCTTTTCTGACAGATGAATAGGAAAGTATGATTTAATCAGATCCGTGAGTTCAAAGAGCCAAAGCTGTATTTCTTGAGCCTTGAGCCTGATTTCAATGTCTGTTTTTTATGTTTATAGAGATTAGAGAGCCTGTTGTGAATGCATAAAAAATAATCTATGTCCATTTGTGTGACTTGGAGAAATATATTTTTTATTTAAAATGTGAAATTATTAAACAAATAAACTTTTATTCCTCAAATTCTGCTATTAATTGTGCTCATTAGAAAAAATTCAGTCCAGTCTCACTTTATCGCCACATCGCTGTCTTACAATCAGTCACTTCATTACTCGCTTTCATTGTATCACTTCCTGTAATCAAGATCTACTTTACGCTTGAGATCCAACGTGATATGTGGATTCTTTTATCTGAGCACGTCGTGCTTGTCAAGTCTCTGTGTACATTACATTTAAGTTGCATTAAGACCTTTAAGGACATGAAAATAACCAGAAAAATCGTTAATGGTTTCTCTACACTTCTTTCCACAAACCTTTTATAACAAATTAGAATTTAATAATGTTTGTTGAGTCTTCGGAGCGCTGCGGTTTTGACCTTCCTCTCCGCTGCGTCCTCGGATGTCTGACATTCCAGAGTAAACACAAAAACAAACAACCCAGACAGCGAGGCCTGGGATTAGACGGGTGGTAGACGCATATTTCTACTATGCCAAACCGTGTGTGTGTGTGTGTGTGTGTGTGTGTGTATGCATGTCTTTCAGGTTTATTTGAGTTGCTATTCATTTTTTTATTCCCATTCAATTGTGGTTTTGCTGTTATTAGGTTTCAGAAAATGTAAGATGTTTTTATTTCAAAATAATGTTATTTGAGCATTTATTTAATTTGATTTCTAGTTTGTTAAAAGTCAAAATAACTTTCCAAGAAGCTGTTGGATCATTTCAAATGAGCAAAATATATTGACATCAATTTTGTTTTCACTATATCTTCAGTTAATTTTTGAGTTGCATTTGGTTGGCACGTGCAGTAGAACCGCAGAATTTGAGCAATTTAGCTTCAAATTATCCCCCCAAAAACGTATTTTCTCAGAAATGTTTTTTTTAAATGAGCTTTGCAAACAGTGATGAACATAATAATCCTGGCTGTTCCTATCAGAAGTAACAAGATGAGCAAGCAAAGTGGTCCGGTTAGTTTCCCAAGAACAATCTGGCAGTTATTCATTCTTAGATTTGTAGCGCAACGCTAAACAACAAGATAAAAACATTTTGAAAGCAGACAGGACAGTTTTAGGATAAAAAGTAAATGTTAAGTTTTCAGCACTAACGTTGATGGGCGTAAATGTGCGTTCGGTACGGGAGCTGCAGTCGCTGGACTCGGGACAGAGGGGCGGGGTGGCCGGGCTCGGAAACTCAAAACGCCAAACGTTTATTATTACCCCATTTGCAGTAGACGTGCCTTCAGGGGAGAATCTCCAGCAGTGACCCTTGGCCTCCACCGCTCAACTCCCTCCACGCCTACTCCTTCTTCCCTCCTCCTCCCCCTCTGCCTCACATTTGCGGTCCGAAAATGTTGAAAGGAGAATAAAAGAATACAACGGAACAATATCTGAGGTCATCTGAGCCGAGGCTGCCATTCCGGGAACGGCGGAGGTCTCTGAGGCAATATTCTTTTATTCTCTTATTATGGCAGCGAACGAGAGACGAGTGAAAAACATACTTCACAGCCTTTTTCATCCAAGAACAGATCCAAGGTGATAAAAGTGGACGCTCCTCCAACGTTTTACAGCTTACCACTCTCCCTCTCTGTCTCTCTCTTTCTTTCTCTCCCCCTCTCTCTCTCTCTGGTCACCCCACCTTCCTTCCTTTCTCCCCCCATCATTCCTCTTACCTCTTGGGAGCGGAGGTACTCGGCTGCCCGTTGGCACTGTGGATGATAAACACCCCCGCCCAGCCGCCCCCCTCTCGTGCACCTTAGGGCAGGAAACCCCACACGTGCGCACCTGCACTGACTGCCATGACAACGAGGACCATCTGTCCATCAAACCGGTGCCTGAAAGAACCTGTTCTGAGGCAAACGCAGGAGGATAAACACACGTACACACTCACAGCCGCAGAGTGGACCCGGGTCAGGGGTTAAAGAACCCTGTTTCCTGTCCAGACAGACGAGGGCTAAACACCCCTCCTCACTTCCACTCTGTCTCTCGGCTTCGCTCTCCGTCTGAGCCTGATCTTTGTTGGACTGCACAAACGTCTTTTCTTTTTTTCTTCTCTGAATGTGATTGATGCCGTGTTTGTGATGGCAGCCTCGTCTCAGCTGCCTTAGCTCATCCTAGTGATTATTAACCGTGCAGCCTTTTTCCTCACAGGAGCTCTTAACTGCAGACCAAAGGCTGATTTCATAATAAGCTATGGAGTAAGCTAATCTCTGAAAGTTACCATGTTTTTTCTTTTCTTTTTTTCCCTTCAGTCGACTCCCAACGGCTTCATTAAAAGGGCATGATCTTATGTTACAGATTTGAAAAAGCTTTGGCGAAATATTCTCGTTAGTCACTATTGAAACCAGCTCCTCAGGAATAATTTCGGGCTCTGTATTAAATCAGCAGCCTACATAGAAAAAAAAAAAAAACTCTTAAAGAAGTCTTTTTGAGGGCTTTTCAGAGCACACATGGCCAAATATATCTAGATATGGTTTCATGCATTTGAACTACTCGAGGCATACGTAATTTATCCTCCGCCGCTTAACCAGCCTCCAAACTGGACACATCCCTCAGCAAAAAACGAGACAAACCGAGCACGCCTCGAGTGTTTATCAAGTATCCAGAATATATTTGACTACTATTTTGCCCACGTCTGCTTCGGAGCGAGCCGCTGTGGTGCAGGGCTGCTCTGGTAATAGCCTGTGTGCTCTGCTGCGCTGAGATTAATGTGAAGACTTATTGATGTAATGATGGAGCCATGAAAGAGCACTCTGGGCCGTGGTTTGGGCCCAACACATGAGCCTAATGGACTGTGTGTGTGTATGTTTGTGTGCATGTGTTGTGTCTGCGTGCAGTGTGTGCGTGTGTGTGTGTGAGAGAATGTGGTTTTGGACAGAAACAGATGAAATTAATTGAGAGGTTTTGCCTTCATAAAAGAAAAGGACCTCCAGAATCGAGTCTGTATATTTCTGTAAGATTATCTCGCTCGTAGAAAATACCTGACTTTAGGTGTGTGTTGACATGTCGGTGTGTCCGTGCGTGTGCGTACGACAAACTGCATGACCTCAGACTTCCCTTAACTTGTAGTTCATGCGCGCTTCTGTGTGTCTCTTTGTAATTCCTGTCCATGTGTGCTTTGCATCCTGGTTCTCAGATGCCCGGTGGTTAAAGGGCAGCGCGGCTCATACCGACACTGTGGGACGGCGTGGTTGGAGGCAGCGTTGGGGGAGGCTGAGTAAATACTGCCAAAATTAAAGTGGTACCTTTTACAACTAGTGCCCTGCGGTGTGTATGTGTGTGTGGGTGTATCTGTGTCTCCACAGATTCTCCGGTGAGGCCCAGCAGGTGCTGACAGGACCCCCTTCATCTCCCCACTCCCCCCTACAAAACCCTGTTTTTTTGTGTGGATGTCTGTGACTGTGTGTGTGTGTGTGTGTGTGTATGCCAGCAGGCTTGATCTGCTCAGTGTGGGTCTGATGTTAAAGTGATTGACAGCCGAGCAGTCACAAGGGCGATTGAGAGCAGTTGTGGGAAGCGAGGGACCTTACAGCCTCACAGCTTTCAGCCCTGAGGGGGAAGAGGGAGACAAATACAGAGAGAGAGAGACGGAAGACGGAATCTAAACAGATTAATAGGACACACAGAGGATGAGGTTTGAACAGATAGATGAGTTTAGAAACTGCGTGTTTGGCTTTAAAGGGACCCGTTGCACGGTCGGACAAGATAAAATGTAACCTGCTTCTGACGAAAAGTGCTCTTGCGTTTTTTATAATCATCATCCTGCCTATTCCCTGATCTCATGGGTCGGAAACCCTGGGGACTATAGAGGTTTATGGGAAATAGCTCATACTCGCGGAGTGATGTCATATGTAGGAGACAGACCAAGCTCTCCCTGGCTGATACGCCGAAGGGAGGGCAAACACGAGCTGCAGCATCTGAAACACCAAAGACTCCTTAATTAATGCGAGCTGTGATGTCTTTCTGGCCCTTCGTATTCCCCCGAGTTCTCTTCGTTAGTTGGTGCTCACGGAGCTCGGAGAAGTCTCTGCCATATTTCATAATCATGTCATAAAAGAATAAAATCATTTCGGTTTAATTTGGTGTATTGTTTTTGAGCCAGTGAGCTCGGTTGTCTGTCAATTAATTTATGGGCTAAAACTTGGCTGGTGGAGTTTATCAACACCCCTCCTGTCCTCCAACTACCCTGGACATTTAAAAATTAAGTCATTTATTTCTTTGAGTTTGTTCTGTATGACTGCCACACAACCTCTTTATGTGCTACAGACAGCCAGAGTTGAAGCTCCAAGGAGGCTGAAGTAAACCAGGCATGAACTAACGGGCTGTTACGCACCATCACAGTCCTTTTGGAGGAGAGGATGTGTAGCCATGCAGGTAAGTGAATATAATAATCTTTTCAGACGCGTATTTGCTTTATTTATGTGAATGTGTGTGCCGGAGAGACAGCCACAGTGTCCCTGCCAGTGCAGCACAGGAGAGCGCCGGGCCAGCGGCCATCTGGGTTTAGAGGTGTCTTTAAATGGCCGAGGTGTAAATCTACTGCCCATGTGCCGGAGGGGACGTCAGTTTCTCTCTGGCCCGCAGACCCGCTCACAGATCAATAAAGTTAACTCAAAACATTCACACTCTGCCATCTGAAATCAACCATTTAATGAGTTGCTGTTCCTGTAAAAAGTGGAAAAGGCCCCTTCAGATTTATTAGAATACAGAGAGAGTAGAATTCCAGAGAGGAGGAGGAAGAAGAAGGAGGAGGAGGAGGAGGAAGCAGCAGAACTATAGATTTTCTGTCTGCAACACACAAACACATGAAAATAGCTTCTTGCTCCACTTTTTTTTATGAGCGGCGTTCTTAACTATAGAAGCAATGTTAAGTTATGTAATTTCACTTAAAATACTGCAGCTCTGCTTTCAGAATTTTGCCAGCAGCAAAATGTCTCTTCAGCGTGTTTCCGCAAACGACTATAAACTTTTTACAAACACTAAATGCTGAGTAAAATAGCGCAGCAGTTACATCTGTTCCTGCAGGTCCTCCGGAATAACTCACACTCCCGACGATGTGTGAAAGAAGTTCTGGCAAACTGTTAATACATTTACAAAGACTTTGAGATGCGGCCCTTCTCGCTCGTATCGCTTTTTAATAAGAGCGGAAGTGTGGAAAACGGATATTCCTGATGTGATTTCGGTGTAATTGAGCTAAACTTTATGGCTGAGCGACACACGCAGGTTGTGTGAAATGTGTTGATCGAGCATCAGCAGCATTATTTAATGACGCGTAGATCGTCTTTAACTCTTGGACGTCTGCGCTCTCTCCAGGGTTTTTTCCTAAACTCCTCCTCTATCCGTTTCTAGGACACGGCCCATAAACGCACCTCGCCGTGTTCACCCAAACACCGCTCTCTACCTGAAAATCATCTGATGATTGGTTTATGCTGATGGAGTGCATATTAAGTGTTCCATTTACTCGCCGCTTCCCCAATCTCTCACCCTCCACCACCGGTCAGGCGTCCCCCCTGAGGGCCACACAGGAATAGGAAGGAAGACAGATGAAATTGTCCTTTTTACGGCAATGTCTTACTTTTGGGGTTTACATTACTACATTATGAGGTAAATCCCTCCAGCAGCTGGCAGACAGAGAGAAGTTTCATGAGATTGTGTTACCTGCACACTCTTCTTTATGGCGGCCGCAAAGAAAATCCTACATGTTAACAAGCGCGCATGGAAAGAATTAGACCGTGCACTCCGTGCCGTGTCCCATCAGGTGCGACGTTATGGGGTTAAATCTCTGCGCATGCTTCTGGACACACGGGTATGACAGGCGCTGACAGTTGACGGCGGAGGTCAGGAGCACGCGCTGCATGGGGCGGTTTGTGACATGCAGCTCACCTGGCTGTGGAGATCGTCTAGCTGTGGTGTGTTTGTCTGTGACCCAAAGGTGGCTAAACATGTGTGAGACGCTAGCGTGTTTGTGCTGGTAATGCGCTGTTTGTGCGAGTGTGTGAGCCTGTGTGTTTATGCTGCTAATGGGGGTTTAATTTGATAAGCGGTCTGCAGATTTGTCAGCGCTCGGCTGGGATGGAGGGAACTGGGCTCTGTATATTTTGGGTAAACACGAAGAAATTCACTCCAGGTTTCGTCTCTCTCTGACTGCCTGTATGTGTCTCCTACTAGTTTGACATGTTGACAAAGATGTAATTGGGCATTTAGTTAGGTAGATGAGAAGATAAATCCCATTCATGTCTGTGAAACATGTGAAGCTAAAGTCGATTACGCAAGTTTAGCATAAAGACTGTAAGTAGGGGGACTGTCCACAAATGAACCCAACACTAACTAACATGTTGTATTTTGTCTTGTGGACAATTTAATGATTTAAGTGGAAGTTTCATGCTTTAAAAAAAGTTGACAAGACTCCAGGAAGTGACTGCACTGCCGTTCACCAAGAAATCGTTTCCCAAAACACGGAATTGCTTCTTTTTAATCCAACTAGTCCTGGTTCCCTGAGACCAGTTCATGATTTTGGCTAAATCTGGGTGCAAGGCTATGGATACATTTTGAAATTTCACTTCTGAAAAGGTAGATGAAGGAAGCCATATTTAAAGAAAGATAGAAATAAATTTGCAAAAAAAGCTTTTCTGCTTGTCTGAGGTGGTTTTTTGCCTTTTTTCGATAAAAGTTACTGACATGACTGATGAGCTGTTTCTGCTCTGAGACGAGAGTGACGAGCTCCACATTTTTGGTCTCATTGATGGCCCAGGCGACTGGATTTGTTTCTTCTTCTTCTTCTTCTTTGAGATTTGTTGGTTTTGTTTATTGCTCTGAACCTCTACGCTGTTTACTACAGCCATGCGTAACGTAGCCGCGTAACTGCCAACTTCTGACAGAACTGCGCTCTTCATAGCCTCGTTTGTTCCTTCCAAACCAGTTGAGGGAAAGGCGCCGAATCCACATTTAGTTTTTTTTCTTTTTAGGGACATTTCTGTATCGAAGATCATTTTAAATTCACTTGACAGTCGGATGGAAACACGATGTTTGTCACGTGTTTTCCTAAACCTTAAAGAGTTTAATTAAAAGCTACGGATTCGACTGTTGAAAGCTCAGGGTTTGAACCCTGTTCATGTGGACTCTGGTGTTGGGCCTGTGGAGAGGCTTTTCTATGAGAGACATATGGAGTTGGGGGTGGTGATGGAGGGGGCTGTAATGTAGTCACAACAGAGGGTTCAGAGCCAAAGGAAACAGGGGTCTCTCTCTCCTTCCTAAACAGGATGAGAGGACGAGACCACACGCATGGCACACTGTACGCTGTATTTGTATCTACACATAAGATCAAACTGGCTTCCTCTTTTTTTTTGATTCCTGTGCTTTTGATATGATTTTAAGTTGATTCCAAAGTTCCTTTCACTGCCTTTTGTTTCTCAAACACACTGTTCCTCTCTGTACAAAGCACCACGTTCCCTACGGAGCTTTCTCTATGAATGGCTCTACTGTTTTTCTCTTATCTTTATATTCCCCCGGCTCCTCTTCCTCCTCCTCTTCCTCCTCCTCCTCCTCCTCCTGACCAGGAAGTGAACAGTGATAGACCGTATTATCATAGATAGATGTCTTTTCTTTCTCTCCTGCTTACATGTGCACAAACACACACACAGAGCCAACATTTAGACACAGATGTACCTCTTCAGCTAAAACAAACACACACGTTCTCTTTATTTCTCTCGTTTTTGCTGCCCATTTGTTTCACTGCGTCCTCCAGCTCAGTCGAAAGCCTTGTGTCTGCCTTTTGGCAGAGAGAGCCGTCATGTTAAGGAAGAAGTCAAAGAAAGGTCAAACTAATAATGGAACATCATAAATGCATTTACGGTGTGTCAGTATTGTTGCTGACGTGGAATTCGGTTGAAAATCATAGTTATGGAGTGATGGGAGTTTATTGGGTGATAATCTGATGAGAACAGAGATTTAACACACACACACACACACACACACACCAGAGCACAGGTATCTTTTTCGTTTATTAGCATAATGTTACCACAGTCACGTCTAACACAACAGTTCGGTTGTGAGTTTCTGGTTATCTTGGCCCGGCGGCGGTGCAGTGACTCTGGCCACTGTGTGTGTGTGTGTGTGTGTGTGTGTGTGTTTGGGGTGTTATTCCAGGTGTTTTGTCAGGAATGGTGTGTGTACATCAGCTGGAGACCGGAGAGGTACCATCCTTCATCACCATGCGTGGTGTGTGCACGTGTGTGTGTGTGTGTGTGAATGAGAGCGAGATAAAGAGAGTGGGTTGGTTGAGGAAGTGAGGGCGGATTTTCTGAGATCCGTAGACACCCAGAGATGCTTTGATATATTA
>CAEMYA010000010.1:12271746-12283119 GCA_903131615.1 Diplodus sargus
TGTGTGTGTGTCTGTGTCTGTGTCTGTGTGTGTCTGTGTGTGTGTGTGTGTGTGTGTGTCTGTGTGTGTCTGTGTGTGTGTGTGCCCATCAACATCACATATGACCGTAATGAGCATCACTGCAGGAGTGGGAGGCATCCGTACAAAGATAAGTTAAGGTAGCGAGGTGAAGGGAAAGAACCAAGCACAAGAACATAAACCTGACTCAACAGTGACTAAACAACAGGTATGATTAAAAAATAATAGTGAGATGAGTCGAATGGTTTCAGAACACAGTGGAAGGTAATGCCAACAAATGATTAATGTTAAAACTGAAAAACACAAAAGTTCCAGCTTTTTAAAAGCAGGTGCTGTAGTACAGTAGGAACTAATTTGTCTTAGTGAATAGGAAGTAAAAAACAACATGTTTCACTTTTTTGGTGACAAAAACTCTTGATGAGTGATTAAACGTAATAACAAACTAGCTGAACGGCGTCCAGACATGCAGTGATTTCAGTGAGGAATCGATGAGCCTGTGTGTTACTTTGTAGAAATCATGGAAACTAAAAATGATATAGATATTATCACATTTACATTTATTGAAGTACAGTTCCTTGTGTGCATTATCGAACATGAGCAGCCGCCTCGAGAGCGGACACTGAAATCAGCCGGCTGTGCTGCACAATGGCTGAATGTTTAAGTGCCTTAAAGCAACACAACCACTATCACTGAGTGTAGACTTGAAAGGTAACTTTAAAAAGTTTATAACTTCATCCTTTGTGATGTGCATTGACTAAACTAACTCTCTTTTTTCAATGCCAACTTTTCCTTTGAGACAGGAAGATCTTGAGATCCTTCACGTCAAAGTGTAAGTGAAGATTTGTGTAATGTGCGAGCGTGTTCGTGCCACATCACGAGAGAAAAATCTCCGGCAAAGAACAGCAATAAATGTTGTTAAAACGTTAAAATCTTGTCTGGAGATCAGTCGTGCGGTGCGCTCCCGGCTGCAGAGGCACACCCATATGTTGAGTGTGTGTAATGTATGTGGCCATGGGTGTGTCACGGTCCACTGCACTCACAAAATCACCACAGTCAGCAAGCCTGCCTGTCAAAGTTAGGAGCCGGAGCGGGTTTACAGGATATAAAGAAAAGCCTTTCGTATGATGGAGAGAAAGAAAGTTACGTGCCATGAGGTCTCTTTCTGAATGTTTTCCCCTTTATTCAATCCCCTGATCAGCCTAAAGATTGAAACATGAAGACGAATTGGGAATTTGATTTTGGAGGATGCAGCAGAAAATCAGTCATGGGTGGTTCAACAGTGAAATAGCGATGGCAAATTTTAAAGCTGCAACTAACGAGTATTTTCATTGTTGACCGCTCTGCCAGTTCTCTTTGTGATTAATGAAAACTGCTTCTTTTGTCCAACTGGTTGTCCAAAACGTTCTTCACATTAATCTTGAACCAGCATTGAAAAATAGCTGAAGATATTTGGCAGTTAGTTTGTTTTTTTCAGTTGAGTTTTCAGTTACTTGACTGACTGTTGCAGCTCCAGCTGATTGCATCTGCTTTCACTTCTATTATTTCTTATATGTGTCACATGAGTTCATTAACCTTGTGTAATTATAGTCTAAGAAGGCAGATTTTTCCACCTGTTCTTATGACCTGTAATACACCAAGCAATCAGAAAATAAGCATAAAAGGAAATTGGTGTTGCAATCTTCCGTGGTGTTTAGGTGCTGCTGCAGTGTGCTGTAGGTATGTCATCTAAGTCCAGTCCACTGGTCCAGTGTGCCTCCTCTTTGACCTCTAACCTGGCGTTAAAGGGAAGTGACACCATTTGCTGCTCCTTCTTTAGCTTCCGGTGACCTTCCGGGACCTCAACCACACATGGAGGCCTCACAGCGATCTTGAAAGGCCCTGCAGTTGTAAACTTCATAGAAACACAAGTATCCAGAAAGAGACAATGAATGTACAGTAGAGCAAAATGTAATCTTGAAACCCCCCGCTTGTTCTTCACCCTCGCTTCTGCAGGGGCCGCCTTTAATAAAAGGTGCTATACGGGCTAATGCAATAATTCAAACTGTGATGTGTTATACACATCGCCTCGGAGATCGCACACTGATAGCTCGCCTCGACATTGTGCACTCTGAGCCTTTGAACCGATGCGAAGACACACACACACTCGCTGTCAGCAGGTAGTTCTGCAGAGGATATAGAGAGTGCTGAATCTCGCTGTGACTCCAGGAAACCTCTGCACTCACTTCCACCTTCGGTAGGATGAAAGGAGCTCGGGGGAGCTAGAGTTGCACTCCCCACAGTGTGTTAGTGTGTGTGTGTGTGTGTTTGGGTGAGTGTGTGGGAGTGTAACACAGTCCTCGGTGCCCCTATCTCCTGTCTTTTGCGGTCCCAGCATAAGCACATTACAAATTCACACATCCCCCAACTGACACCCCCATACTCCTAACCTCCATCGCTCCACATCTGATACAATCACAACATGGCTACAAAGAGGCGGCCAGGCAGGGGGTACCGGTGTCTGAGTGTGTGTGTGTGTGTGTGTGTGTGTGTGTGTGTGTGTGTGTGTGTGTGTGTGTGTGTCTACCCGCTCTATTCATGGGGCAGGATGCGGGTTTTTGGCACTTGCAGTAAAATGGTGAGAAATTCCCTCAACCTCAAAGACTCTTGAACACATCAGTAGCTCTCCCGCTCTCCTTCATCTTTCTATTTTAGGCTAATTTAAACACAGAAACCCTAAACCCTTAAACAGGGCATTTGATTGTAGCCATCTTCTTCTTCTTTTTTTTTCATTCTCCTTTCCTTCATTCAAAAAAAAAGCATTACAGGGCAAAAAGCCAGCAGTGTGAAAGAAATCTCACATCCTGCTTTACCTTCATACTTACTTAAAGCCAGATGAGCTTTTAAACAACCTGAACTGAAACTATTACAAACTATCTTCACTTAGTTCAACCTTCTTATTCATATTGTATAATTTGTATCAGATATTCTGTCAGTACAGTTTGTAAAGTGTGATTTTGTACATGTGACGTCTGTTGCATGTCGGCCCGTCCTGGGAGAGCGAGAGGGATTTTTCTCAATATGGGAAGTTTTCCTCCCTCGAATCGAGGGTTCAGACCCGCTGAGGTAATGTGATTGGGATTTTGGAGCTGTATAAATAAAATTGATTTGATTTGAGAGTTGGTGCGGACTGAGACCACTCTGTCAATATACAACAAGGACGAAATAAATCGACTGTTCATGTCCTCCAACATGACACAGCAATTTTAATTTGTTTGTGCCTTCCAGGGTGAAGGTTTGGTTAGTTTTAGGCCCAAAAATGACTTGGGTTAGGAAAACATGATGATTTGAGTACATTTTTTTTACTTTGCTATTGTCAGGGGAGCTTTATTGTCATAGTGGCGCTGATGGCTCGATGTATTAAGAATTCTTACCGCAGCGACTCGGATTCAATTCAAGCCTCAGCCCATTGCTGCGTGTCACGTCTTCTCTCTCCCCCCTCTCCGTTCCTTTTTCTCTCACACTGTCGCCATCTAAATAAAGTAAAATAAGGACTATGGAACTATCTTGATCATGCAAAACATGGCTAACTGTCAGCAACGTGGAAATGAGAAGTCATTGCTGTGTTAAACTTTTGCAAAAAAAAAAAAAGGAAGTTTCATACCCCAAAATAAAAGGTGATAAAATTAACAGTAGTTGTAGCAATTAACAGGATGTCCCGCCCCTTTTTTAATAAATAAGTATCCTGTAGCTTTGATTTGCAGTCGTGCTATTGCACATAAAACGCTCACATGCCCACAGAGGCCTGATTGACACACAGTTCACATATTAACACAGAAACAGACGGGTTTGTTATACACCCACCGGTTCACACCCACCCACAGACCCACATGTCCACAAAACCCACCCACACACCTATACGCAGTGTCTGCGATTGTGTGAGATTGACACACAGTTAAGTTTTACAGGTGCGCTGAAGCGGATAATTAGCCTGTTAGCTGTGACTAATGAAATCTCCACTGCTGTGCCCTCCACTGCTGCCGGGGCAGAGGCCACTTTCCTGTTTGGATAGGCAACGCTTTAAAGCAGAGCGGAGGGGAGCCAGCTATATATATATATGTGTGTGTGTGTGTGTGTGTGTGTGTGTGTGTGTGATGAAAGCAGGAAAAGTGAATGAATGAGTAGAGAATGAAAAAAAGCAAAGGTGGGAATTCACTTCACAGCTTCTATATGGAAATACTGTTTTCAGTGAAAGCACACACTGTCACGCAGTCGTACACTCAGAGATAAATAGAGAAGAAATGGTTATGAAGTCAGTGTGTGGGCTCGGGGTCGAGATACTCTTGTCCTCTTTATACCGGGACTTCAGACCAGGTGTGTTTTATTTACTTACCTGTGCCTGTTTGCAGAGTAGAAGTATTTGTGTTTACCTCACACCAAACCTGGTCACACAACAAGGGTAAATAAATAGGCATTAGTTAATAATATAGTAGTAAAAATTAAGTGATAGTTAACCAATGTGTGAGGTAACAATTTACTGATGATGTCATGTTAATTTTTACATAATTTGATTGTTACACAGTTACAAAAATAATGAGGATACATGAATTAACATAAGTTAATGTAGTAATTACCATTAAAATCTAATATATCAAGTGATTATTTTAATTTTAAAATACGTACGAAAGAGACAGTGTAAATATGTAAACATGCTTAACATGTTTCTTTACATGCTTTTATTTACTTAATTCTTTAAAAACGATATAATCCAAATGTGTTTTTTGTCTTCAGTAACTATGGAGATGTAACCTCTGTGGAAAAAACATGTATGATTTTCTCCAACAACAAGAAAATTAGAAACATTGTTTTTTATCTTGTTCACATGTTTCATTATACAATACTGTTTAAACTGTAAATTAGAAGTTTTTCTTAGTTATTAGTTGCATAAACGTCCAAAAGATTTGAATTTCCTTTTCATGTTGCAAGATTTGCGACTGAGACGGTGACTTAATTGCTCCGTACTAATTACGTTTACAGCAGAGTAGAAAATAAAAAACATAATCATCATTTAAAATGTCGTTTATCAAGTCTGCTCTTCATGTGACTGGTTAGTGTGCTGGAGACAATCATACTGAAGGCTCACTGCTGATACGGGCCGCTCTGTTGGAGCTACAGAGGAACAGATTTCTGTGTGTTGCCCACTCGTGTCACTTAAATACAGTAAGTGGTCGACAAGTGTGTGTCGACCCGTGTGTGTCCGTGAGAGCAGCCCCCCCAGGAGAGCTGATGAGGGGCTGCGTACGGCTCACCTCTGACCCTCACGCCACTTCAGGAGTTGGAATGTGCACACACACATTCACACACACATTGCATGCTTTCATTTATCGAGCTTTAACGTGCTTTCAGTCACACATTACAGCCCATAAAGTCGATAAAACACAGTTCTACGATTAGCTGATGTCTTTTTCTCACTTCATTCGGTTTGTTGGATTTGGACACGAGGCTGCTCTGTGTTCGGCTGTGGGGGGGCCGTGCTGCTGTCTAGGTGGTACTACGTGTTAAAGGCCACCGTCCAAGTGAGTGTAATGAGCTGGCAAGATGTTACCTCCGAGGTGGCTTACTTAATTCGTGTGTGTGTGTGTCCTGGTGTCGCCAACTGATGTGGCTTCTGCTTTAGTCATCACTGCTGTCACCTCCGTTGCACCCCGAGCAAGCATGTGCAAAAACTTGTACTGAGGCTTTCACACTCTGAAAAAGACCGTGTGTGTGTGTGTCGGAGAGCGTGTGTCGCCGCAACATGATTACACACACATTTGTGCTGTTGCGTAGTCTTCTTTTTTTTTTAAGCGAGCTTTGTGTTCTGAAGAATAAAACTTTAACCATCTTTTGTTCTTGGATTGCGCCCTGAGGGGACGAAAAACTTCAAACTCGCTGTTTTCACTGCTGTGGCCTGCTGACACACACACACACACACACACACACACACACACACATACAGATCTGCTGTTGTCATGAATATCTGCAGCTGGAAGTTGGCTCAATGATTTTGCTTTAAAAATAAGAGTAAACACACTTCTTCTCTGTTTTATAAATATTGTAAGAGAATAGTGTGTGACCTATGGATGAAAGGATTGAGAGCAAGAACAAAGAGGGAAACCAAAGAGAGGCAGCGATGATGATGATGATGATGATGACGACGACGGGGCTTTACGATGTAAAGTTCTGATGGGAATTTCAGCTGCTGGACTAAAGGAACAAAGCAGATGTATGCATGCGTGCGTGTGTGCGTGCACGCCGCTCAGTTCCCTCTCTGCTGCTCTGCCTCTGAGGAACAGTAATGGTGATCCATGCTCTGTTAAAATCTACAGCCCGTTGGGACCCACATGAAGACATCACACACTCACAAAGCGCTCGGTGCAGTGGACCAATGAAGACATCACACACATGTACGAGCGCTGTCACTTTACCTGCCCTTCGCCTCTTCCTTTCCGAGGCGCCCAGCTCCTCTACATCTGGACCACTCCTTCCATCTTTCCTTACCTCCTTCCTTCCCTATAGCAGAGGTTTTTTCTCTTGGGGGGCGAAAAGCTGTGCAGTACTGAGTCTGTCCTCAAGGTGGTGGGGGCGAATCAGCTGCAGAGGATTGGCCTTACTTTTGTAAACTAGTTGGTCTATAATAACAGGACGAAATATAATCATGGAACAGCTTGTAAAAAAAAAAGAGGTCCCTCCGTATCTCTAGATTATTATATATTTTTTTTAAAACACCACCATAAAAGCAAAAATATCCATCGACCACTAATCCTTGACCATCGTAACATCATGGTTCACAAGGCTCCACACCAGAGAGCACAATTAAGTGGTGTGACCCCTCAGAGTTGCCGTAGGGCAAGAGTTGTTGTCGTTTGTAATATGCCGAGGGGGAAGATTATGTCTCCATGTCCCTTTTTATTATTTTCTCTCCATCATGCACGTAATAATTTGAGTAATTTCTCGCTAAACCCACTTCAGAGTTCCTCCAGGTAAACTCCAAACTCTCCTCTCCAACTATTTCCACTGACACTTTCTTGCAGCAGCTGACTTCTCACGAGTCACGGTTTAAAATACTGAAATTCTCCTTTAACTGTTTAATTGTCATCAGAATAAATCAACGGTGCATGTAGGTGTCCTTCATCATCTCTTTTTGCTGTCTGCTACCTAATTATAGCACAAATGCCCAAAGATACTTTAAAAAGTTGCTTGTATTGTGCACAAAAGAACATCACGCAGTATGTAATTATCTTATTTGCAGATTTATCTTTGTAATGTAAGCTGTTAAAAACTACAGGCTGTCTTTTGGGTGTGAATGCCTGCGCTCAAGTCAAGCTTGTCCCAGAAATGTCCCGCTATGTTTATAAAGATTTCTCCCATTTTAGCCTAATTTTGTGCTTAAATAAACTGGGGTGGTGATCTGCAGACTTGATGACTGCTAAATGTGGTTTTATGTCGTAGTTCTGAAAAGCGCAGTAAAGCCAAGCTATTTAAGGCCAATCTCTATTCTGTCTGTTAATTAAATTCAACAGAGAGGCAGCTTCCTTTGAAGAGAGGCCGTTAAAATGTTTGGGATATTTCCTCCGCATTTGCTTTCAAAAATAACCAAAACCCGAGACCACAGTCGACATAAAGTTTCACCCTCGAGAAACATGAAAACTTTTTGAAGAGGAAGACGTGGAAGGAAACAATCAAGATAAATATGAAACCCAACAGGGCGCACACACACACACACACACACACACACACACACACACACACACACACACACACACACACACACACACACACACACACACACACACACACACACACACACAGAGTCATTGCTTGGCAGGATACTGAGGCCAGTGCCATGAGTTGCATTTCATGTTTTATGTTCATGTATACAGGGTAACCAAAAGGAGAGAAAATAAACCAAACGCTATTTGGATTGTCAGCACATTTCAGCGTGTCCCTCCGCAGTGAGGAAACGATTAACAGACTCGACATATTATGGATTTTAAGAGGGCAGGAGAATGACTTAATAGTGTTTGTTTGATGTGGTTCAGCCAATGTGATGATTTCCACTTTGTAGTTGTGTCAACTTCAAATCTGTTTATTTTGGGGGGCGGGGGGGAATTTTGTTTCCCAGGAATTAAACAATAGCTCTGTGTGCATTCCTCCGCATTCATCACCACCTTGAACAAAGACGGACAGATCGGTATGTCGTCCGTTGGAGTTGAAGGAATGGAGCGATAGAAAATTAGAAGTCTTTTACTTTGATGACAAGATTGATGTCACAGCAGCCAACCACGCTCCTTTTCCAGAATACCACCGGGACACCAGATCTATTTGAGAACTAAGTTCTCTGTACTCAACATACAATAGTGAAACCTACACATTTATTCATCTGGTGGCTTTTGGGGCCCATCGAGACTGTTGTTTGTGTTGCCAAGTTGGTAAGCCGGCTTTAAATGATTGGCGTTTCGTGCCGAAGCTGTTTCTTGACCAACGACCAGCGTTGGAAGAAGTACTAAGATCTTCGTCATGAGTAAAAAGTACTAATACAACACTGTGAAAATACTCCACTGCAGACCTCGAGGAAAAGTTAGAGTACCTAAATGTTTTCAGCCGAACTGACTTCAAGTATAAAACATTAAAAGTGCTCCACATGCCGAGAAATGGTCAATGTCAAAGTCGGTGCACCTAAAAACCAGTTGTGTGCAGAATCCGCGAGTGTAAAAAACCGTTTCTCAGGACGGGAACATTTCTGCTCTTAGGATCCCAAATATACATCGGAGAGGAAGTGATGACTGTTGAGATGAAGCTGCTGATGTAGATGCTGAAGCTCGAGCCGTGTGTCGTCGTGGATCTGAGCCGCCGATGTGTCGGCCTCCCTCCCTGCCCATCCCACAGGCCTCTGTGTGTTTTAATGCTTAAGGACAGGCACTTATAGGTCTGTAAGGGCTTGTGGTTTGCGTGTGTGTGTGTGTGAGAGGAAACGAGAGAAAGTGTGTGTCATATTTGCATGTGCCACTTCTGATCAGCTTCATGATGGAAAAAGCAGGACAGACTCGGGAGGTTCGGAAAAAACGAATATTCACCTTCAGTTTTATGTGCATTCAATGTGCCATGATTCTGGTTTAAGTGCTGGTAAGATACCTGTGTGTTTCACTTAGACAGGCACAGTGACACACACACACACACACACACACACCCCCACACACTCTTGGCAGATGCACTTGTTACCATTTAATAGCCATGCAAGAGCACTTAACCTTTACATAGTTTAAAGGTTCATGAGATACCTTAACAGTCTCTAATGGAAAGAATGTAAAAGAGATCTCCATATACTATTACATACTGATACATCTCAGCAGATATAACGCCGTGTCTGCAGATTCCTTCCTCTCTCCCGTAATCCTGAACTTTAATGCAGCACTGACAGTTTATTCCTAATTATTGATGTTTTGTCAAATTTAGAATTTAATCATTTAGCACAAGATTTCCTCAGTGTGACTCACGGGGGTGTTACGGTCTCCGTTGAAGGCAGTTTGCCTGTTATGGTCAGTTCATCATTATCAGTTTGATAGAACAGGCTCAGGACCAGTTCACACAAGTCCAAGTCATGACGTGGCTTTCGAAGGTATTTGTTGATATTCGTTGTTATCAAGCTGCTAAACAGCCGTGCTTCTTTAAAATATGCTTCTGCTGTGTTTCAACTGACTGACCGCCCTCCTGACCTCGGCAACACCGGAGTTTTAAAACAAAACAACAAAAAAAAAGCACATTTCAGCACCAGAAGCAGCCGTTCAATCATTTGCAAAGTTTTTTCATGTCTGCACATCTAAAAGCCCCCCCCGTAACCTCAAACTTGGCTTCAGCAGCACATCAGTGAATGTGGGTTCTGAGACGATACTGAACGTTTCGATGATTATTGTGATGATGATGATGGTGATAGCTAGTGGTGAGTTGTGATTGGCTGGATGCAGATGTGCTGCTGAAGGTTAGGCTATGACATCAGCACGTTCAGAGCGGAGCACGATGTGAGATCTGATGATTAAACCAGTCATACATGTACCCGCACACATTTTGGAGACATATACCTCCCACAGTCTCTGAGGCCTTTTTGAGACTAAACTGATTGGCTGCTTGAAAAAAGAAGCAAAAAATGGCCAAATGTTGTGTCATTTTCTCTGCATCGTCCTGTCTTGAGTTAAGGTTACACGAGAACATTTAAAATCTCCCATTAGTTACAGTTTTTACGTCTTGTTTTTCCCTGACGTGACCTGTCAGGTAAAAGATGTACACCGAGATAAGTAGCCTGTATAACAGCACAGAGCAGCTTATAATGAGTCGTAACACTCACTGCGCTCATGCAGCCAGTTTTTTCTTTTCTTTTTTTTTTACTGAAACGGTAACAGAACCCCTCAACTTTTATAATTTATGTCAACAGAAGTAGAATATTAAAGAGTTTGACCCTTTTCATCAAAAGTTCTGCGCTCTAAAACAGTTGGATGCAACATCAACCTATGAGTATTTTCCTGGCCGTAACCCCACAATCTGTTTGCAATGGGGCAGTGAAAATTGAGCCACTAAAACAGTTGGAAATAGACCTATTGAATGCTGTCAATGACAGTGGTTACTTAAGCTATGGCTCGGCACCCAAAATAGGTCACAGCCCCCTTTTTCCTTTTTTTTTTCGCTGGTTGGTCTCCACGCAACAATTGCAGCCAAAGTGTCATTTGGGTCCAAAAGCAGAGAGAAACCTTGAAATACAGACTTTATATCATCTGAATGTCATTACGTACAGTTAGTGAGCCCTGCAAATGTGTGAGTGGTAGGAAATATAAGGAGACGGGAAGAGAATGTCGCATCGTGAGTGTCGAGCGGGCCAGATCGACACCGTGCTTAGACTGTTGGTAACATCGGCCAGCGGTGCGACACGCCACAGGTCGACTAGTCGTAATTAATCTATGCTGCATCGTAAGATATTATTGGGCAGTCTTTGTGTTGATATGATCATTATAACCCTGAACGTTTTCACACTCCAAAGCACCAAATAGCCGTTCATAGTTGCGTGGTTTGGTTCATGTTGTGATCAGTACCAGAGATTCAGGGATTTCTCCATCCGTGACTCTGATTTCTGGCTTTCAAAATGAGCGAGGACGATGCTACGTGCATGTTTCTGAAGATGTAACTCACCGCGTTAGTCGTGTTGTTCGGGGACACGAGGGGTGTGAGCCGGCTGAGACTTTGTGGAAATGATTACACGGCACAAACGTTACTTAATCAAGCGGTTGGGTTTCAGACTTTTCTCGCTCGGTCTCATGCTGTCTCTCGTCCAGGTTTCCAATAAGAGCAGTA
>CAEMYA010000010.1:12291139-12305253 GCA_903131615.1 Diplodus sargus
TGTGTGTGTATGTGTGTGTGTGTGTGTGTGTGTAACTATAACATGTTAAAATACTGAGACAATGCATTTTTTTCTCCTTCAGGAACAAAAACACCCATCAATCATGAAATGTAGTGTGTATTATGAACCTCAGGATGAGCTCGATAGCAGATAGCAGAGGAGTGTTCCAGTGATAAATCTGACCTCTGCTGGTGAGGTCTTGTGATTGTTACACCACCTCAGCGTCTGAAGGTAATGCATGTTTTTCTACGGTGGCGTTAACAGATTAATCCTTTGGCCTTCTTGCTTTTGTCTCGAGCAGACACGCTTCCTTCGTGTTGTAATTTGACCTTCATTTTTTTGGGATAAATCGAATTGAGTTGCAGACCGAATCGCATCGTTAAAGCGTTGTGTACAGCGACCAATATATTCACATTTATACACATTTATTCTGCAATCATTACACTGTGCAATCAGTATTTATCACAGGTAAGTTGAAGCAAAACACTTGTCTACTGCAAGGTTGAGTATGACTTCAACAGAAAACCACGTTTAAGCATTAATTTATAAAACCTTATTTTGCTGTGGAAATGATCTTATTTCTAAACAACGTCTAGACTGGATGTGAGCGGTTCTCCTGCTGGTGATGTAGAGATACTGCAGCCTGTGTTGAACTTTGAATGAGCTTCATGAACAATGCGCAGCAGTGAGAGTATCCCAGTCTGTGTGTTTGGATCTGTTTATCAACTCTACCATCCTCTACCATCGCCGTGATCTCTTCCCAAACACTTTATATTCTCTACTCATGACTGAACTTTCAGTTTGTGCTGGGATTAGAGGAAATCACAAGTCAGGTGCCTTCAACTGAAAATCATTTGAGGAACATAAACACACTGTCACAATTAGACTACACTCAGGTAAAATTCTAATAACTTTTGTGAGGCCTCCGGGTTCAGATGCATTAAAAGAACGTCCTTAAATCTTTTTTTTTTTGTTTTTTTGACTAATGGCCCATGTTTTGCCCAACATGCCTCACATACATTCACACTTCCTCCTCTGTCTGTCTCATAATCCTGCCTCTAAAGCAGACACAGGCCTGTGCACGTGCACACACACCCACCCACCCACCCACACACACACACACACACACCCACACACACAATGATGTATGTGTGAACAATAAGGTGTTAATTCTGGAGGTGTTGCCAACATGCTGTCGCCCCTCAGACACACTCACGCTCCGACACACACAACTCTTGTTAGACCCTTCCACTCATTTCCTCTTTTTTTGTTCTTTCCCTGGTTGTCTTTAAAGTTTCTGAGTGATTTGGCCGTTCCTGCCACAACCTCTTGTTGGCTTTAGACAAGACAGTTGCAGCCTGGTTTGACTCATGCGCGCACACACACACAATCCATAATAACAAGTCTCTGTAATATCTGATTGTCTGGAGAGTGTGTGAGAGTGTGTGAGAGTGTGTGAGAGTGTGCTTATGTGTTTGTGCGTTTAGATCAGTGATCCAGATTGTACAGCGTCACCTCTACGCCTCAGTGGCTTCTGCTGCTGCAACACACACACACACACACACACACACACACACACACACACACACACACACACACACACACACACACACACACACACACACACACACACACACACACTCATCACATCTGCCCCGACTTGTGACTACCTGGAGAGTTGTTTTTTGGGCCCTAATATGCTCGATGGCGGCGCGTTGGTTACGGGGTGTTAGTTTTCACTTGTGTCAATGTGCGTTTCCTGCTCTTTCAGATACAGATGTCTAGGATTTGGGGCTTTCTCCTTTCAACACCTTCTCTCTCTCGCTGATGACCACAGATAACAGCTCCCTCCGTCTCGTTCCGTTCTTTATCCTCTTTCATCCCCCCGCCTCCCTCGCTCTCTGACTTTGCGATAATGCTATGTGGATGTTTACCTCAAGATAACTTTATTTTGACTGCTTATGTGCCGCTGTGCCAGTGGTGCTGGTGTGTGTGTGTGTGTGTGTGTGTGTAGGGGAGGCTGCTGACAGACATGGACAACAGGGCAACAAGGAGAGCTGACCCGGGGTAAGAGGGGGCTTTTGTGTGTGTGTGTGTGTGTGTGTGCGTGTGTGTGTGTCGATGGTTGTTTATGGCGGTAATGGGCTGCTCGGACTAGACCTCTTTTGATCCCTCCATGCCACCTCAGTTAGCACCTCTGTATGCAAGGAAGTGTTGTGCACAAAGACATCTGCTCTCTGAACTTGATAATGAGACACCTTTAGACCTTTGGGGCAACATGGATTTTGAGGTTGTGCTCAAACACAAATAGAAATATCCACATTTTTCCACCCATGCTTGCATTCTGGGCACTTTCGTGTTTATGATGTTAATCTTTTTAAAAGCGTTCTTTTCAAGGAAACGTTTACAGGATTCGCATATAGCACAGCTGCGTTGCCAGCTCAGCATCTGCTCCGTGTGCCGTGTTTGGGTGGATATGTAGCATGTGCTCCGCAGCGATGCATGTTTATTTGCTAACTTGGCAGAAGAAGAAGCCTTTGCATTTTATTAGCTTCTGTCTTTGCGTCCGTCAGATGTTTTGCGATGTTATATTTAGCGTTTACATCCCTACATCTGAAATTAGTCCCTGCCACGGTGGAAGCTAATTCTGGGAAATATATGCTAAAACAAGGTCCATATAAAATACATTCCCTGGTTTCCGCTCGCCTGGCTCTCTCTGATCACTCTGCTGTAACCTGCTAATCACATGGCAGCGTGCTGGTCACAGCCCACTATATTTAGTGTTTACAAGGCTTAACACGGCCCCATTTAGACATGCTCGGCTCATATAGGGAGACAGACAGCAGATGCAAACACACACACACCGACGTACACACTTCTTGTTGTGTATGTATCCATCCCTGCGCCCACATGCATGCAACAAACACCAGCCGCTCCTCTCTGTTGTTCTAATTGGATTTGAGGTAAGACAGTGCCTGTCCTCAGACTGCACATTGAGGTTAACACAGACATCTGTGGCTGGGCGCCTACTGTTTGGAATAAATTGGAGAGTAATTTTAGATTTCTGTCTATGTAGCTTAAAGGCCGTCATTCTCCACAAGCCTGGATAATGTGTGTGGCTGCAGTACAAAGAGCATAATTGGATCTTTAAAAGATGCTGTATCATAAGTTTGTTCTGACCCTGTAGCCCTCAAGGTCACATGAGGAGATGACAAGAGGAGGTTTGAAGAAGCAGACGAGGAGCAAGCTGAGGTTTCATAGCATTTTATCAAATCAGAATCCATTATTGAACCCTTTCAGGATTTGTAAGTTGCTAATTTTATTAATAACTTAATCAAAACTCTAATATTCATTTGGAATCTGTAGCCTGGAAGATGTAGCCTCTTTACTTTTGCACACCTTGGAACTATTAAGTTGTTTCCCTTAAGATTTTTTTATACACAGACGTCGGGGTGCTTACAGGCAGTGATGATTGATTTCTGGCTTCGTCTTGGCTGCAGGAGAGAATACTATTCACAGCAAGACTGGTATTTTGAGAAAATGAGGAAGGCGGGAACGCACCTTGTTAAACCTCCGACCTGTAATCTCCTGTTCTCATTCACATATTTCTCTGTTTCTGTGTTCATTGATCGTTTAGAACGAGTGATCACAGAGAACGTTAGAAGCAACAAAACAACGTTATATTCAGAGCAGCTAAAAAAAAAAAAGCCCCTTCATCAGATCTGGAAGAACTTGTTGTACAAAAAAAAATGGCAAAATACCCATGAACTATATTATAAACAGATCCTCGTCTTCTGGAACGTTTCCTGTGGTCATTGAAACCCTGACAGAGCTTTTAAATTAACCTACTACTAAAATTGAATGTACGTGATCAGCAGATTGTTTCACCGTGCACTCAGCACATCGCTGGTCGCGCTGAACAGAAAGAAAAAATAGCCCACATGTCGACCAGATAGTGGCTTCGATGACCAGCCGAAATCCAAGAGTTCTTGTTTGGCTTTGCTCTTCTCTAAATATAAAGATACGATAGATTCATGAGCCTCAGAGCGAATTTAGTTATTTAGGAATGGGACGCCCACCATCAGGAAAAGTGGGACCTGGAGGTTTTTTTTAAATAATTCATTACGTGTGCCTGTTGCAACGCCAGCTTCTCCTCGCCCTCCTCTCCTCGGTCCACTCTGTGGGCCCCTGCGGTGTTACAGAGCGTGACGCCTACAGCAGTCAGGGGAGTCGTAGCCATGCTCCAAGATTAAATACAACTCTCAGAGGGGAGAGAGCGCACGGCCACACACACACACAGTGACAGCATGCTAACATCGCTAGCCATCATCGGATAAATGAGAGAAACTGTAGGATATACTGAAGATAATCACACGTAATCATTGGGATTTACAAAGAGTTTGTGTATGTGTGTGTGCCTCTACTGTTTGAGTTGGTACTGGATTTATCTGTTAGCGCTCAGAGGCTAGTGTGTGTGGGATCCAAACACACTGGAATTATGGGAGATGAAGTCAAAGGTCGAGGCCGGGAACACACCACAGTGTGTATTGTGTGCGAGTATCTGTGTGTATCGGAGGACCGATGAAACGGGCTCGTCAGGGAGGGCGCTGCGCACGGATCATCAGGCGTGTGATGGAAGGTGTTCACGAGGAATTTAGATTAGCACTGAGAGAAAACAAATGAGAGGGGAGAAAGAGTGAGGAAAGGCGGTGGGAGTGAAAGGTGACCTGGGAACAGAAACCGACGTCTGGGAGCCCTGAACACATCGCTCGGGCCTCGGTTTCTGGAAGGGAGCAGCAGATTGTGTTTGATGATGTGATGTTGTCTCTGGCTGTGAATAGAGTCGTGTAGGGATCATTTATTTTTGTAGGCTAACCCGGATTTTCGCATCAGCAAGGTTCCCTTGACAAAAAGCCTAAGAGGGATACTTCAATAGGATTTTGGATTATCGCTGAAATGAAACTCTGCGGTCAACACAAGTTTATGATACGCACACGTTTTGTTAAGCAAGATAATCTTCACAGATAAACGCCACTTTTTGTGATTTTCAAAGCGTAATTCAAATCTCCAGAACTCCACAAATAGACTACATTGCGGCAAGTACCGCTAAGTGTCTTACTACACAACTACTATACATGTTTTCTATTAATTGATCAGTGTTTGTAACTAAAGTCTGCCTGTAAAGATGGTAGATGAGTCTACGTGTTCAGCGTGATGACGTTTAATGTCCGTGATCATGTTTAATTCAGAAACTTGTTAGCAACCGCCATTTTTAAAACACATAAGCACGTTGTTATTAAATTGTTGGACATTTAATGATGCATTTTATGTCATAGAACAACATGTGTAGGTATCTTAAGCATGTGGCAACCACAGACCTTATTTCAGGCATTTAGCCGAAAAGAGACGAGGGAACTGGATGTTCTGGGTTTTACGACCACACAAGCAATGTAGCTCATGTTAGCTCGCCTTTCAGTTGATGTCATGACAGTGATGTGCATGTTCTGCTTTGTTGTAATGATGACAGCCTACTTTTTTGCATGTTTAGGCCTTGCATTTATTGATGTGTACATTTGTAAATCGTCTTTTTCAGCTCTCAGCTCTGCTGAAATCAAGGCTTTCTTTTTTTTTGCACTAGTGTTGCCCAGTCGTCAACTAAAACCATAACAATAACACATCTCTGTAGAGCCGCCAGAGAAACGAAAGCCTTTCTGTTAGTACTTCTGTTATTTTGAACCCTTCATGCTGATATCAAACCGCACCGCGGGGCAGTTAAACACACAAATGCTGCAAGTGAAAAAGGGCGAATTTTAGGGTTCATGACAAGTCCAGCAACAATCCACCCACACGCAGACAGAGATATTTTCATTAGATGCTAAATATGCATCGATGACAAGACGGATGTGAAATGAAGTGAAAAGATGGATGATAGTCGGTGGGAATGTGAGAGAGAGACAGCGAGGGAGAGACCGTAACTCTCTGGGTTAATAACGCATCACCAGAACCGCCAGGTCACGACCTTCGGCTCACACGGCGTTTTATTTCAATTACAGAAACAAGGCCTTGTATCTCCACGTGTGTGTGCGTGGAGTGCGAATGGTGTTCATGGGTCTGAACCGGATGGAAAGGTGCGGGGTAACGGCAGCGCTGGGAGATGATGTCATGAAACGTACACACACACGCATGTGCGACCATCGGCGGCGTGGTCTTGGTGGGATAGGAGCTCATGCTACATTGGCGTCAGAATGGCGTGTCCTTCTCAACAGCGTCTCCTGCAGCGGGTCGGTCGTGGGAACGGAGCGCGCTCGCATGAGGCCGCTGACACGTAGTTCATGTAGGTGATCGGAGACTTAAAAGAGGCACTTCATTTCCTTTATCCGCTTTTGTTTCCCTTCACATCGTCCTCTTCTCTTCATCATTAATCTGATATTCGGTGAATATGTTTTAATGTTGTGCGTCCTGACCTAAGAGTCACCTCTGCTACCCAGATTACAGATATGACCCATATAATATCAGAGAGGTAAGCTGCTGTCAGCGGTGCAGTTTAACATGCCCTGATGGTAACACAACTGGCATCGCGCAGACGACAACGCTTGAAATCAAACACACAAACACAGATCGCGTACGTGCCTAAACAGAGCAGAACCAGAAACCAACAGTGACCATCGCACAGCAACTGGTTACAGATGAATCAGATGAGGCTTTTCCGTCCAGCCCGTCTCATCTACACTCCTGCCTCCGTAAAGATCCCGGCTCGGATAGTCTCGCCTTGCTGCAGGTGTTAGTGTAGGCTCTGGTGTGAGCGGAGGGAATCCAAGGAGAGGCGAAGAGAGCGAGGCAGACAAAAGCAGCGAAACAGAGAGAGAGAGAGAGATGTGTGAGCAGATTAGACTCGTCCTTGGCGCCTGTCTGTGGTTCCAGTGAACTGATGTGTCACCCGGATCCTGAGGGTGCTGACAGCAGAGCAGGAGGAAAAAGCTTGTTGATGCTACTTGGAGTTGTTTTGCTTTTTTTTTAATGATGTGGGAATCTTTGTTCTTGTTATGTCCTTACAGGAACAGATAGAGGAAGGAGAAAAAGTGCAGCCATGCTTCTTTAAGTCGGTAGTTTTTGGTGTGGAACTTTGTTTAAAACTTCTGGTGCAAGTAGATTTAGATAGGGATGGGTTTTCAGTTTTAAGGTCACGATTAGATTTCAACATTTAAACCTTTTCTTTTTTCCCTGCACTGATGGCTGTGATAATGCTAGACTGTCAGATGTGGATTCTTCATGTGCAAAACTTTTTTACATTCAAGGTTTTGTTCAAATTATATTCACCAAAGATGATGATTCCAGAGAACACCAAGAACAACAACAAGAATAAGAACAGGAAGAAGAAGAAGGAGAAGCAGAAGAAGAAGAAGAAGAAAAATAATAAGAAGCAGAAGAAGAAGAAGAATAAGAAGCAGAAGAAGAAGAATAAGAAGCAGAAGAAGAAGAAGAAGCACAACAAGAAGACGTAGAAGACGAAGAAAAAAAAAGAAGCAGAAGAAGAAGCACAAGAAGAAAAAGAAGCAGAAACACAACAACAATAGTCTCTGCGCAAATTGTTATAAAAAGCAAAAGATAGAAGTTTGTTACAAAATGGGGAATTGTAAGAAATTAAAAAACATAAAAGTTTATTTTTGTTGTTGCTCTGAACATTGGTTCTATTGGTTACATAACATCATAGTGACATCATACGTTGTGCTCATGCAACAATACAATGAAGCCACAACACAAGCGACAGTTTTGCTATCACCATATTTAACGTTACAAAAACGTTCACTTTAGTTTTACCACCTCAGAGCAGTCTGTAAACTCTGATGGATGTTTCCAGCTGACAGCCGGGGTAATTAATTTACTGCTCGCCTTCATTTTCATCAACAAAAAGAAAAATCTGCTGGACTAGTTACAAACCTATTTTGTTTTCTGTTACCTCTCATTTTGTTTTAACTTCCTTAGATCTATTTTTATCAGTTTCATTGCGATCTCAGCAGTGAAGTTGTTGAGTTGAATTTTTTTTATCACAACTGAATATTCAGAGCTTTGAAAAATAAACTTCAAGTTGTAATAAACTGTAGATTTTATCTGCACTGAGGTTGAGTTTCTGATTTGTAGCATCCTCAAATGTGTTTTGATTGAAATAGTCGGTTCAGTCTGTCGTAAAAGACGTCTCTGCATGGAGGTACGTGAACTATCTGAGGGTTGCTCTGTTTTCTTTTCCCGATGTCTGTTTCTCCTTTTGCTTCAAACCCTTTGCTCTCATCACCCGGGGCAAATGTGCGCACGACTGCGTCAGGGGTGTAAGGGTGTACATATGTGTGGATCTGTGTGTGAGAGTGCATGCGTTCCTTCGTGACACACACATGGTTTTCCCATAGCTCTTTTACAACCTTTTGCTGTGTAACTCTGGCCAGTGTCTAACCATCTGTCCTGCTCTCTGGATGCCTGTAATAACCAGTTACCCCCCTCCTCTCTGTCCTCTCCACCCTCCCCCCCAACGTCGAACCCTCTCCCCCGTCCTCTCACGGGTGACAACGCAGGAAAAAAAAAAAAATGATGTTGAAATCCAGAAACTTGAGCTCGTCGTGATGTTTGATCGACGAGTGATGTGCTGAACGTGTGAAACGCTGCGGCAGTGAACCACAGATGGCACTAGAATAAAAAAATAAATAGAAAAGCTGAACATCCACACACAAAACAATAGAACTGGAATCATATGTAATGTGATAGTGTGAGATTTCCAATATCAGACGGTGTCCGCGTACAATTTCTCACGCACACCCACTTTCACAGGCACAACAGGGTCACACACGCTCGAACGTTTGGAGGCGGTTTATTTCATTTCCTTCACACCTTCACACCTGCGTGGCAGACACAAACACACACACATACATACACACACACACACACACATACACATACATATGTTTTCTATACAGCACCAGAGACAAAAACATGTATTCACAACTGCTGAGTTATCGAAATGACTCAGCCAGGAGAAGTTGCAGCTGTAGGGAGGCACCCTGTGAAGAGATAAAGAACATACACACACACTGAAGTGTTGGAGGGACATGGTTGGTTTCCCGTGCGTTGCTGTTTAAGTTCATGCGTGTGTGTGTGTGTATACGTTTTGTTGATGGTAACTGATATTTAACAGTTAACCTTACTTAACCACCGTGCACATAAAGAGTGGTTGAGATACAAACGCTTGTGCAACTCCAGCACACACACACTCATCTCCACACGAGATGCAGGAGCGGCAAAGGAGGTGTGAACAGGATGGGCGTCGGCACATGTCACGTAAATCTATAGATAAACGTAGTAACTCAAGCCCCCTGAATGAAAAAGTCTGAGTATTTGCGCTGCTAACTACAGCCAATTAAAAAAAAATCAAAGCTGGGAGCTGACGTTGCTTAGTGACCTTCCAAACAGAGTGTCCGGTTCCGTGCAACTGTCTCGCAGTCGGGTGTCGCGTTGCGTCGTCTTAACCCAGCCCGAGGATACTTTACATTCTGTACCGTATCCGTTTGCGTGCAAGTGTGATCGTGAACACAGCTGTGTGTGTCTTTTTACGCATGTGTGCGTGTTTGTCTGACGGGAAGCGTTTGCCTCAATAAGACAGACAACGATTTCAAATACGGAGAAATCGTGCGAGAGCATTTTTCACCGTGTGATTCATGAACCCGGATTCTGTGGTACGCTTGGGTTTAATTTGCAGGTATGCTCAGAAACCCCTTAATCTATGTTGTAAACTAAGTTAAGAATATACGGAACAGTATTTTAAAATCACAAGAAAACTAACAGGTAATAAGTATAAAGACTTTAAAAGAGGCATACTATGTGCTCTCCTCTTGCTCTTAGACTGTGCGAAGTCTTTACACTTTAAACAAAAATGGAAACTTTTCCATCGACTCAGCGTCCCTCAGAATATTGAAGGTCTACCAAGTCTTTGAAGCCAATTTCTCTCAATTTCATAATAACTCAATAAACCCAATAATTCATCCTGTAATAGCAGCTGTCCGAGCGCTACCTAAGCTATGCTGTTAGGACAGATTTACACCTACACAGATATTTAAAAACACTAAGTCACTATTGGGCCTCCAGGAAACAGGAGCCTATATAAACTGACTTGGCTTTACTAATTTGATATATGCCTACCTCTGGCTATGGAGCTTTTTTTTTAATACAGAAACATATTAATATTAGATCAACGTCTGTATGAAATGATCACAACTGGTGCAGAATAACAATAACAGAACCTACTCATTCAATGTGGGTTTACATGTTAATGGATTTGTTTTAAAAATTCCATTATTGGTTATATTTTGGCACAGAGTTTAACAGTGTAAGTCGATCCGTCGCCCCTCTTTTTTTATCCTAAATGTGAGTCTGTGTGTGTGTTATGTTAACGTGCTTCACGCAGGTTTTCGATGTGGATGTTTTTGTCGGGGTTTTTTAAACTCCTGTTGAAATCCGATCCACTTCCTCTCTGAAAACCCCTACAGTCTAAATTCACTTGTTTAGGCTTCGTGGGGATTACGCCGGGGTTAGCTCGGGCCGAGAGGAGTATTAGTGAACGGGTCAAGGTGTCTGGAAAACTTTTGGTGTTTAGAAAGCTGATTTTAGATTTCAGAGATGGTGCGGACGCAAAGATGGATTTTGCAGGTGTTGGACAAAAACTGTTAAGAAAAACATGGACACATGAAAACTGAGAGAGGCCGACACTTAACCGAATGAAAGAAATAGATAAAGAAAGTACAGAAATAGCCGGGACAGGGTGGTGTGGTGAGGGGCTGCTCCAGCCTGAGCAGTGTGCTGTGGGGTTAATTAGGCGTATCAGAGACTAATCCCTCTCCAGGGTCATCTGCCGGGGTCGGGCCTAAAATGAGAAAGGTCACAGCAACATCCGGCTCAACGCATTAATGATGGCTTCATACTGTAGACGTGTGTGTGTGTGTGTGTGTTGGAAGGAGGGGATTATTCCTGTCATGTGTTTGTATATGCGTGTGTGTGTTTTCATGACTTTTGTTTATGTTTAGAATAATTCTTGTAATCTCAGAGAATTGTGTTAAATCCTCTGAGCGAGCTTCGAGTGTTTGCTGTTTCAGAGGCTGTTCATTCATGATGTGTGTCCTCCAACATAAGTGTGTGTGTGTGTGTGTTTGCTCAGGCCAAATGGTACCAGATGAGAACTATTGATGATCGTCCACTGATCATTATTATTGATCGGTGATTACAGTGGAAAAGGCTTTACTGTATTCAGCCGGGCAGGGGCACGAGCTCACCGAGGGAGCTACTGTAGCCCACAGGGGACAAACTGCTCTGTGTGTGTACAGCAGTGTGTGTGACCACTGAGCAAGGACAGGGATTAGCACAAAAAACACATGTACACACATTAACACACACAAGAAAACCAATTAACAATGATGCACAGACACACACACATCATCAGTGACCAAAAACACAGAAAAAAAAGTTTGCAGCTATCAGGAGTTGAAGGTTCTGACTCTGGTTCTGTTTTGACATCCACTACAGTGTGATGTCATTCAGTCTCAGGTCATAAATGCTACAGTTCCCACACTGCTCACACACCTGTACATATATCATACATTTAAAACAAATACAGATGTCCTCCTTGAGACCTGAAAAGGGTTTTGTAGAAAGCAAAATTTGTCTGCCTGTCGTTCCCGAATCTCAACATCTTGTGTATGTTTGTCTGTGATCATGTTTCTGTTCTCTGATGCTCCTCTGTGAGACCCTCACTGCTATATAGTGTTACATCTGCTTTTCATCGCCTTCAGATGCACCTTAACTCCAACATAGAAAGGGGCCTATTTTCAGCTTTTTATGACCCTTCTCAATATTTGCATCTGTCCTGTGTCACTGGGAACGACGGAAGATTAAATCTAAATATAGAGTTGATGTGGTTTTGTAGCTTGTTGTGATGGAAACATGATTGGTAGAGTAATAAAGTGCTTCTAGTAGTAATAATAGTTTCCCGGTTTAATTAACATACGGTGTCTGGTGCATTAAAACTGGCCTGTATAAGTGACTTCTGATGTCACGGTAAACTGTGCCAGTGAGCAAACATGTGCGAGTCAGTCAATAACAGCCCATGAACTGTTTTATCACAATGGAATATGTGTATATAAAGTCATTATTCAATATTTCTTCAGTGTTTGAATCGGTATTGTTTCAATCTTTCATGGATTATTAGTTTCTAATTATTACAGTCCTTATGAAGTTTGTTATTCCAGTGCAATGGTGTCATTTTGGACTGTAATTTTTATTGTTAAACTATAAAATATACTGTATTTGATGACCACGTTTTGAGGGGTCGTCGCAGAAGATGTGGGTCTACATTTGCCGATACATTGATCTCTTAATCATGCACCATCAGTACTGTCATGGACCCCAAACAATCGGTTTTTGGTCGGGCTCTAGTTCGCAGAGAACACATGTTGCTGACACCAGTTTGAACACTGTAAAATGGTAAATTATGAACAGAGTTCGAGTGAAGAAAGATTTGATATATCATTAAATTAACCAGCTTCCATCTCTTTATTAAATAAAGTTATAATTGACACAGTAACACGCATCCCAGCCCTTATACAACACATTGAAAATGTTTATTTTTATATCCAGCTGGTTAATATTGACACATCAACAAGCCTTCTATTTACTGCCACAGTAAACTGACTGCTCTCTGTTTTGAGGTTCATAATTTTAAGACGAGCAAAAAGTGATGTCAGCTTTTCGAAGATTGATTATGAATGTTTGGAATCACACCCTCTGCAGTATTTATATCATTAATAAGAGGCAGAAAATAAAAGGCTGACTATGTGATTTAAGGTACGATGAAACGCAGAATGAACTGCACCCAATGGAAGGTTGCGATTAAGGAAACTGGATATGCCCAATTTTTCTCCAGGCAAAGGCCGAGCTGTGATTAAACAATGTCTGTTTTGTATTTTAGCACCAAAATATTTCATCTTATCATCTGTTTAACAAACCAATTCTAAATTCAGTTAGGAACCAGGAAACAGAAGCTCTGCAAATGTTTTCTAGCTTTTATTTTGAAAAGTCAGTTCTAATGTCTGACTATCTTGATGATGATTATCAGATCATTAGCTAAAAGAGCCGCTGCAGACAAGCATCTGTGTTGTGATTGGCTGAAAGCGAGGCCTTGCGTGTGGTTGGCTGGGAGCCAGTGTGATTGACAGCTCTACCTGGGTGGTAGGAGGCAGTGACAGGCCTGTCGCTGTGGAAACAAACACAGCGAGTCGGCCGGCCAATCAGAGACGAGGGAGAGCCCCGGGGATTCATCTAACACATGCTGAAGATTTCCTCAGCACCAAAACACACATAAACACACACACAGACACACATATTCCTCATGTGCTCTGCTTTTCGGTTGAATATACGAGTGTATGTGCGTTAAAGTTTATTTGTGCGCATGTGCGTATGCATGTGTGCGTTGAGTTCATGTGTGTGTTCTCCCCGTGTGGTGTGGTCGTCTGTCGACACAGTCTCCGGGTCGTTGACGTAGTTGTCATGGGAGAGTGCTCTCCTCTGGACCTGTGCACACACACAGACACACACACACACACACACACACACACACACACCGGGGGGGGTACAGAGGTCAGCTTGTATTAAAAGACCAAATAAACGAAGCTTTCCACACCGCAAACCCACCGCAGACAAGACAAGCAGACAGAAATCGAAAAACGCGACAGGAAGAAAATGTGTGTACGTGTGGAGGTGGAGAGGTTTCAGAGGAAGCTGTCGGAGGAAATATCTTTCATTTGCCGGATCAGCGTGTGTGTAAAGGAGACTGTTCCTTACCTGAAGGACATGAGGTCAACACCTGCACCGCTGAAGGCAGCAGCAGCATCATTGTGTAGTTTACCCGACCTTTGACCTGTAGGCACAGTAGTTTACCAGAATAATATCTCTAGTGAAAGCCTAAGAAAGATGCTGCTGTTGTGCGGAGTGTGTACGTCTGTCATCAGGCTGCCTGCGATGCATTATGGCCGCTGAACTGTGTCGCTATTTCACAGCTCGTCTACATGAGTAAAAGGCCTGAT
>CAEMYA010000010.1:12305913-12330836 GCA_903131615.1 Diplodus sargus
TTAATTCCAAACTTAATGTGTAATGACATCTTCATCCGTCTTGATCACAGTGTTATTGCTTACATTGCACCGTAAAGCTAGATTTGTCAGTATAATGATACACGCAAACACTCTGTTAATCTCTTTTCTTGACTGTATTGTTTTATTAATGATGCCACTGTCTGCATATGTGAAGTACTTAATGTCAACATTAAATTATGGGGTTAATGTCTTAACACGTATAAATGTACGTCTTGTGTCACCTTCCTCAGAGGGCGACGTCATCATTCCTACATTTAAAAGATACTGGAAGTCCTCATGAGTCTGTTTTAACATGTGATGAGTCTGAGCTCTCTGTTCTGATGGTGGAAAGAGTTAGAAAAGTAAAGTTGGTCTCTTCCAAAGCCGCTGTAACTTTAGTGCAAGTATCCATCTTGGATGTGGACTTAAAACTTTGTTCTTTATTCTGATGTTAACTTTGGCTAAAGTTCAGAGCACTTTGTTCCACAAAACAATGTCATTTTTCTCTCATCTCTTACATTCTTGCATCTCTTACACCAAGGGAAATGATTGAAGACATAAGTCTTTAAGATTGAAACTTGGAAGTATAAAGATATTATATCATTATCGAGATATCGATAATTGTGATAGATGCTTTTTTCTGGTTTTAAATGCTAAATAACAGCGAAGGGGTTAATTTCCTTGTTTTACTTAAGACTTGCCTTTATCCACTAAATCATTATAGCCACATTACTGGTGATTATTTATCGAAAATATTATTGTTTTAATATTTTGTGAAAGACAATATTGTCACATCAGAGACGGTATTTGGTCAAAAATATTGTAATGTTAGATTCTGTCTCGTGTTTCTGAGGATAATTCAAAAAAAGATGTGACCTTAAATACTACGATATACTTTTTCAGGCCATGTCACTCAGCTCTACTTGGACGCGTGTCAACTTATGTTTTGAATATTATTTCTCCTACAACGGATACAAAAAACCATCAGAGATGGAATATTGTCACCACACTACGTCTTTTGTTTTTACTGTTTTGATTGAGAGACCCCGTCACTGGCAGAAGATTTTTATGTGTGAGTTCTGCCTCGCATGCATTATTTCCTTAATCGTATTATGATGTTAGCAAATAAAACATGGCCGGCGTCAATCTGTAAATTTCGATTCCGGATACTTGAATCCCTCGTTGCACCTCGTGTGTCTGCTGGGAGAGTGACAGCTCCGTTGTTGCATGAAGACGCCGTGTCCTGTGTCAGCACAGTCTCGCAGCAAATCGCCAAATATCCTCTCGCAATTCCCCACCTCTCAGCAGACCTCCTCCCCCCACCGACACACACACACACACACACACACACCAGCCCATTCCAGGCCGGGTCTCAGTATGGTCACACCACGTGCACAGAGCACAGTGTGATCTAATGCCCGGCATGTGACCCATCCAGACGATCCTGGAGGTGCTTGTCAGACAGCGTTTGTGCTAAACAAAACTTTTAGGAGCTCGATTATAAGAAACAAGCCGGAGATTCGAGCGTGTGCGTCGCGCTCACCTTCCCGTTCAGCAGTTTCCATGTGACCTTCAGTGTCACTCAGCCGGAGCAGCGAGAGGATCAGATCATTATTATCACCCGCGAGGATAAACAACTTGCGACCTCTCTCTTTCTCACCCCATCCTTCTTCCCCGCTCCCTCCCTCCCTCCTCACTTTCACTCCCTCCGTGCCTCCTCACCCTGCCTCCTCCATCTCCCCTCCTCTCATCTTTCCCTCCTCTCTCTCTCCTCGCCCCCATTGAGTGAATAGTGATCATGTCTGGCATTTCATCGGCTCTTTGCACTTCTCTCCTCTATTAAGATTGATGGGCTGCTTGGCTATAAATGAGCATGCTAAGACGTGGACAGGGCCACGGTCAGGCAAGGGCTACGTCCACAGAAATACACACACACACACACACACACACACACACATATATACATGTGGACGCTCACACGCACCGTCCCTATTAGTAGCAGAATGTCAGGGCTGGGGCCCCGGAAAGGGCACTATTTT
Source organism: Diplodus sargus (assembly GCA_903131615.1). Lineage (NCBI taxonomy): Eukaryota > Metazoa > Chordata > Actinopteri > Spariformes > Sparidae > Diplodus > Diplodus sargus. Next base: position 12,307,953 of record CAEMYA010000010.1, read on the forward strand.
CGTTACATGGAAGCATATAAACACAGACGGAAGATATACACATACAAACACACCCACGCTGGCATGACCCTGTCAGTCACCTCCAGCAGCGTCTACTGGGGATCAGCAACCTGCGTGCTGCTGACCAGTAGCTCTTTTGTCTTTATGTCTTCATATCTCAGCGCAAACTGGTACTTTTTTAAATGTCAAGCTGTAAATTTAAAGCAAAAAAAATCTCTGAATGTTGCTAAATTGTAGCAAAAACACAACGTTTGAACTCCAACAATTACATAAGAATGAATGAATGGTGCAATTAGGATAAAAAACAACTTTGAACTGATAACCATCATGTAACACTTCAACACACATGCAGATGGTTCGTTAAGTTGGTGATGGAGGATCACAGGGTTCATAGGTTGTTTGTTTGAAATATTGCGCTCACATGAAGTCTTAACGACAACCTTCTAGTCACAGTCTTAACTTAACATCCCGCTTGGATGTGGGATGCAAACATTAATGGTGTACTGCTGGACTAAGCTGATATGTTAGCTAGCTAGCTTTACTAATCATCTCCAACACTCAGGAACTCAAAACCAGAACAGTCTAGATGGATAAATAGAGCTTGAACTGTCCTTTTGGGGTTAAGTAAAAAATTGCAGTTATGGCAAATACATTATTGTGTATATTTGTGTAAGTTAGAAGATGAGCATTAATTGCAAAGACACAAACTCTTGCTGCACACACTGTGTACACTCACTGCTTCCTGCACTGTCACTGAATGTTAGTATCGGGCATCGTCGTCCAGTATAGATGTAAATCTAAGGGATTCTGGGCTGAGGTCCACAAAAAACTGACAGATTGAATATAGAAAAACATTACACTAGGTTCATTTACAGTAAGTGTACTGCCCTTGTCTCTAGAAATTGATTGAACTTACTATTTAACTGCTTTATATCCCAGTCACTGGGATCTTGAGATCCCTCAGTGGCAAGAACAGAACCTGGAAGTCTTGGTTTCACTTTGGCTCCCATGAGGCAGACGTCTCATTATTCAGGTGCTCTTGAGCAGCTCTGGGATTCTTCCTTTAACGCACTTTAAAACCTCATAGCATTATGTAGCGATCACAAATTATTTTTGCGTTCTAATTCGGGTGTCTTTCCCTCTGTTTTGGCTTTGGTGTCGGTGTTAGCAGGTGCTTAGGTCAAGTGTTAATTCAAGTTCCAAAAAAGTCCTCAGCCCTTAAAACTGTCTGCCTAAGGCAGCTGTGAATAACTGTGATGCGTTCGGTTATGTGTTGGCTGGAAAGCTCATGAAGGACGTGGACACATATCACATGGCTAAAGAACCGATAGATGTTTACAAGACATCGCAGGGCTTGTCCTTACATTTTGGCTCGACACTCAGTCTGTCAGACCTTCTCGATGTCTCTCGCAAGCACGCAGTGTTTCGATGAAGCGTACATGTGTATTCACGCGTTTGTCTCTGCATCAATGCAGAACGGGAGGGCGAGTCGTCGGAGGTGCTCATGTCCTTTTTGTTGACACAGAAAGATTACAGGAAAATATTGTGTCATAATTATTTCTCAACACCTTCCTCATAGATCAGAGTTCATGGGGTGTCTAATGGAGGGTGGGTACTGAGAAACGCGCCCCGTGGAGATGTCCATAAATCAGCTTAGCGGTTGGAGATTTGATGACAAAGATTTAGCGGCTGTAAAGGACACCCTGAGCCTCAGATTCTTGCAACTGTCATCAAATACCCGCTGGGCCATTAACAGGTCACGCAGGAGTAACTGAGCTGAGCCTGCAACATCATCAGCACACCCACCCTCCTCTTGTCACCAGCTGAAGGCCCCCCAGAACACACAGGTGCACTTCCTGGAACGGCAGCAGGGGCAGAAGAACCTCCACTATTCTATCTCCATAAATCTTGGGCTCTTTAAACCGAGAAACACTGCAACACACAAGCTCAGGGAGGTGACCCCTGAAATGAATCTCGAGGTCTCAACAGAAACTGAGATGTTGACACACAATTTAAGATAACAACCATTGAGAGTCCCTTTGTCTTCAAGAAACGTTCCTTTTATTTGACGATAAGTTTCGCCGAAACCGCCATTTGTAATTCAAATGTGCTTCTCATCACATACAAACAGACCTCGGAGTTTCTCTGCCAAACCTTATTCTGTGCTCGAGGGAACTTTCTTGTCGCTGCCCAACATGACCTCACCTGTGGACTTCCCCGGCACGTATGCCTGGTCACGTACGGCAGGCCGCAACTCCCCTCTGAGCACGGTCAACCACGTGGTCGCGTCGTCGGCCCGTATGTTAATGCGCGCTTGAATCACACGAGACGCTAAAACCACATAACTGGCCTCTATGCAAATGCTAACTTCTGTGTTGAGTGCTCGGGGTAGCCAATTCCCTGAGGGGAAGAAAGGCGGCGGGTGTAGAGGAAAGATATGCTAAATAGGTTTATTCCACTTAAGCCAAGACTCACTGTTGGCAATCACACTGTACATGGGAAAACATTTTAAGGCAATGCTAATGAAGAGTTTTCCCAACATAGCAACATCTTTCTTATGCTTTCTGTGCTTTATATTTAACATAACCCTCACCAGTTATAATCCAGTTTGTTTAAAGATAAAAAACACTATTTTCTATCCCCAAGTGGCTTTAAAAGTCTCTCCCCCGAGTACAGTACGGTCATTTTTAGGGCTGCGCTTAAGTTGGCGTTGGAGTTCATGAGCTTGACTCTGGCTGTTTGTGGAAACAACTGCGACTGGAAAAGGTCAGAAGTGCTCGTAGTTCCTTGTAGCGTTCGGCACAAAGCGACAAGTGGAAAATGCAAGACTTCATATTTTAGCAATGCAAGAAGGCAATTCACATGTGTATGTGTGTGTGTGTGTGTGTGTCCAGAATACTCTCACTTGCTCTCATTCATGCTTCACTTTTATGGAGTATGTCTATATTAGTATGCCTGAGCTGGCGTTAATACATACCCACACATGCAAACACACTCTAAAGCGAAGAGTGATGTCTCTCGACTTTGATTCGATGCCTCGGAGCTTTGGGGGATATTCAGTGTCATGATGAGAAGCTTTGGCAGCGCTGCAAAGTGTGTGTATTTACGTACAGCTGATGTTAACAGTAAATCAAAGTGGTCTGATGCAGATAATAATAGATGTAACAAGTAAAGATGATACACTGAACATCGTCATTTGTATCGCTGTGAAATTTATTGTGATGACACGTTAAAGCAGCTACACGAAACTTCCATTTTGTGTTGATTCTGGAAGCTGTGAGATCGCAACCTGATTTGTAAAGATTTGAAAAGATTGTTTTGTTGCCCCGATCAGAGATATCTCGTCGTTGTGCCGCGTATCGGTATGTTTTGTGGAGCTACGAATGAAAGTTAACAGACACGCTGTGTTGCAATCACTCGCATTAGTCCCAATCTACTTCAGTTGTTCAATAATATGCTGCAACTCTGTTTTACTGTGAAGCTCTCGACCCGACTTACCATCGACATGGGGGGTGAACATTTTGCAGATATTCTAAACATAGATATTGTGTCTCATATATTGATTAAAATGGATGTTATTTTGTGGCATTATTTCTTCCACAAAATGTATTTTTCTTGCAAATAAATTACATAATTCTGGGGAAAATTTTTGTTTTTTGTGTTTGTCTAACACATATTTAGTGCGGATATTCATGATCACCAGACGATGATTCCTACTAATTGTGTTTCCTATCTTTAATTCTTAGATTTCTGTGATCGTCACCTTCAGTACAACTTTCCTCACAAGATGTTTTTGTGATCTGGTGTTGAGAATGTTCCTCGTCTCCAGAGGATGAACCGCATTTTACGCCTGTACATAAACTAAAAATCTACTAAAGGAAGTCTGAATCAAGTTTGGGTGTCTCACTCAGTTCGCACATTCAGTACGCATACGCACACACACACACACACACACACACACACACACACACACACACACACACACACACACACACACACACACACACACACACACACACACTGTTCCTCCTCCCCTCCTTGTCCTCCTCCTCCAGGCAGATAGCGTGACAGATCTGTCACGTCGGCACCTGGTCGTACACAAGTGTTAATGTCCCCACCTCGGCCGAGAATCACCGGACCACTGACACCATGCAGAAGTGTGTGTGTGTGTGTGTGTGTGTGTGTGTGTGTGTGTGTGTGTGTGAGTGTGTGTGTGTGTGTGTGCATGAGATCATCTGAAGCATTTAACTAATATTTTCTTATCTATCCTCCCAAAATCAGAGCTCCTAATAAAAGCTAAGTTTTCTAAATAAATTGGCGGGGAGGTGAAGGAGACTTAAAGATAGCTGCGTATATAAAAGTGCTTACATTTGGCTGTGTGTGTGGCACAGATGCACCAGGCAGGGGTCCCGTCCCCTGTCACTCAGAAACAACAAGCCAATCATTCCTGGGTTCTAAAATAAGCTCTCCTCCCCCTCTTTTCCGTCCTCCTCTCCCCTCCTCTCCCCCCCACCACCCTCACATGTGCTCCTCTCGTCAGCACCTCTCACCTTCAGAGTGACAGGAGACAACTGAGGGGGGCAGGAAACGAGTGACGGCAGCAGAGAGTCAGCAACTTTTTTTGGGGATGAATGATCAGGAATGGGGGAAAAAAAAAAAATTGATTCAGTAAATCAGCTCAACTTCTCAGCACATAATCACACCTGGAGGGGAAAGATCATCATGGAGTCATGAGAGCGAGCTGTCACAGTCACAGTCTAGAGATTTAAAAGATATTTGTCATTGTGGACGTCTTATTTAGTTGTTTTGACCGCATTTGTAAGGAAGATTAAATGATTTCTTCTTATTTTAAATGATTCTTTTTGTATCCAACAACGGCTCCTCAGTACCGGCTGTTACGAGAGTTGAAGTGTGCAGCACTTGTCCTGTTTTCCTTTCAAGATTTATTTTGGGAAAGAGGTACAGAGGAAATATGTCTCTGTGTTTTGTCTTGGTTACTCAGAGCTTTTAGTCGGAGCTGCTTGTTCAGGTGTTAAAAATGGGTTAAAATGACAAAGCTTCAGTGACGGCAAACGGTTTTCTGCAAAAAAAATTCTTGGCTCACGCTTTCGGCAGAGTAGTATGACTTTGGAGGACGGGAGGGAGGGAGGGAGGGGAGGGGGGTCAATTCTCAAGGATCTACATGAACTTTGAGACTGTGAGGTCACACACACTCGCTGACAACTCAACCACCTGTTACCACACACGCAAATGTGCACACACACATACCCGCACCCTCACACCCACATTCAGTGCAACACCCTGCCTCGTGTTGTAGGTATTAGTTTGCACGGCCATTACACAATACAGAAAATGTGTTGTGTGTGTGTGGGTCAGTGTGTGTGTGTGTTTGCGCCTGAAGGGTTATTCTTTCTCCCTGTCTCCTGTGGTATTTTTCATTTCTCTGGCATCCGATGCCTGTGGAACAACTCCGTTTTTTTTGACTGCTTCATCACACATGGACACACACACACACACACACACACACACACACACACACACACACACACACACACACACACACACACACACGAGTAAGAATACATAAGCATACAGTCGTCTGTTTGTTTTCACAAGGAAATATTATATTGTAAGCACTCGTGATTGCTTCAGTTAGGAAAAAATGTGTAAATAAAACGCTGACACACACACATATGTTCACAATTGCCTTAATAAACAATATGAAATCAGTTAAATTAGTAAGATATTGATTACATATTAACATTGTGACATGAATATATATATTTTATTTGGCTCAACAACAACAAAAAAAAGAAGGTCACAGAACATGTTAATGTCCTCGTGCTGCTGATATAGCGCGTGTTGCAAAGCTTTTTTCGGTCAAGTTCAGGGTTGGCTGTTGCGTACCTGACCCAGTCTAAAGAGCAGAAGCAGGTGCATTGGGTTTTTTTTTTTTTTTTTTTTTAAGTGCGAAGGGTCACTCAGCCCTTTATATACACATCTCGCATCCCTTCCCCTCGCTATGTACAGAGTCATCATGTGCAGTCATGTCTGTGTCGCACAAGATGTTCTTCAGCCCGACGTCTGTCAAACCAGACGTAGTATCAGTCCGTCATCCGTCATCCTCCCGCAGCTTCTAACCTCGTCAGTCCATAACTGTCATGTTCCATATCATGGCCGTGATGTCATCGTGTGAACATGTGACAGGCTCCTGGTGTCGTGTGTACGAGTTTCTTTTTTAAAGTCTTAGTGGTGAAAAGGCCCCGTCTGTAGTGCATATCACCACCATAACAACACCAGGCATCTAAAGACAAAGTATTTAATTGATAGAATTTAGTCGATATATCCCATAAAAAAACAAATTTAAAAGTAGTGTTGAGTAACTCCATCCAAAGAAGGCGATGTAGAATGATGTGAGATGCTAATAGTTTCTGCTTCAGGGCCTCCTGCCAGGGATTGAAGTGCTTGCTTTGAGTGCCTGGGCCAGCCCAGTTTCTGCCCAATCCGTATTCAGTTCCAGTTCAGTCACTGGGTAACATCGTTTGGACTTCGTATCCAAAAGCCACGGGACGTTTTTTTCCCCTTATATGACCACTGCAGCTGCGCATGCATGTCCAAGAGAACATACTTCAAAGATAAGAACTTGGTAAAAATATTCCCTTCAGTTAAAGAAGCTTTGACAGCTCTTTATGCTCACAGAGACAATGGCTGGATCAGTCACTCCTCTCTGTTTGTCCACAGTTCAGCCTGTTGCTTGTTCAGCACATGGAGGATTAACTTGCAGAGCCTTCTGAACCAAAAGCAACTTACACCCATTCCAGGGTGTCATTTTGTCTTCGTGACAGCCCTAGATGTCTGGAGTGAATTTCAGCCCATGTGGGCAGTGACCTGCGAGGCACCACCTCCCGTCTGGCTACCTGCCAGTCCTAAAGTCCGAGAGTCAAACAAGAAGCCCTGCTGTCCCCCGCTGAGCACACCCAGACTGTCCGTTAGAGTCCCACTGGGAGAGGAGCCAAGGAAGGGACTCGGGTGATTGGCAGTGGCAGCGGCGGCCATTTTATCGGGGCTGGCAGCGAGGCGTGGTGAGGGAGGGAATGTGTAACCGTACAGGCTGTAGGGTGGCGTGTGGAGGCGAAGCCCAGCGTAACCCTGCGGAGTGGGGTTGGATAGATAGCCGAGCTGAGAGCCGGGGAGAGGCAGGGAACAGAGTCCTTCGCTCTCGTACATGGACGGACCTCTGGGAGGGGGGAACGGCTCCGGGGGGTTTCCATAACGATGGAGAGGGTGCGTGGGTCGGCTGCAGGTGTAATCAGGCGGGCTGAGAGTGCAGACCTGGAAAGGTGAGGAGCACGGAGACGTGGAGAGAAGATGAGGCGATGCTCCGACCCCTCCATGAGCTCCTGGGACCCCTGCAGAAACAGAACCAGAAAAACAGAAACGTCAAACCTAAATCCACTTAAAGGGGCCACATGAGAGGGCATTAAAAGACAGGATGGTCAAACTGAAGCTGCAGAGAGTGAGATATTGGTCAGTCTCCTAAATACTCACAGTTTAATCGGCTTGCACAAATTGAGTATCGTCCCTGACTGGAATGATCTATTCATTCTTTTTCAAAGCCATGAAATTCATTGTTTTTTACTATCAGTTACATTAATTCAATCCCTGGTTAATCCCTTGGTATCAACAGATACTTGTGGTATCGTGATTGGTGTCCGGAGGTAAAAATGTTGGATCAGGTCTTCCTTAAAAAACGACCCTACGATTATCTTCCTCTTGTGGATGTGCAAATAACAACTGTCTCTCGCTGTGAAGTATTATTTTGGCAAAACCTCTTTGACGGTTGGAGTGGAGGTATAAAGACTTTGAGAGGGGCATCACCTTTTGCATAACACATCTTATGAACAGTCATTGTTGGTAGTAGTTTTGAAAAGATCGTGGTCATGGTTACAAGAACCCAGGAACTCTTTGTGCCCAAACACCCTTTCTATAGTGTTGGCAGATCAGAAAGTAGTCCTACGATAGCCACTGACTCATTCTCAGTATCCTGTTAGTCGTCTCTACCTTGCTTGGCCATGCCAGGGATGTCCTCAAATGTGAGTGTTCGCAGAGATGGACGCCAGAATGCGTAGGACTCCACCAAAGCCTCCAGGCCCATCCTGTAAAAACACACACGAACGCAGGCGTCAGCATACGTACATCAGCGTCACGTATCAATCATCGCAAAATCACTCCACGTCTCACACTTTCTGCAGCAGTCATCGATGCAGCTGCAGCCGCTCTCCCAGCATTGCCTCTCCGGGTTTTTTTTGTACATTACGCCAACCACCTGGCGGCCATCTTAGTCACCCGTGGGGCCTCTCTCGCCGTCTCCATGGAGACTGCAGGTAATGAGGGGCATAAACGCCACGTTGCTATTGGCTGCTGCCAGCCGGGTGCTCGGAGGTAATTGCTTTCACACGGCTTTTACGGGCGAATCAGGACGAAGGAGCAGGAAGCCGCAGCAAGGATTTATGAGGTGGGACTCCCCTTCCCCCCCAAAATCCGCGTCTCCCTCCTCCTCTAGGTGGGGCAGAGGGTTGCTGTGGCGGGGTAATGCGAGTGCTCTGTTACCCCTCGTTAGCGTGAGGATAAAAGTCCTCCCCCCCGCGGGGTTGTAGCCACGGTGATAATTTAGACAAGCTGCCCGGAGCGGGTCTGTGTGCTCCGAAGCAGCCTATCAGAGCAGAAGTTTATTTAGCAAACTGCTTAACTCTTCCTGTAATATTTAAGGGGAGTTTTTTTTTTTTTTTTTTCAGCCTTCCTGAGTTTAACTTTTATAGGGTCAGCTGTCAGGGTTATCCAGTTTGCCGTTCTCTACCTTCCTCCCTCTCAATTTTTTTTTGTCTCACACGTTCCTTCTCCTCCTCTTTCTCCTGCTCTCCCCCCTTTCTCTCCCCTCCTCTCTAATGATTTCTGTGAGGCCTCCAGGGAGTGGCTGTTTGGAGACTGTTGGGAGTTTTACTGCCGTGTTGTTTTAATGCAGTGTTTATATATGTTTAGAAAATGTGTTTATACAGATTTTCTCCAGGAGTCTCTTGACTTTTATTATTTTGCTGTTGATGTTTATGTTCCCGAGGCCGGCTGGAATCTGACGCTCCATTTAGGTTTGTATCCGAGGGTTAGATTTTTTTTTTCCCCCTCTCCCTCTCGACAGCTCGCGCCTGTAACTGTGCAACTGCGGGGGGAATTAATGTGCCTTTTAAAGTTAGCACATTTTAAATGAAAATGCATCGCTGATTAATACGGTGAAATCGCGATAATAAGTGCCACGTCGGTTTCAAAGTCGACTCCTTTTTTCCTGCCATTCGGGGGCAGATTTAATGGGGAAGCCTGTTGCACATTTTCCATTAGGAAAAAAATAAATAAATACATAGCTTTGCTCCCCATAAAAATCGGAACAGAAATAGCCGTGACAAAAACCACAACCAAGCCAGAATATAAAGCAGTCATGCATCCCACATTACCCCTAATGCACTAGATAATGTGAAAATCTCTGTGGTTGAAATGAACTCACCGGTTTCTGCCAGAGTCTCTGAAGCCTTTGGCAAATGGGTTTCTGTCAATTTTCAGCCTTGTAATCTGCAAAGTTGAAATAAGACTCTAATTATTTCCCCCAAATTTTGTGATTACAAAGTCCACGGTACCATATAGTGTATAATGGAAGATTTCTTCATTCAGAAATAATTCTCTTCTCTCTGTAATCTTTCAATCACATCTATAAAAAAAGACATCCATGTGCATCGTTAGTTGCTAATTATGTTGCTCGTATGCGTTGAATATGTGTGGGAACGCGTGTTTGTACTCGAGTAGTTTTCATGTTGCATGTTCGTTAGCGTCTGTGGGGCTGCCCAGGCTGTGGGTGGTGTTTAAGGCCCGGCTCTGTGACCCGCATCCAAAAGGGAACTTTTATAGGCAGCCGCCACCATGTTCTAACTTCAGCCAGCCAACCGGCGCTGACATCCTACTTCAAAAAGCCACATTGACTGGTCCAGTGCAGAACTCCAGAGAAACCAGTGGATAAAAAACAAGAAAAAAACCAGTGGCTTTGAAATTTGGTGGGCGAAAAAACAGAAAATATGAGTAAGTACTTAAAAAACCATCTTATGTGAATAGCAGTTACTTCTCGATAATTACTATAATAAGCCTCTGTTTTGCAAAAACACACATCCATCGTGCAAATTCATGTTATACATACATTCAAATATTCCGTATTTCATCTTATAGTCCCGTTCTGTCTGACACTCACAGCTAAAATCTTTATCTAGCTGCAAAACAACCCAGAGTGTCTGTTAACAACAGGGTCCGCCATGCTGGAAACATGTGGGTTTGTTGGCCAGGGTGGCTATTTCATTATGTTTGGATCATCCAGTGGTGTTTTTTAAAGAGGGGAATGTGGTTTGTGTGTGTGTGTGGTGGTCAGCCGTGTCTACCTGTTGGTTCTGATATGCTGTGACGGTGGTGAACACGGTCTCCGGGAAGGAGAAGGTGCGGGTGCCTTCCCCAGCTGGGACGGCTTTCACCGGGGATAACTCCTCTCCACACTCCTTACGGATCACATGGACACGCGGCTGGTATTTGTGCATGGAGTGAAGAATGATCTGAGCAGGGAGAGGAAAAAAAAATATGTTGCTTTAAGGCTTTAAATTACATAACAGCAATGTTTATGTTATTCACAGCTATAAAACATGATTGTTGAGTAATGAGTGCAAATGCACCTGCACACACAAACACCCATAATACGGTTTTTAATACGCAGTTGGATGAAAACTGGAAGATTTTGTTACTTTTGGATTTTATTACCTTAAAAAAACAACAAATTTACACATTTTCTAATAACTAAAATATTTAACTATGTGATAAAATACCATTAAAGTGGTCACAACGATTTTAAAGTACAAAAATGACAGATAATAACATCATATAAATATTTTCCACAGTGTTGTTCTCGGCACTTACATGTCCCTGGTCGTCCAGCTCGTTGTTGGTCAGCTTCAGTTTGTCGAAGCTGACCACCTGACGCATCCACGTCTCACCTGAGGCCGGGGAGTCCGGGTGGATGTACACTCTGGGCGGCACAGGAGAGTCCGCGTTCCCCGCTACCATCCACTTGGAGCTGTGGTACACGTACCTTCACACACATGGAGGGAAACACGGACTCAAGATTTATTTTTAATTTGATTATTTTTTTCTTTATTTCGTCCTGCTGTGCACATCATTACGCATGCACGGGAAATATTTTATTTTCTTTAATCGAGAGAGGATTTAAAGACAATTAAAAAATAATTACATTTAGGCTGAATTCCGCATATTTATCTTACAGGAAAGAAATATATATATATGTATTTTTTTGTATGCTACATTTCAAATAAATGAGCTGAAGTCAAACGTCCGCTTTGATTTTAAAACAGGCCCAAAAATTATGATGTATTCATATTATTATTAATATTTCGGTCTCTTTGCAGTTAGACAGATGAAGATGAGTGAGCGGTGGGTGTGATGGACATTCAGCTACTCAGACATCTCGACTCAGAAAATGAGTTCCTCATCTGGTTGAAGGTGCGTTGATCACCTGCTGTGAAGCGTTTGGTTTTAAAAACCTGCACCACCACTCGCCTGCAGCTCTGCACCGCGTGTGTGTGTCAGACACAGTAACATGTCACTCATCACTCCTGCGCGCCGCTAAAAATGTGTTCGCATATAAACGGGGTCGTGATAGTTTGAAATGACAGACCTGCAGCGTATAGCGTGCAAAGACTTGGCTTTTTTTTTTCTTGCGTCGCCGCCGGTGCAGCAACGCGCTGTTTTGTGCCGCATTTCTAACGACATGTGTCGGTTTGACCTTCCAGGGGTTGGAGAGGTTACGCGTCCAAAAGGCCGTTGTCCAAAAGGGACGGCAAAACCGCCGTGACAAAACACCGGTGCCAAGCGCCATTTGTGGAGACAGGACTGGGGTTGCACAATTGAAAAATCAATGTTGTCCCAGGAACAGTGTTTGGAGTCTAAATACAGAATCCGTGCTGAAGAAAATCACTGTAATATTCCAATTTCTATAGGACGTGCGTGTCGTGAGGTTACAGCCACGTAGATATATCACGAAGTTTTAATTTCTCTTCTATCAGGAGTCATTTTGTAATCCATGAAAGGATCACAAGGTTTAATAGCCTCGTTTATCAGTGTGTGTGTGTGTGTGTGTGTGTGTGTGCGCGCGCATGCGTCTCACCTGTATCGTTTGTTGTCCACTGGGATTATATCCATGGCGATGTAATACTGCTGATGTGGGTCCAAGCCCGTAATCTTGACGCGCATGGCGGGGAACATCCGCCTGACGGGAAAACCAAATAAATCATCTGCATTGGAGATTTCAGCTCAATAGCAGAACTACGTGAACGCGCAGTCGTTATTACTGGATAATAATAATGATAACAACATTAATAATATCTTTTAAAAAATAGCCCAACATTAGAAAAAGGCTGCGTCCTCTGATTACGCACGAATATGTTTTTTAAAGCTTTCTTTTCATGGATTATCTGCCAGAACTCTTATGTGATATTTTTACGCACGATATTAGAAACAAATCACATTATAACTCTTCCTCATTATTATTTATGTATTTTATTTGATCTCCCATCTTACCGTCCAGCCTTTGTTATTATCATCTCCGTGCCAATCTCGTGGAACCGTTTCCACAGGTCTGATCCCTGCAGGTCCACGCGGGTCTCCTCTCCGGTGCCGGTCACCGGCGCCGCGCACACAGCTGCGGGCTGCGGGCTCTCCAGCAGCGCGTCCTCGCTCTCTGCTGCACCGGGAAAAAAAGAGGCGAGATCAACAACGTTTTATTAACAGTGGCACAAACCCATCCAGGCCGAGCGTTGCTCACTGAAAGGTGTTAACTCCTGGAGGCGTTTTTCACTAAAATTTAGACTACAATACATTTTAAAAACGCACAAACAGCAGGATGAACTCCCAGACTAGATCCGATCAGGACGGATATAAGTGAATTAAAACAGGGCTTGCACGTTAATTATCATATATGGACATGAGTTATTATTAAGAATAATACCAATGCAGTGACTAATAATGAAATAAACCTCCAGCAGCCGAGGAAAAGCTCACCACTGTTTGTTATTTGATTATTTCAAGGAGATAAAAACGCCTCCTCATTCTTTAACACTGCTGCAGTGAGAGCTCGGGTTTATAAAAGTATTATAAGTAATATATGTCTCCTCAAACTCTCTGCACTCATTATGCTGCTGTTTAGGTCGATAAATGGCACGTTCAACCGCAGCACTCCAACCTGGACGCGCGTAATGATTTTCACGATGGAGCACTTTGAGTTTAAATCCGTGTTTTACCGTGGAGGACACCCCTGACAGCGGTGTTTATGTGTCTCACCGCTGTTGTTATTTGCGCTGCTCAGCACAGGGCCTCGCCAGGTGCTGGGGGAAATTTATGGACACTAGACGTGGGCCTAACAAGGCAAACTAACACAAAGACGAATCCTCAGCCAAGTGTTTTTTCTTCTTTTTTTTTCCTTCTCGCAGCCAGATTTAGATCGTAATTTGTCAGGAAGGTTTTTGTGCCTTTTTCTCTGCATCCTCTCCGTGGCAGCCTCCCTGTTCCCCTTTTGCCTTTACGCGCTGCTAATTGGCGTGTTTATGATTGCAACACAACCCATAAAGCGTCTCACATTAGTCACACTCACACCGCTCATATTTACTAGACCAGAGCCGTGATATGATATCACATTTCCCCGCGCTGTGTGGCTCTCTGGCCGGAGCTCGTGATTGTTCTTCTTTTTTAATTTATTTGCGTCTTATTGCTGATTTTCTCTCGGCAATAAAGCCGAAGATTAAAATAAATAGTTCTCACTGAAAAAATAAAGAAACGTCAGCTTTAATATTTCTGCTCTTCTAAATGCTGATGTGATATTAAATGACTTGTTGACAGATTGTATAATTTGCTTTATTAAAAAAAAACAATGACAGCCTATAATAAAGTCTTGTTGTCCTGGAGGACTGAAGCACCATGCTTATTTTATGCAGTCATTTAAATTAAGCCATTATTATTACAATTCTTATATTTATTGTTGTTATATTTACTTACGGGATCCGTCGCTTGCACACTCCGCCTCGCTGCCCCGGTCGCTGGTGCACGCTCTGTCGGCCCGCGGCCCCGGGCTCCCGGTGAGCTCAGACACATCAGTTCCGTCCTCGTAGCCGGGGGACGCCGCATCCTCTCCGGACGTCCTGCGTCTCTTTTCCGCGCCGATCAGCGCCTCCACCGAGAATGCGTGCGCCTTGACGCTCATTGCGCACGGGGACCGCCGCTTCTCTGCCATTTCTCTCGCTTCTCTCGGAGGAAGGAGAGAAAACGGGACGGCGTCACGAAGCTTCTTTTTTTTTTTTTTTTTTAGCAGGAGGAGGCAAGAAAAAGTTCAAAAAACACAAGACAGAAAAGCAAATCCACGCTGACGGTCCCAGTTGGTTGTGTCCGTCCTCGAGGAGCAGCGGAGAGGATCCGGGGACGAGCTGTAATAACGTCTCCGTGATCCGTGAGAGCCGTGCGGACTTTTTTGGAGAGTGTCAACAACCGGAGAGCTTAGAGCAGAGCCGGAGAAGGGCGACCTGTCAGTCACAACGCAGCGCAACCAATCAGGAGTAATCACAGCCCCCCGGAACTTCTCCCTGGTACCGCCCGCTATGGGGGCCGCTCGTGCCGCCTTATGTGGTCAAAGTAAAGCTGGTGATTGAATCATGTCTGCAGGAGAAGGAGCCTCGAGGAGCGTCTCTCTGGGGCATTGCGCGCATTTTCACACACCGGCCCGACATGCTTTGCATATCTGCCCATTAGTACCTCGTGCACGGTGACCAGTTGTGCCCCCCCCACCCCCCCAAAACCTGGAAATGAGCGTTGGGGCTGCGCGTGTGTCAGGAAATGATCACAACCATGAGCTGCAAACATAAATGTGTTTCTGCTGCATTTTCACTGGCACATATTGAAAAAAATGTATATATTTATATAACTCCTCAGGATTTACTTTTTTTATTTTTGTGCCCAACAAAAGAACTCTTTAAAAAAATGAATGTAGGATCCACAGTGTTATTGGACGAATGGCCTGGATTGACAAAAGCTTCTTATATTTCAACAAGCCAAGACAATTAAAAAAAGAGAGAGAACAGCTCGATGTAAGCATGAAATATTAGTAGCAGCATCTTTGGGTTCAACGTGCAATCAAATCTCCAATTATGTAAATACAACAGCACAAATGTTTCACTGGAAACAGAAGTACCATCGCCTGAGAACGTGCACAGTTTTATTTGTCAAATGTCCAAATATCCAAACGAATCTTGGCTCGGTGCACATAGAAGAAACAAAAACAATAAAAATGTATATTTAAAGATTTAAAACTGGGCCTGTATTATAATTATAACTGAAAATAGAATATTTAAATGTCTACTTGAGGGAATAAATATAGTAAAAAGCAGTTTCATCCATCTGCATGATGAAGAGTTGATAGTTTACAGGATCACAGATTTAATTGAGACGTTCAAGGCCCCGCGTAAATGAGCGTGCGGTCACGCGGGGAATGCGTGTGCATGTGTGTGGAGGCTGTAACATATGGAGGTGGAGGACCTGGCTATAAATAAACAAGGCGTGTGTGTGTGTGTGTGTGTGTGTGTGTGTGTGTGTGTGTGTGTGTTCAGACTTAAAAAAACCCACAAATTCCATTTAACACCCAAGTGACCGCAGAGCAGTTCAATACGCACCATCAAGCATTTAATTTATTAAATGGAGCAATTAATGCCGCGTTTAATCTTCTGCGTTACAACGTGACGCGGGCTGATAATTTACGATTTGATGAGCCTCATTGTGTAACAACACCAGAGCTTCTGGCATCAGGATTAGATTATTGTTTTTTTTTTAAGTCTCCTCTCTGGTTCGGTGGTGTTTCTCTGCAGAGCTCTCAGGGCCTCTGGCGGTTCTGTCGGTTAAATAAACAACACGTCTTCATCGTTTATTGGCACAAATTCAGTGTAAATGATGGGACGTCAGAGGGAGAAGCTCCGTGCCCGCGTCCGCGTCGGTTATCTGATGAAACGCCTCGTGTTTCAGCTCCCAGGGGCTGTTTCTTAAATACCTCCGTGAGAATTAAATATGTTGAGGCTCAGTCTGACGTGGAGTTTAGATTTGTTCTTGATTCAACATCAGCCCAGAGGAGACGCGTCCTGCTCGTAAAGACGGATTTTTAGTGACACAGCACGTTAATTATTTTTATTATTAATGTTTCTGCACGTAAACACACAAAACTTCACCTTCCCCTTTTTAATTGCATTTTTAGCGGAGCAGCTTCAAAATGTGAGAGATGATCAGAGATAATGTTTAATATCGTCACATTAAATGTTAAGGGTTCAAACACAGTTAACAAAATAAAATAAATTAATACGTTCTGGTCTTTTATTGTAGCAAATTAAACTTGGAAAACAGACAAAAGGCCACAAGAAGTAATAATTATAATATTATTGATAATAAAATAATATTAATACTAATTCAGCTTTGATGTTTAATCAATAATGGTTCGTTCAGCAGAATATCAGGCCATAATTAGGCCCGACACTGATTGTAATCACATTACTGTTAATTAATAATAATAATATGATATGTTGGTTTTAAATAAAAAGGTTTTCGTTGCAGTGATGTGCAGTGCAGCTTTCTAAACACGTGAGTTTGTCATTTTTGTTTTTTTAATTATTTATTATCGTGCGTTAACAGGTGCGCAGGCCTCAGAGATCACTGAGCCTCTTTAACGCCTCCATGATATTATAATAATGTAAAATATTCAGTCAAACCGTGCAGGAATATTTGTACACAGCGAGATAAAACGCGTATTGTTCAGCTCCGCATGAAGTCATGTAGAAACCGAGATGATGAAGCTTTCTGTTTTGTTTAGTTTTTAGTTTTTAATGCAGCGGGACTGAAGCTGCTGCTCTCCGGGCCTCTGCAAACTCAAACACAAGCTATAGGCTCATTTAATTTCTCTGGTCGGCCGACGAGTCTCAGTGTAACTCTGCAGATGCGTCGGGCTCTAAAAATACTGGAGGCTCTCTGTCGCCGGCCGCTGCGTGAGGGACCTGGCAGCTCCGCACATCTTTAGTTATGGACGTAACGCTGCGTAAAAATACCCTCTTTTTATATATTTAATTTCATTTTCTATTTGTTTATTTATGTTTGTATTTCAGGCGGGAGATAAGCACCTGAGCAATTAAAACAAATTTGAAAGCAGGGTGTAAGCTAAGCTAAGCTAAGCTAAGCGTTAGCCTCCCTGTGTGTGAGATATTTAAGATGCTGCTTTTGTTAAACACGCGTAAATCACAGGTTGCGCACGCAGCCTTCTCCTCCTCCATTCATAAAAAAATATGAACGTGCTGCTGCGTCACAAAGCGTCTCAGATTTGGTTTGGTGCGTTTGAACAATTAATTATATAAAATTAAACAGATTTAGTTGCATTAATTGTACATATATTTATTAATTTATTCCAGAAGAATAATAACTTTGAAAATATGTATTGATTATTTATTTATAATAATTATGATACACTACAGAACTTCTTTCATGTAGCCCACATTCTGCTGTCAGGTGCCAGGTGTGTGTTTACCTGGTGATATTTAACAGCCAATCAGAGCCCAGGGGCCTCTTCATGCACAGGTGTGGCCAGTAATGTTTAACCATGTCCCAGTTCAAGCTCAACTAACTGGAATTAAACCATTATTGATGTAAGAAGTTTTTCCTTTGCTTCATCCTGCTCGTCTTCTCACTGCAGACATTTTCAGAAAATGCACGTTGTCACTGTTTCACGTGGGCCGAACCCTCCGCGCACACTGAATAGGCTGTTTATTAAAAAACCTTTGACATAATTACCTGCAAGCTTTTGAAGGGGCGCGGGGAGGGTGGGAGGGTAAAGGTGTCGGAGCAGGGGAGTCTGGGTAATACATTGTTAACAGTTATTTAGCGCGTGCTAATGGGCACGTGGATCACTGCCAGGGCTTTTTATGGCGGAAGTGGCATGAGCGGTGGGGAAGGTGTGTGGGTTTCTGCGTGTGTGTGTGTGTGTGTGTATGTGTGTGTGTGTGTGTGTGTGTGTGTGTGTGTGTGTGTGTGTGTGTGTGTGTGTGTGTGTGTGTGTGTGCAGGGGTAATGTAGGGCTTTTTAAAGGCTTCAGGAGTGAAAACCTTTCCACAGCGCTGTTATGTGTCAGTTTGATCTTTCCTGAGGTCAGTGTGGTTTAGTGCTTCAGCTGACCCGGAGAGAGAGAGAGAGCCGTAAGCCGTATAGTTAGACGGAGACAGTGATATATTCAGAGAGATATGCAGCTTCCAGCTTCCAGGCGTCGTCCCCACCAGCACCTCCACCCTCGCAGCCCGTCATGGGGGGGCCGGCTCGCAGACAATAACTGCCGGATCCCCTGTATGGCTCCACTGGGAAAGTCATAACTTGAACTTCCATGCCTATCCGCAGTCGTGCCAGCGCTGCTGAAGCAAGCGGCCGGGGGGCCCCTGCGAGCATATCCTGCTTATGCTGGCCCAGAGTCACTCGTCATCCGAGTGAAGCGACCCCTGCTCTCTTTCATAAAGTTAACCTTCCATTGAAAACGTGGTATTTACTGACGCGCTTGATAGAAACTGATGGATGTATGACATTTATTGAATTCTTTTTACGAGCCGGTTCTGGTCGCGACGACCGTTTATTCAGGCCTCCGTGCGCCTCGGATGTTATTCAAGTTGAACTCCTGCTCTGGCTGCGATGGCTTGTCTCACACACACACACACACATAGACAGACAGACAGACAGACATGCACACAGACAGACAGAGAGACAGAGACACAGATGACTCAAGTTCTGTCCAGTTCAACAGCTGGACAGGCGTCAGATTCACAGATTCTCTTCTTCATAGATCAAAAATGCTTCGCCGAGCTAAGCCAGGTCTGTCACTACACAGCCTATCACATCATTATTTTGATGAGATCAAACCGAAACACATTTATGACGACTCTTCACTGTCCATAAATAAGTTTGATCGCTGCCAAAACCATCAGTGTTTAGAACCAGTCGATTGGAAAGGAAGCCGTGAGTCATAAATGGAGCCGTGGTGGGAAGTGAAGGGAGGGAGAAGTGACAGATATCAGTCTGCCAGGTTTTACGTCACTGACATCGACGTTTGCTGGGGCGTTTAAAATCAGAGGTGAGTGTTAATGTGATCTCTTTTATAGGGTATGAAATGTTATTGATCTGCCCACCAGTTTTAGGTAATAACTCTTGGATTTGTTTTTAACTGTTATCAATACTTTTTGTCACTGGAGTGTGAACTAATAGGTGAGGAAGTGCCAGTTGTTGATGTGCCCTTGAGCAAGGCAGCCGCTTGAAGTGCCTGACTCTGACATCACTCCATACAGTAATGTGTGTGTGTGTGTGTGTGTGTGTGTGTGTGTGTGTGTGTGGAATAAATAAATAAATAAATAAGTCGGTGAAAAAATTGAATTTCCTTTTAAAGGGATATTTCTTCTTCTTCTTCTTCTTCTTCTTCTTCTTCTTCTTCTTCTTCTTCTTCTTCTCCTATTGTAGATCACAGTGTGATACTAATACAGTTTAATCGATGGTATTTCTAATGGCGTTCAGTACGTGGAGACAAACTCTTTGTGCATTTGAGAAAGTAAAGAGTTTCAGAGAAGGCCGGAGACACGAGTAAACAAGAGGAAGACCGTAATAAATCGACTGCACTTTCTCAGGACGGACTAATGACATGATCCAACTGACAAGCTTATTTGTTTTCTCATCACACATGCAGTTTGTTTAAAGTCTCTACGTTGTACATTTTCAGCTGCAGCGTGGAGATCGTCTGGAGAGTTGTTAAGAGGAAGCCAGAGGTCGTTTGTCTGTTATCAATTTAGATTAGTTTTGAAAAAGATTTAGAAGATTAGTTTGGTATTCTGGTTTTTAAAAAACAACATATTGCCTCAATAAAAAGGATAAAGATGCTTCTGTGGGCAGTTTGCCCAAACTAAGTAGATTTTTATGGATACCAGGGAAGGAGACGCTAATCTCTGTAGCATTTGGCGCGGAGGTGGAACAGGATGCCAAAACGACTTCCAGGTCGGGAAAACAAATGGAAAACAACTTCGGCATCCAAGGCTGTAATCCGTAGCACCTTCCACCAACACATCAGATTGACTTTTGAGCATATTTGAATGCTAATATATAATCAATGGGGATGTGGTTCCCCCGCTGATATATATTATAATCACAGCCCTGATACTAGAGATGGCGTGTAACACTGCTGTGTAGTTACAGTAGGGATGTGAATGACACCAGCAGCTCCTCCTGATAATCTGAGGGATGGTTCTGTAGCTTTATGTAACAGACTTTGAACTTAAATCGGGTCAGCAGAGGTCAGCAGCTCCGCAGGACCGGCTCCAGTCGTATTTACTCGAGTCAGCAGGAGACACAGTCAGACACATTTCTCCGGCTGATCTCGGGTCTATTAATTACAAAGCTGGGTCATAATTTGCGGAAGTAAACTATTCGCTGGCGCTGAACGCGCCGTAAAACACAGGTCCATTGTGTCTGCCAGCTCTGCTCTTGACACTGTTGCTGAGGTAAAGCGCTCTCATCAGGTTCTAGCCTTCACCTGGATGATTCATACCTGAGAGGCAGGATGGCCTCCTGGTTGAAGCTGCTTGGAGCTTTGACCCGTTGAGCGAGGTGCTAAACCTTTACCTGCCCCGGTTAATTTTTTGTTTTAAAGATGCGTTGGACGAGAGCGAGCTCGATTGTAAATGTGTTTAATGCCGTCTCATGGCAACAAAACAAATCGTCTCATTATTACCTCACTGCTTTTGTTTCTGCCTTCAAAGACGGACGGAGGAGGAGGAGGAGGGGAGAGAACGGGCGAGCAGGTGCTGTTTTTACGGCTTTTCTCCATCGAGCGGAGAAGAGGTGAAAACATTTTCTCCTCTCATAACCCGTGAAACCACATGAAGATTCGATCCGACCGGAGTGTGAGTGTGTGTGTGCACGAGGTCATTAGCGAGAAAGACTGTTTATGCAGAGATGGGTTTTTTTTTTTAATCACCCCTTATTATTCACTGCCAGGGAATGCTTGAATTCAGAGGTGTGTGTGTGTGTGACTGTGCACATGTGGGTAGTGTATCAGTGTGTAATCACCTCTATAGTTTCCTGTCATTAGGCTGCATAATGAGCTGCTAAAAAGGCACACAGATTAGGACTATGGTTAATTAAGCTCAAAGTACTTGAGACTTTTTTTTTCCCCTCGCATGTTGCTCTCTCATTCGCCCGTGCACACACGCGAACACGCCCAATGCGAGCACACACTCTAATGAGTGTAAAGCTCATCACGGAAACGCCGCAATTTGAAAATAACAACAATCATAAAAAACCATACAAACATCTGCAGCTCGTAACTGACGTCTCAGGCCAACCCCAACACACGTGCCTCTTAAAACCGGAGAACAACGGTTATTTTCATCTCTTAGAAGTCAGAGTTTTATTTCTTTTCTCTTTCTCTGGCTCAACTGGAACCGTTTAGGCGTTTTTTAATCAAAGAACAAAGTCGTTAAAATCGAGGATTGGCGGTGAAGGCGTCCGGTGAAGCCTGCCTCTCCTCTCCCGCCTGCGCTCGACGTCCAGCCCAGCGCTAACTAGCATTTAGCGCAGATTTACGGATTGCTGTTTTATTTTATTACTGTATTTAAGGAATGTCTGCGTTAAAGCGTGCACAGAACATGCATATGTATATGCCAAATTTTACTACCTTGTTACAAAAACGGCATTTTCTTTCCTGTGTTTTTTCTCGTCGCTGCCAGTTACTATTTTTCAACCTCGCGGAGGATCTAATTGGTCGTAATGATACAGTTTTAATTATGGAGCGAAAGAACAAACTCTGAATGGGACCGAGGACATCAAAGCTTTATACACACTGTTCACAATAACACAAACACACACACACACAACATCTATGCATGCACAGTATGAAACAACACAGGCCATTTCTCAGTGGTCAGTTAGCAAATGTTTATTTCCAAAAGTTCATGCACCGTCACACACGTTGTATGTACACTTATGTACAAATGTTAGAATGCCTTGAGAGGATTGAAGGAAAGTGATCACCGCTGAGTTTGTCTGGATGACTGTAAATATGACAATCAAACATCTGAGAATTACTCTTTGAAAGAGATTTGTCAAGTAGCTCACACCTAAAACCCTGATTCTTCAATAGTTGGGCTGCAGTTTGGCTGTGCAGAACATAAATAAAACAGAATGTCATCATTTGCAAATATGATATAACGATTTTGTAAAGTGTTCTTGTGCCCGAGCTGTAATATAATTTATACAATCTCGGTTTTCACAGAGTGGTGAAACACCTGAGACTTTCACACCCGTACGTCATGACACCATCACCTGCTGCCAGTGAACCTGTTTACCTGAATGTTCTTTGTTGCTGCAATCAAATTCAGCATAAGCATGTTTACAAGTAATGAAGTTGATGAGGTGAAACAGTAAATATTCTGTCTTGTGCTGTTTTCAATTGAGTGTACGTCAAAAGCGAATTATCAGATCCTGTTTTTGTTTTACAAAGCGCTCCAACTTTTTTGGGGGAATCTGGGTTGTACTAACAATGAAATGAGGTGATGTGTAATTTAAGGGAACTCTAAAATTATCACATGGTTTATTATGATGTGGAAGCTCAGAGCAGAAATATCCCACCAGACACAACGATTAACCTGCTGAAGAAACACAGATGATTTTTACAATTATTTTTATTTGCAAAAAAAA
>CAEMYA010000010.1:12355623-12365635 GCA_903131615.1 Diplodus sargus
TGGTAATAATTCTATTGTGGGGTAAAACGGAAGCCAAAGTATATCTGTCTCCAGCACCTGTCCAAGAAAATAACCTGGCACATAACCCTCCATATAAAACCCCAAACATGATCTAACCTGTCAGCTAATCAGCTTTAGAGGTGCTGGTAGTCTGACGTTTGTTTCCTTTGGACTGAGTGGATTTAGTTTCAGTGTTTCCAGGCTTTATTCTAAGCTAAGATAAGTCTGCTGGCCCTGAATATGCATTTATAAATATCGAACTTTAATAACTTGTAGGTCACAGAAGTTTTAAATGGGCCAGGAAGTTTTTAGATGTCTATATAACCATTGTTCCAACATTAAATGGCTACGGATCAAATCTTTAAACTGTTGAAACAACGGTAGCCAAGCAACCTAGAAAAAAAATCACTTTTCTAATAAATCTAGCAGTTTTCACCCAGATAACTTTTACATGCAGATTTCCACAACCATCCTGACTTGGGTTAATGTAACACTCATCCAATCAAAAGCAAGTGATACAGAAATGTTTTTCTCACTTTGATCAACTTGGCTCAGTCAGAGATTTGGCATAACAATTAAGCAAAAAGAAGAAACGTACTCGGATGCTATTGTCTCAAAATGTCAGTGTCCAGTCCGCGGTGAGGAGGCCAGATTTACCTGCACACAGTAGCTGTTTGTTGCACGGTGGATGTTGAGGTCAGATGTTGTAGTTTCACATACACGAGGTAGTTTTCGGGGCATTAACAGCCTACAGGAGAGGAAACGCTGCGAGAGAAGGCGATATGTGGCGGACTGCGGCGTGGGAGTTGAGAGTGTTATTTTAGTGGCATTTTAGTGTGTGTAGGTGTTAGAGACCCAATACCCACACACACACACACACACACACACATGCACACACACAATATGCACGGTGCTGGGCTTTGGTTTAAGACCTTGGCTCCTCTGAAGGTGGGAATGTGATTACCAGGCAATGACCTCATCATCCTGCGCCGGCGCCATGATTCACACATCATCACAACATCATGGACTTCCTCTCTAATGAAGTCCCTCAACGACATCGCTCCCAACCCTTCAATAGCACCTCGCTCTGTCACACACACACACACACACCAACACCCACGTGCTCACACACACACACACACTCACTGGCGCTCACACACTCTGCGCCACACAGAGATGATTAAACTGGAAATAAATGGAAAATTTGCACTTAAATGCACCTCATGCCACCCACATCCAGTAGGTTTACCACATACATTTTCTCCTTTATGACAATGTCTGCTCTCGCTCTCTCTTCTTGCTCTTTTTCCTCTCTTTGCTTCCCCCCCTTCATCTGTCTTTGAACTTTTTCTTGGGGTTGTGTGAGCCGTGTTTTCTGGATTTTTGAGACCCGGAGTGTCTGTTGGTTAGATGAAGGCAGATGAAAGGAGCATGGCTGATTCCCAGGCTGTAGTTTATAGGGGGATCTCTCTCTCTCCCGACCGCAGATTTTCATTTAGCTCGGTAGTTTCAGAGCAGGCCGTGTGGTTGGTGGTGAGGCTGGGGTACTTTCGGGGGGGAATCGAGCAACTTTTCCAGGTGAAAACAGAGATATTACTTTGCTGTAGAAAGAGTAAGTAAGTCAAGAAGAGCTTCGCCTCAATGAGAATTTCAGTGTGGCTTGATTTGAAAATCACGATCGGTCCAAAAGAAACGAATCCCCCAAATTACCGTTAAATGTTCATCCAGAAAACTTGCAAATAAAACTATTTTTTACCAGTGTTTTTAAAAGCTTGAGCTCTACCCAAACCCAGATTTAGCTTTTTGGTTTTGCTTTGCTTCTGTGGGTCCAGTCTGGTCCCATCTCATCTGGTTGTCCATAAATATACAGAAAAAGCTTTGTAAGGCCAACACACATTGAGGACTTCTTAAATTGACCAACCACCATATTGTCTGTCAAGCGAACGGCTCCAAAACCTTCGTCTGAGAGGAAAAAATCACTTTAGAAATTCTTGTAGGATTAAGGACAGAGCTCGTGAAAATACCACAATCTGCTTTTCTTTCCTAACAGCCCTCTCTCTCATTTCTGCTCGTCTCTTGCAGAGATTTAAAGATCGAAAACTTCCTGCTGGACGAACACAACAACATAAAGATTGTGGGTATGTTGACGCTCTTGCTTCCTCCAATGACATCTGACCCTGTTAGACATCTGCACCGCTGTAGAAACGGTTGGACAGATCAGTGTGGCAGAACCTGTCTTAGCCATCTAGTCCATCTGTGCATGTGCTGCGCTGTTAAAACAATGATGTTTCACGCAGACTTTGGCCTGAGCAACACTCTGAAGGCTGAGTCTCTGTCTCTGGAGCTCCTCAACACCCAGTGTGGAAGTCCTGCCTACGCTGCCCCCGAGCTGCTCGCTCACAGGAAGTACGGACCCAAAGTTGACGTCTGGTCCGTGTAAGTGATGAAGTCTCAGTGTGTGTGTGTGTGTGTGTGTGTGTGTGTGTGGAGGAGGCCTGCTGTCCTGTCGCCTCCATCACAGCAGAGAGTGTTTTTTCTTTTTTCACCCCCGTGGTCTCATTTGCCGTTTGAAAACGAATGACAGATTTGCATTTTCTCTGTATGCATCCTGTAAATGTGTTTGTGTTTCTTCACGTTCTGCTTGTGTCGTGCAGAGGTGTGAGTATGTTTGCGATGCTCACAGGGACTCTTCCCTTCACTGTCGAGCCGTTCAACATCAAACAGCTGCACCAGAAGATGGTGAACGGAGAGATCAGCAGCATCCCGAGTGACGTCAGCAAAGGTAAATCCACGAGTGCAGTCAAGAGTACATGTGCTTCGTTGAATAAAGCTAAACGTGTTGAGAACACTTGCAAGAAGTCACATGAAAGAAACGACGGGGTGGCGATTAAAACGCCCGTCTAACTCGCAAAAAAATGCTTTTATTTGCAAAGTTTCAGTGCTCGACCATCATCACGCAAATTTGGTTCAGCAGTCAAACCTTGTAAAAACATGTATTTTGGCAGCTGAGACATTGTGCAGGAGTTTGATTGCAACTTTTCCCCGACTCCTCCCTCTCTGCCGCTCCGCCGTCTCATGAAACAGACGTGCTGCAGAATTTGGTCGAATCAGCAAAAAAACATTTTCAAAAACCTGAGGGATAAAATGAAAACGGACCAAATGAACAGTGACTGGGTTTCCATTTGGAAAAGATTGCTTGTGCTATTCTAAACTTGCGTTCACGTTAATTGTGAGAAATTAGTGTCCAGCTTTTGGTAAATGACTCCTTGTAAACACAAACCCCAGTCGTCTGAGTCATGAGAAAGTAAAAGCTGAAGGAAAGAAATGTTTCACTTATTTCTTACTTACACAGTTGCCTTAGTGTCTCTGTTTTTTTTCTCTATTTCGGTCTCTCTCTCAAACACATAGTCACCCTATTACGCTCTGTCATGGCGCCATGTCACCACAAACAAACATAGCTCCTGTTACTGAGGCTGAAGCCAGCGCAGCTCTGATGCTCTGAAACTGTGACAAGATCAGATTAGTGGCTGTATCGCTGCCCAGGCGGGCATCTGAGACATCCACATTAACTCCCGGGCTGCATCCCGCCTCTAAACGAGGTTGTTTTTCAAACCTTCTTTCTTTTATTGCCGCAGTAACTCTTGTCACACCGAACAGCTCGTAATTCCGTTCGCTCATTCGTTTGTTTGGTGTTTTCGTGAGCTTGTCGTCTTCAAATCCACAAATAATTTTCTAACGTTATCTTCGACTTTTATCACTGCAAACTAACTGAGTGTCATTATAGATGAAATCAACAGATGGTGCAGTTGTTTGTTATCAGTAGCAAACAAACTGAGTCGACCTTGACCGCGACGAGCTGCTTTGGCTCTGTCGTCGAAAAAGCGAAGGCAACTGATAGCGGCCAGCAGAATGGAAAAGTCTTGTTCAGCAGCCTTGTTCGAACCCGTCCACTCCTCCAGACCGTGGAGCTTATCAGGAATGCCCATCTGGAGTCAAACTATCAACCCTCTCTTGGCTGTCACAGGACATCTACATGTCACAGGCTGAATCGGTTGTCCTGCAGGGAAATCCTGCCTCTCTCCGCGCTGTCGGCTCCGATACAGTTTCAGTGGAGTCACGGTGAGTGACATCAGCCTGGCAGTCCTGGAGTAGTTGTGTAACAATGGCTCTTTTTAGTTCGGTCCGTTCTGGCCAGGCAAAGAATCAGCTTGGTTGGTGGTCTGATCTTAAAACCAGTCTGCTCGCCTAAGGGCCATCAGTGCGCGGGTGAATATGAGGTATTGTGACGCATCATTTAGCGTAATTCCTCCGAGCACATTTGAGTTTAATTCTTAAAACACGACAGTTGTTGCTCGAGCTTAGAATATAGACTGTGCGGTGTTCACTGATGTTCACGTAGGTAATGTTTGATTTGTGATTATAGCTTTTTAAACCTGCAATAATTGATTTTCAGGCCTCTCTGATCCTGGCAAATCTTCTCCTTGTAGCTCTTGAGGGTAATATTTGGCTCCTTAGCTTCTAAATGCTCCACTATGTTCACCGACACATCCATCTACTCTTTGGTTCTGGGCATTCAGTCGCGTTTTTGAGTTTTGAGAGCGGCGAGAAACAAAACAGTAAAGTTGCGAGTCAGGAAAACCAAAACAATGAGCTGAAAGCGATTGAAACTTGGTAGAAAGAATTGATACCAAAGGCCAGAAATCACTGAATTTAAACTCTGAAAATGAAGAAACGCTGCTCCATTCCCGCTCCTGATTCAGGCGCAGCAGCTTTTGTGTTGTCTCTGCTGGAGGCCGACCCGGCTAAGAGACCCAGCGTCAGAGCTGCGATGGAGGAGCGATGGATCAACGAGGGATACGCCAAGAAACCGCTGCACGCACTCTCTCATAAAAACAGGTAAACTGATATATCGTGTGACTAACGCTTGACACATCGCATACAAACACCCGAGAGCAACTTGAGATGCAATAAATAAATGCATTGCGAACTGACCCATTTTTATACTGTAAAAAGAAGAAAAAATCATATTTCTAAATATATCTCAACATATTTTTTATATATATTGTTTGTCATTTGTCTATTTGTGCCATGAGAGCACAGTGAGACTCGGAAACTCTCCTCGGGGAAAAGTTCTGCAGCAAACATTATAATGTGGGCAACAGAACCAAGAAGCAAATCACTGCGAGTTTTCTAACAAAATGAAAATTTTTGTGGCCAGTCGGGTAACAGCTTTGTACAATATAGCATGACTAAAAGGCTTTTATCACTTTACGCAGTGTGGAAATGCAATCATGTATGGCTCCTTCTGGCAATGATGCCTTTTCTGAAAATCCACATGAATGAAGCACAAACTGTTCCAGCTCTGTTCTTCTCCCGGTTAAAGAAATCGTCAAACCAAAGTTGTACAGTTTTCTGGTCATTCCTCACCAACAACTCCTCAATGACCTCCGAACAATTCGTTCCAGTTTTTTCCATCCCTCCCTCTCTTTCTCTCACGTTGTTTCCCAGGCTGTGTCCGGAGGATCTCAACTCGTCCGTGCTGGCGTACATGACGGAGACGCTGGGCTACTCGCTGTCAGAGATCATACACACACTCACCACCAACCGACCGTCCGCCATCATGGCGTCCTATCACCTGCTGCTCAACAAGCTCAGCCGGAGCCAGAAAGGAGCCAAGGCCAGCAAGGTTCACACCTCATGTTCAAGCACACACGCACAGTCCCGTAATAACCAAAGTCCTCGTAAACACAATGTTTGTCTGATGCCAGTAACAAACTTCTGGATCATTTGTACCATCGTTCTCATGTTCTGCTGTAAAGTTTTAACAGCTAACTCTTGTTGATTTGGCAGAAGATAGAGAGCAACGACTGGAGTCTTCCCAGCAAGAATACATGGAGAGAGCGGAACAACACTGAATCAAAGACGCAACAACAACAGGTAGTTATGTCAGTGACATCATGAACACAAACACAGGAGTCACTTAGAGGTGTTAGAATAACAGTATTCTATTTTTATTGTCAACTAGTCCCGTAATAGACTCACACATTTAGTTTGTCTCTCACACCTTTTCTGCCAAGTGTTTATCAAGAATATATAGTTTTCTTTCTGTGGTTTCCTGAAGCAGCTGGGCACTGTAGGTTTTTTTAGCAATAGTTACTCAAACAGAAGTAAATGGAGCGTTTCTTGGCACTATTTTCAGCCGTGGATTAATACACAAAGTCAGTGTTTTTACAGGAGCCGGAAGATGTGTGTAGGATTTAAAATAAACTGCAGTATCCTTGATTCTGGCGATGCAGTAAGATGCCATCCGGTGCAACAGTGTGGACTTTGTAGTTTAAATAATATCCAAGAAATATGATATTATCAACAGCAGCAACCATCCAATAACATTTTTAACATCCTCATTTTGTGGTACCCCTCCGTCGAGGTACTTACTACACTGATCTTATGCTAAGAGGTTAAAGACCTGAAGGGACGACAGTCTTTATTACCCCAGAGGCTGACAGCAGATAAATGCTGTTGGGGCTCCTCTGAAGTAATCACTACTTGTCGTCAGAATGAACCAACCAATGAGAAAAGCTCCAAGCAGTCCAGTCGGCCTCTGAGAGCCCAGCAGACAACCGAGTGTCAGAGCAACAGGAAGCGGCCCGAGGACCTGCACAGAAAGGACCACAGAGAGGACGCCGAGAACCGTCCCCCGTCTCCGTCTCTGCCGCAGCTTCCTCGCTCCGCCTCCCCCTCCATACCGCCGCGCCTGCTTCCCTCGCCCTCCCCCGTCCGTCTGTCTGCAGAGGACGCAGCCACTGATGAGGAAATCGGCATCACCTTGGACACCAGAGAGACGCTGTTTCCTGAAGGTGAGGATTCATAGCACCGACCGAAACAAACGTAACCAACCGCTGTCATGTATCTGTATGTGTGTGTGTGTTCCAGTGACTGTGTTCGGAGACAGGGAGCTCGTCCATCTCTCTCCTCCTAAAACCTCTGCATCCCAACTCTGTGACTCTGCACCTTGCCAAGTCCCCGCGGAGCCAATCAGAGACAGCAGCACGTCGAGGCCGATGCGACACACACACCTGCTCAGGACGACTCAGTCGGACGGCGCCGCAGACCCGGGGTCAGACTGCTTCCGCGACGGCCGCCACCAGGACGACCACGCTCACCACCTGAGCATCAACGAGCGTCTGGAGAAGCTGCAGACGTTTTACTCGGCGGAGAAGAACGGCATCTCTCCCAGGATGCTCCTGGAGGCCGACACGCACGCCACGCACTCCTCGGACAGAGACCACCTGGGCGCCGCGGAGAGGACGCAGACGTCACCCTCCGCCCCGCTGCCTCGACTGCGCAACGTGGGGCTGAAAGACGGACGAGGCAGGAAGATGACGTGGGTAGGGTTGACCCGGCCCGGACCTCCAGGACTCCTGGTGAACGGGTCCAAACCTCCTGCCTTCCCCTCGCAGAGACAGCATACATTGGTCATTAAGAGCCTCAGGCAGGAGAGGAGCAAGAGACGAGATCTGTCGACAGGAGGTGGAGGAGGAGGAGATAGGGGGACGGCAGGAGGAGGGATGAACGCAGCAAAGAGAAACTCGGTTCAGTTACGTTCGTCTCTCCAGCGCCGGGTGGCGGACCTGAATCTGCCGCTGCTTCCTACAGCAGTGCAGGGGAAGTCCGATAGGAAGAACCAGCTGCACACCATGGACTACTGATACATACACAGCGGGACACGTTGGAGAGGAGGTGATAGTGGCTCCTTACTTCTCTGTTCCATTCACACCACCAAACAAACAACATACGGGATGCTGAAGTGCCAAAAAATCTGATTACACTCTAAACACTGAAATCGGTCTTTGGTAGCTGGATCACGGTCACGTTGATCTCCACCTGATCCAATGTGAAGTGCAGAACGCACACATTATTTATGGTTCTATTTGTATTCGCTGTTCTTTGTTACATTTTTGTACCAACGTTGAAACTCAAAGTAAAAACAAAGTCTCCATTCTACACTTTTGTTGTTGTTGTGTCTTAATGGCAACATCTTTTATTAGAAATATACTTCTGGTTTGTTCCTTCGTCAAATCATAATTTAGACTGTTTTTTTATGTTCAAGAGCCAAAATGGCGACCGGCAGTTCATGGCACCTTATATTTTTGCTAGCTTTTAAAAACGTTTTTATTTTTTATTTGTTTCTTATTTGGTTGTCCATTTTACTTTTTGTGACATATTTGCTCGCTAAATATATTTTTTTCCTACCGCTGCTCAGTTTTTTACTTTGTTAATTTATAAACACCCCCCAAGTTCAAAACAATCTCTCCCCCACAAAATCTCTGACACGTATCTTCTCCCTGCGTTCGCCGTCTGTCTGCACGCTGCGTTCTTCTTTCGTCATGTCAGTCTGAGGATCATCAATATTTAGATGTGCTGCAAAAAAACAGGTGGAGGAATCTGGTTGCTGCTTCGGGAACGCTCTTCGTGGCTGCTGAATAATTGAGGGGCTGTTACCTGATAGTCTGTGTGTGTGTGTGTGTGTGTGTGTGTGTGTGTGTGTGTATGTGTTAAGGGTCTAGCGCTTGTTCTGCGTGTACCCAATGAGGACAGATTGAACCCACTGAGGTGGATACATCCCCCACTCCAGTTACCTCTCTGGCTACTTAACAGTGATATGAACCAGTAAGCTCTGATGCTGTATCAGACAAACACACACACACACACACACACACACGCTGCACAATGGCTTTATACTAAACAAGAAGCGGCTACAGTCGACGTGCCAAGTTGAGTCAGCCTAAAGAAATGTTAAGTGTGCATGCTCCAGAAACCAATTAAGGCAATTTTCTGTGTATTGCAGTGACATAAGGTCTTTAAATTACATACGCAACGGAAAGAAATTAAATAGAAAGCTTGTTTCAGAGGCTGGAGATGTTTGTGCCCGTCCATCGAGAACTGAGCTCAGTCAGTGTGCGTAAGAATTAGACAAACAAGGTACGGAAACTCGGTTAATAATGCATGTCCCACGTACGTATGCATCCATGGCTCCTGGATGGGATCGCTGCGTTTACGTGGACGCTACAGTGAACAGTGTTTCGTCAGAAGAGCCGTGTGGCTGTGACGGTGATGTCGACCTGTGACCGCTGACACCTCTCTGGTCCCTCACTGACCGGTGAGAGCCACCACGAAATCACAACGCGACGCAAAGTTAAAGTCTAACCCGCAGAATCGTCTTGTAAAGGCCAGCGCCAGCTTTCCTGTAGTGTTCACCTTTCTGTGTCTCAATTCAGGGTCTGCATCCTTCGGAGGAGCATTTGAAGGCCAATTACGTCGCAACGCCGTGAGAAGGCTGTCCCAATCTGAAGGCTCCTCTAAATGCTCCTTCTTTTCCCTCTTTTTGGAGGATGCACCACTACGATCCTTCGTGGCCTCACACATCCCAAGATTCTTTGCGTGCCTGAAAAAGAAGAAAGTATAGGGAGAAAACGGCGACATCACGTGCCGTAGATCGTCACTTTCGCGGTCCTGTGTGGCAGAAATCGTGATGTAAGGGTAAAACATCTGGTGACGCAACCAGGAAATGCTCCAAAGGCGAGACCGTCCCATTTAACAACGGGTGACGCGGTTTACAAGGTCTCTCTAAAGGACTCGCCTTCAAAGACCGCAAAGGCCGAGTCCTTCGAAGGACGCAGACCCTGAACTTGTCTCTGGCTTCTTAAAGGGAAGTGATGCGCAATGTCTGATAAGGAATATGAGAAGTAATGGGTTGACTTCATTGATAAACATCCAAAGATAATTATGTATCTTTAAATATGAAACCAGGCATCTTTACTCATTAGTTCGTTCATACCTGTCATATACTCTCACATATGTTGAGATCCTCCCTTAACGCCAGCTTGGTTCCACTTCCCGTCCTCTCACTTGCCGATCCAGCAGAATGAAGGTTTCGTTGCATTAAAGTTTCAGCCTCTGTCATGGTTTGGCGGGTCGGACGCTATAGAGACGACCTGTTGGTCGCCAGTCA
>CAEMYA010000010.1:12366677-12420262 GCA_903131615.1 Diplodus sargus
ACGTCCAGCGCCGCAGAGCAGCAACCCGAGCCCGGACTCTGTTTAATTGATGCCACGTCTGATTAACTGTCAGTTTGGGATCAACACCAGCTAATTCACTAAAAGACGCCCTGACCACTTTAACCTCGGACGCTAAATTGTCGGGAAAACGGGGGTCGAATAACGGGAGTGAAATCTTGTTCTTCTGTCGAGCTCCTCAAAGTGTTCGAGTGTGAACGTGGATACATTTTCAGGATAAATTAAAGGAAAAGGTCGTCAGGAACACAAACTTAAAGCCACTATGTGTGAAATACACATGTGATTGTAACATCTTGCAGATCGTTTTGATGGAACGACTTTGTTTCCTCTTTAATTGAATTTCCGTCGTTCGCTGTGTCTTTAATTGAGGGAGGCGCCAAAGTCCAGGACTGATACTTGGACTGGAGTTTGCTACAGACGGACTTTTGAAATATTTTTTTTTGGGTTCATTTATTTCCTACTTTTCTTTTCTTAATTCCTTTTAAACCTTTTTATTGTTATTATTGTTGTTACCTGTCGCTTTCATTCTGTAATCCTTGAACTATAACTTCCTCTGGTTCTCCCAGAGCGCCGTCATTGTAATGTCTGCCCCTAAAAAACCTAATAAAAAGACTTAAATTAAATAAAATAAAGGATTCATAAGTGCTCCTCTAATATCTTATAGATCAGTTAAATAATGAATGATTGAATTAAAAAAACTTGCGCCGCTTTTCCACCAAACTCAGTGGGACTGTCACAGGTTTTTTTTAGACAAAAATCTTGCATCAACCTCGTTCCCACTTCCCGCAATCAAGGCTGCGATTTTTATCTGAAGCTGACGTCACGTTTCACATCACTAATTAGGCAACAGATCCACTGTGAGAGATTTATTTTGGTTTAAACACTGCTGGAAACGTTTGGGATGATGTAAGAACATGACTCAACTCAATATATAACAAAGTTCTGGTTGATTTTAGACATTTAATTGCAGAAATGTTGAATAATATATCTTTAAGTTTGAAGCCTGTCTCGTCTCGTGTGATATTTCAGTATATCTCTGTAGTAACAATCCAACAAGTCTGCAGTTAATTAAATATTAATGAGTGATTGATAACTGGCTTGTTGTCAGCGCTCACAGGATCAGTAACTGCTTCAATAACCATCATTAAAGTCTTTAGTTACAACGTATAAATCTTATATAAAAGCTGATTTATTAAATAGTGGTTCTAGCTTTGAAGAATACGACTGAATCTGCATTAGACACCAGGATGGTGGATTAGCTGTAGGATGGCTCGGAGTGTTTTTATACTTCTTTTCTTTTGTCTTTTGTCTTTTTTCAAACTGCTGTTAGAATCACTGGTAGCTGCAGAGAGCCTGAGCCGACGACAGCTATCAAACTGAGTGAAATCACAGGTTTTTTGGTCCCTTTAAAGATTAAAACAAAACAAATTCCTCCGACGTCTGCACAGCTTGAGACTTTGACAGTTTCTATATATGGATTTGCACGTATAGAAGAATCTGGAAACAACGTGCACACAGACAGAAATATGTTTTTTGTCAGAGCTGCTAGAACAATCTCATCCACGTTCATTTCAGCGGCCTGCGCGGTGATCTCGACTCAAAGAAAAACACTCTGGTGCGTTCGGCTGCTCCCACACAATGAGGCATATTTTAATGGACGAGCGAACCTCTGGCCGGCTCGCAGCACATTGTTTGGATGAATCATAGCTCGATGAGAGTCGTATTTCTGGATGAAAAAGATCCCGTCATGATAAGCGGCGGTCGTGAGCGGCTGCCAGCTGTTTTGACAGGCAGAACTCAGCACCTACGCTTTCACAATAAAAAGGGGGCCGATGCAAGACAGACATGCTGGGCCTCCTCGTTCAAACACGACTGACTCAATGATATACAAGCGCTTATTAAAGGAAAACCTGCCGTGCAGTTTCCACCTTTTGATGTTGTCGAGGATCTCTGATTGCTCTCGGGTTCTGAGAGTCAAACGCGTGATCCCGGAGGGTGTTGAGAGTTGCTGTGAAAGTGCGGAGATGATTAAAACGAACACAAAGCGTTCGCTGCCAGACGAGCTCGCAGGCGAGAAGACAATCAATTACTAATGAAGTCTGGAACAGAACGCAGAGAGCCACATGAGTCAGTGGTGTAAAGTTCAGCCCCTGTGAAGAAGATTATAGAAATGCCAACTGTGGTTCGACCTGTGGAAGTCAATGTTTTTTAGGGGGGAGGAAACGAGTGCAGGAGCTTTCATGACTCCACACTGCGAGTTCCCAACGGCTGCAACCGTCAACACAGCAGAACATCGTGCCACATGTATTGTTGTGCAGCTCCATCTGCTGCTGGATCTGTGAACTGCAGGCTGTGCTGCTGTTTCATCGGCTCTCACTGGCAAAACTCTTACACATCACCTGTAAAGCGCTAAAATTCACCCAGCGTGTCAGTGGTGTCAGGCCCAGCAGTTTTAATCCCACAGGACAGATAAACTGAATTATTCCTCAAAAAAAAATTTGTTTTTATGGGACAAAAAAAAATCTTCACTTTGTGGTGTTTTGTATTTTATCAGATGGTGTGAAAGTGAATGATGCGTGTCGCTTTAGAGAAAGAAAAAACAATATTTGAGAGGAAAGTTGCCTTCAGCTGGCGGGAATTTGAAGCTCAAGCACTCGGTAAATTCTCAGATAATGTAGAATGAAATGTATTTTTTTTTTATTGTTGGATGGTTGGATAGTTTATGAAGGTTAGAAGGTCACAACTGAAGTCCCAATATTAAAACCTGAGCTAATACTTTGGCACCCCCCAGTGGTAACAATCAA
This sequence comes from Diplodus sargus, assembly GCA_903131615.1. NCBI lineage: Eukaryota > Metazoa > Chordata > Actinopteri > Spariformes > Sparidae > Diplodus > Diplodus sargus. The sequence goes on from CAEMYA010000010.1 coordinate 12,369,500, forward strand.
TAAAAACAGATCTACACATAGAAGCTTTAAACAAAAGTAAAAAAAATGTTCATAATCTTCAAATATTGTGGCTTTAAGTTTCAGTTTGGATTCTTTGTAGGCCAGAAAACAGCTGAACTGAATAATATGGATTTAAGAAGATATTTTTTAAAAGATATAAAAAAAGTGTTTAAGTAATCTAGCTGCAGAATAGTAACATACAGAACACACTCTTTTCACATCCAGTCATTTCTTTGCCGGGCTGAGGATGAACTTATTTTGGTTTCTGGCCGTCTGAACTTCTTTGACTGTGTATTTACAAAAAAAAAAAAAAAAAAAATGTTCCCAGATACCAATTTTGACTTGATACTGTTTTGAGAGCATGTGTTGCTACATGTGCTGTGTGTGAAAAGAAAAGCTAGTTGCATCTGATGTTACTGTACTCGGTGATGTGAGTCTTCTGTAAGAAATGTGTGTCAAAATGGACAAAGTGAAATCTCACTGGTACCTTATTAAAGGTCGGTCTCTGGAGAGGCGAGGCTGCCGGTCTCTGGAGACGCGAGGCTGCCGGTCTCTGGAGACGCGAGGCTGCCGGTCTCTGGAGACGCGAGGCTGCCGGTCTCTGGTGGAAGTTCAAGGAACAGCAGCTCGTAAAGGTTCAAGTTGTCTGGCTACGACACAGCAGAGTGGTTAAAGAAAATTTGCTTTTTATTTTGTTTCCGGACAGTCTTTCCTTTCACTGGTTAAATACAACATCACAAGTAGCCACAATGAAGTCCTGGAGTGTTTGGCCAGGGCAGCATCATACAACAACTTAGTCACAACTTCAACAGCTTGGTTCATTGATCCAGGGGGGATTCAGACTGTTTTTCCTAGAAAGTGGTGAGTAACGCTGAGGAGCACACTACAAAAAATGCTCGAGAGATTAAAAAAAAAAAAAGTATCCGAAATAAAACCGTTTTCCAGCTGGATGAGAATCTCACGCTTTTTTTGTGGTTTTGTTCTGACGTTTTTCTGCCTCACGTTTAGTTTTTTCGTTGAACGGCACAATTTGTTCTCACCCAGCGGACGTTTAGCATTGTTTGTAGTGTCTGCAGCCCGGAGGGGGGAGGGGGGCGCGGAGGTCTTCATCCTCACATCCAATCAGCAAGAGATGAGAGTTGTTAAAACAAAAAAAGCCTGTCTGATGTGCGAACTGCTACCACGGGATGGTTTTGGTAGCGTTGAAGCTAACGAGAAGAAACGCCGCTGAATGGCGTCTTTCCCCCGGTCTAAAAAGTCAACAATGCTTTAAGAGAAAATAAAATTTAAAAAAAATCGTCCTACCGTGAAAACAATCCCGTTTTGAAGTTAAAAAAAAAAACAAAATAAAAATGAAGAAATAATATATGTATTTACACAGATATCCACACACACATACAGAGTATACAAGGATATGCACATACCCAGACAGTGCATGTTCCCGCCACATGAACCGCTTTGGTGGCGGAAAAAAAATCTCAGTCACAGTTGTTCTCACGTTACTACAATCTACGGTCCTCAAAGTCACAGATGTGGGGCTTCAATATGTCCAATCAAAATGTCAGCTATTACAATGTGCTTAATGACTGCATACAAGCTTCCCCAGGTGCACCGCAAAAACCAAAAACGAGCTACTTTACTTTATGATGGCAGTAGGTTTTACATTTTCCGTTTGTTTGTCCCGGTCGTGGCGACACTACAGGGACGCTACAAGGCTGCGGGTTTAACCGTTCAGTGTTGCTCGATAGCAGTTTGTGTACAAAACTCGTCAATAAAGTGGTAAAAACGATCCAAAAGATCAGAGTATGTTTCCTATGTCGCTTTAAAATCGTATCGTTATCGTCGCGCTTCTACCGTACGTGAGATGATTAACGTTCAGACTTTAATGTTCAGTCGCAGCCGACTCGAGCTCGCTGTTCTCACGGCAAGGCAGTTCATCTGGGTTCATGTTCACTATTTTCCTTCAGAACCAGATGTTTTTTTTTTTTTATCTTGACTGGATCCACCTAAAAGTGAGGCAAGATATGAAAAGTTTAGCCCACAAAGTCCGGTACAGTTAAAATAACGACTTTAATCTCGTCCCTCCACGTTGATCGTTTCAGTTTTAATCGGCCTACGTTGTGAAACTCTTGAGCGTAGCTTGGATTTTTAATGTATTTTTGCCATATGTCAACAGATATTGGACACCAGAAGGTGGGCGATCTGACCCTTTTAGACCGTCATTGATCTCGAAGGCGTCTGCAATCTATTTTCCCGGCGAATCCTAGAAATCCCAGTTTTTAATGTCTTCAAACTTCTGTTTTCACAACCTCATAGCATAATGTTCCGCCGGTGACACGCTGTAAATGCAATCTTGTGTCATAATGGTGAAAACAGAGAAAGTCGCAGGTTATTAAATGTCCTGCTAAGACATTCAAACTGTCGATTGTGGATTGAGATTTTTCTTTTGGCCAGATCACCCACCACCGAAAGAATCGATTTACTCCAAACTACAACCACACTGACAAACTGTCTTTGTTGTAACATGACGACAATGACGGATTTTTTTTTTATGTAATGAGGTGACACGAGTAGTTAGCCCTGTCAAATCTTAACGGCCTGGCAGCGAAAACCAGGTTTTATGTGAAACAAAGTCCAGTCCACAGCCATTGTTCGAATCACACAGAGGAACAGTGTTTAACAGACTGAAAAAGAAAAAAATCAAAACCCAAAACAACAACATACAAGTTATCTGACAGACACAGTATAAAAGGTGTGACGACGTCTGTGCGTGTGCGACGGCGGGCGGTGTTGCGGCGTTTGTGGCGTCCTGTGCGACGGCTTGTTCCCTCAGAGTGAGTCCGCTCCGGCGACGGTTTTTGAACGCACTCTTCATTCAAGCGCTGCGCGACTAAACCACAAAAAGCACTGCCATGGCAACAGACAAATAAAAAAAACTGTAAAAAAAAAAAAAAAAGTGAACGAATCAGCGTGAAGACACGACACCTCGGAGGAGACGGAGAGCCAGGAGGCCAGTGCTCAGACAGAGGTCGAAGTGGGAGGTTAGTAGAGTTCAGAAGGTCAGAGGTCGCCCTGGTCAGTTCATGCCCTGGTTAGTTCAAATCCAAAAATCCAACTCTGTTCACTTGTGAAAAACCGTCAAACCAGAGTGTGGAATTAATTAGAGGGAAGTTTGTACAATGTTTTACAGGAGTAATCTTCAAGTTTTTTTTGTTTGTTTTTTTTGTTTGATTTCAGTTCGAAAATAAAATGCCCCAAACCCTCCACACATACAGTATATATATATATAGATATATATATAGAGCTATTAACATTTATCACAGGGATTTCCAACTGAAAATCATCCGATGATGAGAAAAAGTGATCGAACCTTTAAACTCCGGACACATCGGACCAGAATCTACAGTTTGGGTCCAGTTTGAAACGACACTACTTGAGGCATTCCTGTTAATATAATAAAACTTAAATGGCGTTTCCCCAAGGCATATCATACATTCATAATACTATATGAGACCCTGTGTGTGTGTGTGTGTGTGTGTGTGTTTGAGATACCAGCCACTGATATAAATGATCTGCATGAAAGCAGAATAATGTATGTTTGTGTGTGTGTGTGTGTGTTTGAAGGCTCCTGTTCTCATGACTGAAGCACATTTCCGTAGGAAACAATTGCACCTCATTGGCTCAACCAAGTCAGCCAATCACCAAGTGACGGAAGCCAGAGCCCCTGGGCCCGCCTCCCATCGCAGACACCAGAGTTTGATTGGTCGGGAATATGTGTGCGAGTGATTGTGTTGTGTGTGTGTGTGAGAATGTGTGTTTTTAGGGGGGACAGTGGAAAAAAGGGCCGTGGTCCATTCCACTTGCAGTGTCCTCATGGATGGAGGAGGAGGAGGGGATGCGGTTTCCGTGGTGATGAGAGTGAAGTGTCGATAAGCCGAGGAGGGGAGCAGCCTAAACCTCCGCTTCTTTCAAGCCGATCCGTTCCTCCTCCTGTCAGTCACTGTTGGGCTTTTTAAGGGAGAAGGCGAGGATGTTGAAGTGGCCGCTGAGCTGTTGTACCTGGAAACGAAAAAAAAAGAAAACGTTCATTAACGCCTGATAAAAAAAACAGGTTTCACTTTCAACATTTCTCAGCACGAGACCAAGATGGATCATTCTGTTTCTCTTCTTGAAGTCCATGTGTATTCACTCCATTTGGCCTTTTTGCATCCATTTAAAAACACTTGCAGATGACCACTGAAACTAATGAAACGGCACAAGATCAGTCGAAGGCATGCTAGCATCATGGCTAAAGGCTACAGGGGGCGAAAACAACAGACATTTCTCTGTGTAACGGTGTGTTTCACTTGTAATCCCTCAGCTTGGTCTTGTTTACCAATTTCAAACCCACAGTAATGATATGCTTTGCATCCTGGTTGTTTATTAGTATTTTTTGATGTGGACAAACAAGCACTAGTAGGACCAGTATGCTAGTGGCAGAGCAACATGGCAGCTTGTCCTTTGTTATTTAAAGGGTGTTAGTAAACCAGTTTGAGGCGTATTACTGCCACCTTCTGGACCGGCAGGGGTTAAATTCCAGAACATGATGCCACACAAAGGGAGCGTGAGATGACACTCCCACACCGTCACACAACCCTGCGCCTGGATGCTTTCGATTCTGTCTGAATGGATCAAAACTAAAAGACTTCTTACTCAGACATCTTTATCTGCTGTTGTAAAATAAGCTACACACAGTTTTTGTATTTTGTCTAAAGATTTTGCCAAAGGGGGAAAAAAGATTAACATTTTGGAAATACACTTATTTACTTTCTGGAGGAGTTAGATGTTGGAGAGTGCATTAAATACAAGTTCTCATTTCAACAGAGTTACTGTGTGTATTTGTGTGTGTTTGTGTGCTCTTACCACTGATACGCCGTAGTGTATGTGTGCTAGTATGACAAAAGCTGTCCACAGATACAGCAGCAGGGTCTCGTTGGCGAACACCCCGGTCACCGCTAACAACACCACAGCCACCATTGGCAGCAACAGCCAGCTCAGCGGCTGGCAGCGCGTGTTACTCATCTGACACACAATGAGCTTACACTGAAACAGAAAAGCAGATATGAATAAACACATATGAATGCCTGAATAGAGATATTTTTTATAAGAAGACTGCGTGTGAAAATCAGCAGACACTCACCGTGACGTTAGCGAAGGCCGTCCCCACCATGAGGTAGTAGATCCTGGGCTGCAGCTCGATGATGTTGGATGGAGAGCAGACCACCCAAATCGTGGACAGGACAAAGAGGAGGATGGGAGACAGGAAGGGCAGGAAGGCCTCGTACAGGCTGCTGTGCTTCAGAGTGTTACTGCGGTGAGCTCTGCAAAAACAAGGAGGGTGAAGAGTTCAGGACGCCGTGTGAGATTATAAATCTATAATGAAGTGCTGATGAAAAGTCGACTTACTTCAGGACATTGTAGAGGCTCATGGGTAAGGTGACAGTGAAGGAGCAGGCTGGGAATCAAAAAGACACGCGTTATTATAGTTGCCTCAGGAAGTGAATGAGTGTGTACAGTGTGACCAATCACAGCTCACCGATGATCATAAAGCTGAAAAGGTCTCTGTAGAGGAAGTGCCACAGGATTGGCTGGTACCATGTTTCCACGCCGACCACGGCAGTGACTAAGTAAACGAGGGAGATGGTCTGGAAGGAGATGAGAAAAGCGATACCCCGTATAAAAAGAGTTGGGATAGTGAAGCCTTTTTATTCTGCCCTCTCTGAAACCAAAACACCTGAGCAAAATTGTGAGAAACTGACTTTAAAGTCAAGTAGCCTATTAAAAGTTAACTTTGCTTTGTGTACAAAAATTAACCACATACCTCAAAACAAACTTCAAATATAGCCGCTAATAGCTGCTAACTGTAGCTGCTATTAGCTTGTAAGCTTAGTTGACCATGTAGCTAGCCGGCTCTGCCCAGAGATTGGTGCACCGGGAGTGTTCGAAAAAATGGCTAGGTGCTAGCTGGTTAGCATGCTAACTTGAATGATGATATATATACCTACGACATATTATTTTTAAACGCAAATTCTCACATATTGCACCTTTAAATGTACCGTTTGAAATCACAAACAAAGCATCAATCTAATGTCTGTTTTCTTGTCAACAGACAGCAGAGTATGTACTTAAATGCAAAGATGTAATTATTTAAAAGTACAGTTATTTAAAGTATTACACTTATAATACTAATAAAATCTTATAATATGAAGCTAACGGAAGCTAGCTGTAGCTGATAAAGATCCTTTTTTTATCTCTCGGAATTTTTGATGGTAAATATGACAGTTTTTATTATAACATGCATATGAACCAAATGTTTAATAACTAGCTGTGCATTTAATCTTTATTCACTTCTACTCGTATGTGTGTGTGCTTGTAGGTGTCCTCACCACTTGGCTGATGTCGTACCCCCAGGGCAAAAACAAGATGCCAGTGTTATATTTCTCCCAGTGAGACAGAATGAACGAGAACAGCACCACCCACAGGATGTAATATAGCGTGGTCACGCCTACGCCGCTTTCTAAGCGGCCGAATATGGAGTAGACGGTGGCCACAAAAAAGATGCAGGCCCAACTGTCCAGGCCGTGGTCGAACAGCTCCCCTAGTGGCGTTGAGGAGTTGGTGCGACGAGCCTGTTTACCATCAACACCATCTGAAAGACAAGACACGGATCATTACATCCAGTACATGTTTATGTGGACATTTATAATGGAGCACAATAACATACAAAGTGCTAAAGAATTTTTATAAACATGACTTTAACTGACACTCAGCCAAAGCTGCTGCTGCCCACACACACATTACTGGACACAGTCTTTGAAAAACAGCCACATTCTTCCTTCCCACCACTGGACTCGCTGTCCCAGCGACACAAGTTCTGGACTTCACTCATTTCATCCACACATGGAAGTGTTCTGCAAACACATCATCATATCAAACACCATATGGAAACTGACTTTATTTTAATGGATCACGCATAAATGGTCAGCAAGCCTTTAAAACTGACTCCAGTCCAGTTCACAGAGTGCACGTCCACACACGAACAAACACACAAACAGAGAAGGAATTCGACAATAAAATAAATCAGATTTACTGACTGCCGGGGGGAAAAAATGTGAGGGCATCTGCATTACTCAGTAAGTTTGGCACTCTCAATGATTTAAACAAGAATAAAAGATCAGACTGAGCTGCCCTCTCTGGCACTTCTGTTAGAATTCCTATGAGCTTAGACGGTTTAGCTAATGTTTGTGAAGCAATGCGATAAACTGCAACTGCTTTCAGATTGGAGGCATTACTCAGGTGCTCCCGGTCTGAAAAAACAGTTGGAACACATGTTCAAACATGCATAATGATACATGTTACTTCTTACTCTGCATATACTGCTCTGATGGGGTGACTAATGCTGCTTGAAGGATCGGAATGGATCCTAACTCTTAGAGAAAAACCATCTTCACCAAGCATTAAATTACAACTGAATTAATTGAGTGTTTGGCCACCTGGGGGCAGAGCAAAAAGCTGAGAACACAATCCTGACACATTAACACCTTATGCAGCTGTTATGATGCATGTGTCAGCAGTAAAGGTGCTGTACAGAGACAGAGCAGGTGCCCTCTCCTTGTTATTTATATCTGCAAGCAAACAGCAGAAAAATGCCTAATAACTGCAGTGAATAGGACGCACTACCAGCCGGGTAAAAAGCAAAGAACTAACTTTTTAAAGCTGCTGGATTCAGGCAAAAGGCATCAGCAGAAGATTGTGAAATATAGGCAAACCTGACCCTAATTATGTGTGCAGCAAACTGTTCAGACTTGTAATAAGTTCTACTAAAATACGTTTTGCTGGTTAAACTCTTATTTCTGAGAGGCGATATGAGTCCAAATTCAATATTAAATGCTATTACATCGATTTGTTTGAAAGTAATTTGTTGAATTCAACACACTGAATTATTCCTTTCTGTGTTGCGGCTATTTCTGGAGCTTATCATGACAACATTAGCTGTGAATACGAGTCTTGTTCATGTACGTATATTTATAATTAGTTAATATATTTTGAACAAATCTTTTCCAGTCTCCTGTATTCTGTCCCCGTGCAATTTCTACTCTCACAGCCAACTGATTATGAATCCGTCGTGATCACAATAAACGGCTATTTGGGGCCAAAAAGTCTCAATTGTTTCTGACTCATCACACAATGCAACAAAGACAGAGAGAGTACACAGCTGCTTCACTGCATTTTCTACATTTTCACAGACATTCTGGCAACATTTGAGCCAACTTGCCTTCTGCCTCCATGTACTGTTCAATAGCTGTGTTTTGCTCTCTACCAACTCCAGAAAAAATATCAGATACGAGCAAACAACTTTCACCTTATACACATTCATCATTCCCACTTTCAATAATGAAAGACATACAGGTTACACAAATGTTTATGTGTCATCCATGTTGACAGTCAGCTAAATGTGTGATCGTCCTCCACGTTAACAGCTTGAGATATTTTTCTCGAGGGCACTAAAACAGTAGCTGCTGAAAGACACTGTAAACTTCCTCGTCCACATTTTATGTCCTGCTCCTCCCACATGTTTCCTATCAGACACACACTTAAAGTAGTCCATAGCGTAGCGTGCAGCCAAACTCAGAGCCTATTACTTTAACATTAGATACAGACTGGAAGACTCTGAAGTGAAATCACATTCTCTACGTTGTGAATTTCAACATCTCAGTGTTTTTTATGCACATGGAAACTGTACATCCACTTCTTCATTTCAATTTCAGTTTCCTCGCTGCAAAATCTCCAAACAAACTAGTATATTATAATGATAATTTGATTGCTAATAGAGACATCCTGTTGATATCTATATCTGTATTTACCAGAGGCAAGAACTAATTGATTACACAGACACTGCAATCACATTTCAACACACAACACAGCATCTTGTTTATCTCAGCGACAATATAATGGAACAGAAGTAAATATATCACCACCTCAGGCGCAAAATCTTACCATGGATGTAAGTCTTATTTTTAGTAAAAAATACATCATCTGATTTAAGGCAAAATCACCTAGAAAGAAGCATTTCAGTGATGGAAAGGAATTTGCTCAACTGGTTGTTTGTTTTTACTTAGTACAAGCAAAAAAAACACCATGTATTCATTGTATTTAACTTTTTTTATGGTTATGGAGAGAGTCTCAGGGTCACATTCCATTAGGAAGAACTTCCCCTGTGCCTCTCGAAAAGCCAGAGAAACAACAACACGCAGGGGTCGCAGGGGTTTCGGACTCACCGAGTGTATAGGCCAAGAAGTTGAAGATCCCTGCAGCAACCCAGACCCAACTAGGCACGTGTTCATGTCCTGCAGCTGAGACACACAGAATGTAAATATGCAGCATACCACACAGACAGCCATCGACCAGCAAGATGAGTTTTCACTTTTCTCAGAGTTTGGTTTAAAGATATACCACCTTAAAATGAAGAGAACGCACAACGAACATTTTCAGGTTCCAGTTTCCAAAATGTCTTTTTTCACAGATGAAAGTAAACGAGGAGTCTTTAGGTTATGAAGTGTTGGTTTGGTAAAAGAAGCAATTTGAGGACATCAATTTAGATTTCAGGATGTTTTGAACATTTTCCACATTTTGACATTTTTTAGACGAAACAATGAAATCGATTACTTGTGAAAATAATAAGCAGATTAGTCGCTGGTGAAAATGATCGTTAGTTGCAGACCTACAAGTTAATAAGAAGTGCTAAAGAGTATATTTTTAGGTGAACCATTAACATGTGTGGATAATTTGGATTAGCTATTCTTGTGAAAACATTTTCACCAGTCTTACAGTGATGTCTGTTTAGAAAGCTGTTATACAAGAAAACAGACCGGATACAGCGCTGTATCCTTACAGAGTAGAGCCTGCCTTTGTTTATGATACTAATATTCAGTTGTAAATGTTAACAGTTGTTGCTGGGTGTGTGTTTATGTGTGTGATGTCATGGGTTAGCGATTACCCCGAGCCACTGCAGGCCCTTGTGTTACAGTGAGCGATGGACTTTGCCTTAAGTAAACCAACTCACAACCTGACAACTCCCCATCCTCTAAAAAGGTGGCGTGGATTGGACCACGCCATAGTGTGTCGCAAGAGGAAGTAAACTGAATCCCCCATGCACTAAACAAACACAACTCATTGGAAAAGAGGTAGTGCGGAGGACCTACCAGAGGCAGTGAAGTCGAAGTCGTAGAAGGCCAACATGAGGAAATTCAACACAAGGAACATAAAGCCTGTAAATGTAATGAGGTTTGGAGCCAACCATGTGGGTAGAAACTGTTGAGAGACAGACAAGAAGTTAGTGAGTCACAGTTAATGAACATGTCACTTGTCTTCTCATCATAATATTGATTATAATAAGTCGACAGTGATTACAGCTGTCACACTTTATGGACGGTTACATAACTGTTCCAGAGACGGGGACATGGGTTTTATCAAATGAAGATCAGGCTGCAGTCAAGCAGAGACTGACGTGAAAAACAAAGGTTTGATGTGAATAAGTAGATAAATGTGTCAGCGGCCTGAACATACTGTTAACAAGGAAGCCAGACTCATGAATCTAAGGACTGAACTGTCTGATTACCGGCTGCATGACTGCAAAGACCAGAACCTGGTCAGAACCAGAGACTGATGTGTTCTGACTCAGGCAGTCAGTCCTGTCACTCTATCACAGCAGACGCTTGGAAACCTCATTAATGATGTACACGCACACAAACACAGATAGAGACGCACACATTCAGTTGCACAGGTTTTTCCTCACCTTAACCACAAAGTTCCAGAAAGGGTGCATGACGTAGACGGACAGGGGGTTGGAGTCCACCGCGCTGTACTGTAACAGAGACACAGTTTTATTAGTCAGGATGTGGTGATGAAATTCTCTTTTTTTGTTTTATTCTAGTTCATTTCATCCTTTAGCAAGTGTGCTGGGACTATGACCTCACTCATAACTTGTTTACTGGCTAATTTGGGAGCCTGTCATCACGCAGATCAAAACAAACCTGATTCCAGCCTCTGTTACACTATCCAGGCACGACGAACACGTGTGTGTGCTGCAGTGTAATGTACACTCTGGTGTTTTACGAAGCGTGTAAGGTCGTGTTAGGAGTCAGAGTAAACATGGCCTCTCTGATGTTAAAAATCTTCTTAGGGGGGCTGTTTTGTGTTGCAATTTATAGACTTCAATCTAATTCTCACTCCTTGGTCATTTGGAAGAAGTCTGCGTTTTCAGATGACTACAAGTGGATTCTTTGTTGATTTTTAACGGCATAATTCTCATGGGCGTAGTAGACTCTCTGAAGCTTTACAACTATGAACTCTGCATGTTCAAACTAGGGAAATCAATGATCAATGTATCAAAATGTATCAAAGGGTAACTCCACCAATATTAAACTGTGAAGTGAGTTTACAGCTCTTAGTAATCTGATAAATTGCCTCCAGTGATGTCACTCAGTGGCTATGTTGCATTGTGGGTGATGTATGCACAGCAAGGCAGAAGAATACATGTAATAAAAACAGGACATCTCCACTGTATTAGTTTTGATTGATTGTTTTTACACTGTTCATAACATGCATTATAGGACGGCAAAGCTTGACTAGTGGAGGGCTTTTCAAAACTTGGTGACTCAATTACCCACAATGCAATTGACAAGAACAACAAATTAGCCTGTTGAGTGACATCAGCTTCCTCTGGAGCCACAGGAGGCTTTATACTACTTTATACTTTATACTACATGCAGAAGAATTTCCCAAAACCTGAAAACAAACTTTAATGCGGAAAATTAGCGGAGCTGCCCTTTAACCGACTATCAGAGACACAGTCTCTGTGCAAATGAAAGCAGATGCATGCATCTTTACAGAGACACCAGCTACTTTCACAGCGTGGTTTAAGTGTGACACAGGATGTGAGAGGTTGAAAGATGGATGGCGGCATGAGAAATATTTCTTCCACCTGCACGCTTTTGTCCGTGCGCCTTTCAAGAATACAAACTCGGCGTCAAAGAGAGCCACACTCCTTCGGCTCATTCATAACTGTCATGCTCCGCTCTCCTCCAGGCTCTGGAGCCAACACATGGAGCGAGCCACTTAAAAAGCAATTATTGGAAAAAGGTCTCTGGTGGAGAAACAGCTCAGGGGAGCAGTTTCACGCGGTAATCAAAGGAGGAGGTATTAGAGAGAGAGAGCCTGAACAACCTCTGCTTGTGCCTGTTGTAATTTAAGGATAGACAGCATGAGCCAGAAAATCCAAAACAATGAAATCATTATTGCAAAACACACAGGTCTAATTGGATGAGGTAGGGCTGCAAGCTGATGATTACTTTCATTAAAGGAGTAACAACTAGTCTGTAAAACCTCAAAAGAAATTTGTAAATCCTCATCACAATTTCCCAGAGACGTCTTCAATTTGTGACTTGATGCATGAATCGACTGACGTGCCAGGTCTTGTTACAAGGCACAAAGCTTTATATGATGCTTGCCTTTCACCTTCATGGCTAAAATGTGTACTAAACTGATCGTAAAGTAATATATTATGAACAGCGCCCAAGTTAAATTATATCCCCTTTATCAAAAGTGGGTTATCGTGTGTCATTAGATCCATGAACAGCTGCCACTCCTGTTTTCTGCAGCCCTCCACAGGCACTGACAACACAACAGAGTCCTTGTTGTGTATACTGCCACACTACTGCTCATCTTTATGGGGATAAGCTGGACACTATAAGGTTTTGTTTGACATGCATGAAGGCTGTTATTGTTTTAAGCAGCTAAACAATGAAATTCTGTGCTCACTGTAATTCATATAAAAAGAGATTTCTACGTTTATTGTCGGGTTTCCCCCCCATCAGGTTCAAGTTGAGTGCTTTCCCTTCACTTATCCATTACAGCAGCTAGCTACTTGGGTGACTTTCTCTTCTGTGGTGTACAAATACTAGCAAACATTAAAGAACAGCTCTTCCATATAAACAGGAGGTGGACGAGACAATGTCTGAAATGTATTAAAAGCCTCTGTAAAGCCTTATTTCGTAGGCAGGCACTAGTGTGGAGGGAGAGCTGCTAGCTAACTGTTAGCATTTGCGCCAGTGTCAAGCACAGCATAGACAACAAGGAGACTTCCGGTCGCCCCTTTCGAAGTAAAATATAGAATATTCGCTTTTCTTAGCTTAAAATAACTAAATCTATATATTTTTAGGTACTTATTCAGCAACTTGCTTCTTGGAAATTCGTGTTTACTTCAAGTGTAATCTTGAGTAAACACCTGCCTTTTCGAGCCCAAATTAACTTTAACGGTCTTCTAACTGCATAAAATACCACGCTTTTATTTCCTACGGGAAACAGGACCACTATCTGGTGTTGTTTCAGCTGGCTAACGCCTGCTAGCTTCACACACTTCTCTACCCTGCCAGGGAAGCACCCTGCGGATCGTGACAGCTAAATGTTGAATACACACACACACGCACCGTCGGCTCGATGGCTAGCTGCTAGCAGGAGCCTGCACTTTTTAAAAATCATACCTTGTATTTGTCGAAGCCCGCGAGCTGCTCCTGAGTGACATATTCGTAGAGAGCCATGGTGGTAAAAGTCAGGCTCCACGGTGAGAGAAATGGGTGTCGCTTCTTGGAAATGCAAATCCCCAAACGTTAGCTGCCGATTCGAAGTACCATCTAGCTTGGCCGCTGTCGTTCACGCCGGGTGAGGCGATGTCGAAACGGTTGGGCCACTCCTACGGGGGTGCGAACATCCAGCCGAGGCGGAGCTCACCAGCGCCCCCCTCCGGCCTGGATGACCGCCGTAAAAGAATGAGGAAAAACAGCCATGTAGCTCGGTCGAGTGGGCCAAATTCACGTGATTTTAATAAGTGAAGGTGCCACTTGAGACAATAAATGTTGTAAATGGCTTCTGAGGTGACGCAACGAGGTTTTATTCGTGTTAATTGATCACGGATGTCTGATCTATTGACTGTATTTCTATGGCGCCGTTAACGTGACGTGGCTCTGCCCCTACAACCGGAAGTGAGAGACAGGTCTGCTTGTTCGCTGCTGAGCGGCTGAAATATCTCTCGAACCGACTGTAAAAACCCACTTTAACGGATAATGTAAGTAATAACACAACTATAACTACAATGTATTAGCTTCACGTTTGTAATGTTCATTAAACTCGCTACGTAGCGTTGCCCTAATTCGTTAATTTAGCCTGTGTTGGTTCTACGAGTTAGCTAGCTAGCTAACGTTAACGTAGCACAGATTTCTGGTCCATTTTCAATATGTGTCGATATGATTTAACAGATTAACCCAAATAAGTCAATATGTGATGAATGTTACATTTACTCCGATGATGTTCGGGTACATGTACAGGATATGCACATGCTAAACAGAGCTGCCAGTAAAGAAGATTTCAAGGCATCTTTCCTTCTTTCGTTGTTGCCCTATTTTTAATATCTTACAGTAAACGTGCTAATTTAAATGAGTTAAGACAGATTTTAAACGTGCATGACGTTGACAGCCATGTGCACAACTACACTGTAAATTACTGGCTCTTAGTCTTATTCAAAACTGTGTGATAAACTGTATGATACCGACAGAGATTATTTAAATATGCAAAGACACTTCACTGGTATCTTTAGCTTCAGCTGCTCTCTGCTACAGCACCTAATGATAACAGACTCTTCTGTGAGTCTGATCAGCTTTCTTTGACTGATATTTCTGTTTATCCTCTGCAGAATGGTGACGGACGTGCAGCTGGCCATATTTGCCAACATGCTTGGCGTGTCATTGTTCCTGCTGGTTGTGCTGTATCACTATGTTGCTGTCAATAACCCTAAGAAGCAGGAGTAGAGTCTGCCAAAATGACTGGAGAGGTGAGTGCTATTTATTTTAGCTTTCTGTAATGCTGTGCTGAATTATTGAATTTGTTTAGTAGTTTCCTTTTATTGAAAGGTATGGTATACATATGAGTGAATGTAGCTCGTCAAGTGTCTGGTGTAAAACATAAAGGTCATCATGCCACATGAATTGGTTTAATCACACAGCTGATGAAGTCAAAGCACATTCAGCTACAATCACCTGTGAACATGCTTAAAGTCTTTTTTTCCCCTCACAGGTGAGATGGGACTCCCACCACCATGGAAACAACATTCCCCACTTTAAGGCCTCTTTCCAAAAGATGAATTTCTTTGTAACATTGCACAGTAGTGTTTTTTCTAATAAAAATGTTTGAAATCAATTTGACTTTCAACAAGTTATTCTGCATGCACACAAGATACACTCACTGTGTTAAATACTGCAAAAAAAAAGCAAAAACGTGTTTTGTTTTCAAGCTCATTTATTCATAGTTCAAGTTTGTTTCAAGTTCCAACACAGTATTATACCAGTCACAGTATAATTAATTGGTAAAAGTCAGGTACTGGGTATACTGAGTACATTTCAAAAAAACAACTCCTGTAACAGTTTTCATTACACAAAATATCTATATATCATATGAATATATATGGTAATAAAGGATATGTTTCCATATTGGTGTGCTGTGAAGCAAAACACTTTTTAAAGGAATGTGACAAGGAAAGTGTTTAATACAGTTATAGTGTGTATAAAAGTATTTAGCCACATATAATTCTCGACACTCAAATCGAAGTAAAATAATTTTTTGGATGCAGTTTTGGCATCAATTTAAGCCAATAATCTGTGTTTAAGGTTTGCCAATGTTTGTTCATTTTTTAAAAATACATCTACTTTACTCCAAGAGCCATTCAGAGCCTTGGAATTGATATGCTTATATATATTTTATTAAATAATCTTGTCAACTAGTAGCTTGACCCTCCAGGTTTAAGTATTTATCCTAAATGACTTATGAGATCTCCATTCTCCATGAAAATACTTAAAACAACTGGCTTCACTTTAGATAATGTGAATGTACACTGCTCAAAAAAATGAACACTTATTCGTCACAGTATAACTGTTAAGTTAGTTAAACTTCGGGGATATCTATCCCTCCATTCAGGAAGCACAACTTCACCTGCTGCTTGCAATGGAGAGGCAGAACCAACAACCCTTAAAATGGAATGGTTTTGCATGTGGTGGCCACAGACGTTGCTCTCTCCTTATCACTGATTCTTTCAATAGTGTCCATGTCACTATTGGTAGCAGGAGACGGTACCTGCAACCCAATCAGGTGGCACAGGTAGTCCAGCTCCTCCAGGATGGCACATCCATATGTGTGGTCACAAGAGGGTTGTTGTGTCTCCCAGCACAGTCTCGAGAGCTGGACGGAGCTGTAATCAACCCGGCAGCTGGACTGGGATCTCCTCTTTTGTGTGAGGAGGAGCACTGTCAGAGCCCGACAAAATGACCTCCAGCAGGCTACTGGTGTGCATGTTTCTGACCAAAACAGACTCAATGAGGGTGGCATGAGGGCCTGACGTCCTCGAGGGGGGGCTGGGCCCTCTTCTTCCCCTGGTCTAAATCCAATTGAGCACCTGACACTGTACCGCCACAGGCCGTCCAGGAGCTCACTGATGCCCTGATTAAGGTCTGGGGGGACCATCCACCGACTCATCAGGAGCCCAGACGTTGTCAGGAGTACATACAGGCACGTATACACCCTACTGAGTCTCACTATGAGTTGAATCAGGCTGCAATTTTCATTATTTACTTGATTACTTGATGTTTTTCAGTGTGATTCTGAACCGAGGCCTCGCTGGGTTGATGACTGTAGTTACAGTTGACCGTTGTGACATCACTTTGTTCTCAACATATTATACAACGTACAGCAGTAAAGATTTTAAACTCGAACAATCAATTCAACAAGATCTGATGTGTGATTAAAGTGTTTTTTTTGAGCAGTGACTTTTAATAAAGGGTTTAAAAACTCAACTCAGTGCGGTCTTACATTTCATTCTCTCTGCTGATCAGTGTCAAATATAAAAGTCCAAAAGGTGGACGGATACTTTTTACAGTCACTATATGCAAAGTATCTGGAATAATCACATTAAATACACACTTCACTCGAACATTTGTGTCTAAACTCACACTGGAAATAACGAGGATCTAAAGGTGCTGCTGTGCTTGTCAGTCTGTGTGAAAATCAACCCTCTGCTGTGAGAGGCTGACTGCCAAAATACTTATCAGTGCGTAACAGTGTTGGTCAGAGTGCATTAAACATGTTATTCGGGGTAGGATTAAGATGGCAAAATCAGATATGTGTGTAGTGATGATAGTAGATGAAATGTTAACAGATATTTTCAAGTTTGTATGTCTCCCTTACCTCAGCCACTGCTGTGGTTTCATTGAGCAAGGCACTTAACCCTCACCCACCTCGAGCTGCCCGACAGTTGCTCTGGGCAGCTCCTACAGTACAGTAGGTCTGACTATGCTGAACAGTACTGGTTTAAAACCACCATGCATCGTCTGCACAGTTCCAATAAATAATGTTAAAAATGTTGTATTGCACGTTAAGATATCCCAAATAATCCTCCTGTGGTGATAACGCCCCCACATGTTTCCTAGTTTTGAATGCTTCTGATCACAATAATGGTGATTTACACTCACAGTAAGCAAATACAAAACATACAGTATAGACATAAAACCTCCGCTTCCTTGTAGTTCCTAAGCTTCTCCACACAGGGTCACTGTCTCACACAGGGTCACCGTCTCCGGCAGAGGCACGACCGGAGCTTCCTCAACCTTAAAACAGAACATCATACAGCCTTGTTAGAGCTTACCGATCTGATTCATTCAGTTTCTCTCTCAATATAGTATAGTATATATTTCCTCCTTATAGGCCAAAATCTTCACTGTAGATGTGATCCTAATCCTGTCAGAGGTGCAAGTATTGTGTTTTGCTTTAAAAAGTGTTTGAAACTTCAACTCTCATCAGCATGTTGATGAGTAGATAATGACTGAATTTTCATTTTTGGGTGGCCTCATCCTTTAATGCTATTCGACACATTCTGTGTGTGTGTGTGTGTGTGTGTGTGTGTGTGTGTGTGTGTATCACCTGTTTCAGAGTTTCATCCGTCTCAAGTGCCGTTTCTATAATCGTGCCTCCGGTGTAGTGGAGACTCCTGTCTGTGCTCTTCTTCATTAGAGCTTTAGAGGCCAACTGAAGTGCACCTTCTTTCGCCGATACACCTGTGAAGTGACATAAAAGTGGTGTTAACTTGCTGCATACTGCATGTTATTGTTATAAGATGAAACCCAAAAATGTCGTTAAAATATAGAAGTGGGGAGCAGCAGTTTTGAAATTGCGTAACATTTCACAGACAGGTGATTTTGTAGATTAAGTCGCCGGATATTTCACTGCCTCTCTAAAACTAACTGCATTATTGTTGTAATAGCTGTCACAGCTGAGTAATAACATCAGCGTCATGCTCAAAGCAACAACGCTAACACGATTGGAAGGTGTCCTGTTGTTTATCATGGTAGCTACAAGTGTCAGGAAGTTTATGTTTGATCATTAGCACTGAACGCAAAGTACAGCTGAGGGGAATTTGAATAGTTAAATAAATAAACATTCAGTAGTTGTTGAGATAGTTCGGGCTAAAAGATGTCATCACTGTGGTCATGTGTATAAATTATTACAATTACAGAAATAATAGTTGTATGATTTGTTGTTTTCAACAGAAGTGAACAATTTCCCTTTAAGGTCATGCTGAACTTTGCTTTTATTAGAAGACAAAAATCTGTCTGGACTGACACAATCGTTGTTCAGGTAACTCCCTCCCAGCCCAAACAGAGCGATCAGGACAGAATGTGTTGGTCTACATGCCTGACAGTGACAGATGTCGATGGAGGCCGGGTCTAATCAGCTTCCAGACCTTCATGGTAGCTGACTCGTCTTTATCTCCGGGTGAGACGGGGCTAATGCTGGTGGGGGATGTTTTACTGTCATGTGTGGGAGGGGTTTCAGTCGACCCCGTCCTCCGGATGGGGATGCGGCTCGTATGAGGCTGCAGCTCACACCTGGGCAGGCGACAGATTCAGGTTAATATGTGTCATCGCTTACTTCTCTATATGGGTTTCACTCCATTTGTGAACTGCAACGCTTGTTTGACTTCTACGGCTTAAAAGCTGCTTGTAATACACTTAGACACGACTGGACTCACTTGCTAAATTTGATGGAGGAAAGGATGTGTTCAGGCCCCGAGTCTTTAGCGGCCTGTGACAGATGGAGACATCGAAATGACACTTCGTAATGTTCTTTATATACTGTAGAAAAAACTGCTTGTACAAAAGAATTAGGAGAATGTGCTCTCTGTGAAAGAGCCAGCAGGGGTCAGCTAACCTCTGTGCGTGCCTCTGCAGGGTGGTGAGTGATTGTGAGAGCTCGGCACCCTCTCCCCACACGGCCAGAACGCATGGGGAAGGGCGTTTTGGACCAACTCGCTGCAGTGGATCCACCAGCCTGAAAGTCTGGACAGCTGAGGCCTGTTAACCAGATGAAGACACATAAATACAAGAAACAGAGAGTGGAAACCTACATATAAAAGGAAGATATACCTGACCTGTATTCACAAAAGAGCTGTACTTATATACCTACTACAGATCCTTTAAATATCCAGTCTAATAGGAGAGAGGTTTGACTTGTATGATCGACTATATTCGATATCGAAGCTGAAAAAAAGAAGACATTACACGCACACACAGAGGCGATAGAGATTAGAGGACCCACACACAGGAGTTGCTTCACAAAGGGCTAGTTTTTATTCCAGAGGTTAAACAGAGAGGCAGTAAAAGACAGCAGCACATTCAAGAAAGGTGATATTTGTAAAGATGTTGCACAGACAAACACTTAACCGTAGTCTGGTATAGAAGGTCAGCACCACATTAAAGGAAAACGGCACAGTTCTCATAAGGAATATAAAGCAGAGAGACCTAGTGAGAATGTGACTATGCATACAGTGTGTTTCCGCCAAAAGCTTTTGTTTATTTTTTATTTTTTTTGTCTTTCTGGATGAAGATATAAAGCTTCAGGGCAGAAACCACCAGGAAACTGGACATCAAAGTTCACAGTGAGAAAGCAGAAGGAAACTACAGTACACTCTCCCAGTTTTTCAGGGCACTGATCTAAAGTGGAAAGCTTGTAATACATCCTTCCCACTGTGCTGAATGCAGCGGGCAGAGGCTACATGAAAATCATAGATATTAAAGGAGCATTACGTAAGACTTTTACGTCCCCGGAGCACAAAATGAACATCACATTTGCAGTTGACACTGGCACTAGTTATTTCTTTTAATGTATTTGCTCTAATTTGCTTGCTTTTTCCTTTGTGAAAAGGTCGAACAAAGTCCCGAATATGCCCCTTTAACTTAATGTCAAACCATGATCTGGTTTTACATACATATGTATATATATATATAGGTCATTTAACCATACAGTGTTTTAGGCCTGTATACTCACAAAGCCACTAAATTATAAATGAACGATCCATATTTTTTCTCTCTTTGTTGCACCTACTGCTTACAACAGCCACCAGAGGAAGGCACACTGTAACTACAAAGTCTCACAGCACTGGAACAGAATAGAAAGCTACAGCAAATCAAGGCCAGACCTTCTGAAACCCATTTCGATCTAATCCATCAATTATCTGCTGCTCATAAAACCTCTCTTCTCACTCTCTCTCTACCTCTGCATCTAAAAAAAGTGGCTGGTTCTGAAACACGGGCCTTCATCAAGTACTCGGATGACGGCACACGAAACTCAATTACAGACGAAATATTATAATTCCACAATTAACCCATGAGGATTACGTTTACACCAAGACGACCAAAAAAAACCTCTCGCCTCTGCTAACCACAAAATATATTACGTTTGACCATCGACAGCCGACTACAAACCCGCCAAGTTTCATTTACACTAGGAAACACACAAATGTGCTTGAATAAATAATGATCGATGCTTCGTCTTCACCAGTTTGATGAAATGTAATTAAATTAAAAAAGACTTTACACTTTATTTACACCATAATCAATATTGGTATCTTGTTAGAAAATTATAAACACGTGCCAACTTTGACTTTGTCAAAATGCTCGAACACAGAACCAAACAAAGTGTTTTCATACGATATTGCTTGGTGGCAAACAGCTCCTTAAACCCTCCACGACCCTTTTTATCCCGAGGAAACTTAAAGGATTTAGTCAGCGATGGTCCACATGAGGTTTCTGGCAGTAGGCTACACTGTGAACATCATAATGTCAAGACCAGGACTGGACTGACACTGGAATGATACAGGTTACAGAACTATTAAAGAAAGGAACCATTTCCTCACATACAAAAACTAAACCATAATCCTTTTTAAAATGTGAATTTCAGTGACTAGAAATGAAATGTAGTCTGCGCAAAGCTCTGTCCGACTCTGAACAGACTCCCAATGTGACTACATGAGCAACTTGCACTGTTTTACATAAACATCACAGAGCTAAAAGATAAATAATAAAAAACTAATTGAAAAAAAGAGACAAAATAAAAGAAGGTGCTTAAGATTTTACAGATGTTTTCAGTCTAATTCTACAAAAGTAATTTCTTAAAACTAAAAACAAATATTGAAAAATAATTAAAGTGCAACACGGCAAAATAAAAGTATGTAAATCATACTGTGGCTGATCATGATGAGCTTCCATTAAAACTTAACAGTAACTGTGAGAAGAAGAAGAAGAAGAAGAAGTCCTGGATATTTCCCACACTTCAGCACAGTAACATGGAGATTCCTCTCAGCTTATTACTTGTGTACAGACTGAAAAAGAGACATATTTATTGTAATGTGATCCATTAGTATAATCGTTTATATATTAATGCATTATGCATATACTGTATATTCTGACATCCTAGTCAACAATGTAGATTATGAAGCCAAACAACTGTCTCTGGTTTGCTAAATACACTCACACACTAAACTGTCAACTGCTTCGTTCAGTAAAGAACACGACAAGAATGAACAGAGGCAAAGCTTGATTCAATGTCAGTAATGACACCCAAAAACATTTGTCAACACATTTCAGTCAGAATTAAGATTTGAGGAACAGTTGGACTCTCTGATGTGTTCAATTATCCATCCTAAGGTGCTAAGACTGGAGATACATGTCGTTACAGAGATATGTGCAGGAGGAAAAACAATAATATTTGAGGCAAATATAGGAGAGCTAGCACCAGTGATGTTTCATACATACTCACACTCTCACACACTTACACACAACCACAGACTATGTATAAAGATGGACGACACAACAGCTACCCAAAAGTGAAGCCAGAACATCTTTATCGCCACCTGGTGACTGACTGCAGTACCATAAGGTCTTAAGGTCAAACCAAAGAACCCAAAGTACACGTCAAACAGCGGTTTCTTTAATTTTAAGTAACTCGAAGTACACTGATGTATCTTGGAGTTCATCTTCCTAAAAGTTAAGTTGCAACTTGATGCTATAAATATTGGCTGTGACATCATGATTGACAGTGAAGTGAATCGATGCAGCAGCTCACGACTCTGGTGCCAATGGCGTCACCGGCCCAAGATAGCAGCACCCATATCTGAGATATTTTGGCTTCATTTTCATACAGTGAAAGGAAGTTGATACGCGGTGTCCATCTTTATATGCAGTCAATGGATTTGACCTACATGAAGTGCCAGGCAGGTGCTTGTTTCTGTAAAGACAAGTCTCTTGATACATCTGAAAACACTACCTGTCTGGTACTCCAAACTACTTTAGGAGGTTGCACTCACTCTGTTCCACACACAGACACACACACACAGCTAAGCCCAACCTCTCACAGGCTAGTTTGGATTCAGTCCTGGGTGGGCCCAGCTGGAGCACTGGTGGCTGGCGGCAGGCCCTGAAGGAGCAGGGGACTCAGTTTGGAGAGCAGCCCGGGGCGGGGCAGAGCCTGCAGGGAGGGGAGCAAGGTGGAGAGGCTGGGGGACTGGAGGGAGTACAGACCTGTCATACTGACGGAGGCCGGGAGGGGACAGGTCCCCGCCGCACACACTGAGGAAGACGAAGACGACGAGGAGGAAGGGGGTGAGAGTGGGGGGCGGGAGGGTGCGTGACTGTTGCTGGGAGACCGTAGGATGGAGCGGTGGTGGGGGGGGCGTCTCTTCTCCTGAGGCTTAGGGTCTACGGAGAGGGAGACACACACACCTGCTCAAAGACGTGCAAGGATTGTGTGCACACAAAAACAGAAGGTGGCTACTTGTTGAAACTTTAGAGCCGTGTTCTGAGACAAACGACGTTCGGGTGCTCTGAGTGAGAAAACCGGTGAGAATGTATGGAGAGAGAGATGAAGCATGAACCATGATCCACAAATATTCCAAGATTTACAAACTATCCCTTACCCATGACGTGTAAGTTGCCATTTAAATGAATGTGCCATGATTTGTAAAATTACTTACTAGTAATTAACACTCTGTGTGTCAAGTAGATCAAGCGATTCTGATTCGTTTCACCTGATCCACACGTGTGCCCCCCATGTTGGTGTCTTAATGACTAATAGGTACCAATAGGTTTGAATTTGGTCCACTGGATCGCCTCAGCCGGTATCTGGGCCTGCAATATAATGCTTGAGGGCAATCAGCATGTGCAATCACTTATAAATTCATGTCATGTCCTCGTCTGTAACTGCTATTTCCCTTTTTTGTTGCTGGAGCCAATCCCAGCTGTCTCCGGGCGAAGGCAGGGTAAACCCTGGAGAAGTCGCCAGCTCATCGCAGGGCCCTCAGGAGCAATTTGTGGTTCTTGCTCAAGGACACTTCGACATGCAGCTCAGCTCAGCCTTGGGGAGCGGGGATTTGAACCAGCGACCTTTCCAATCACTAGCCGACCTGCTCTACCCGCTGAGCTACAGCCGCCTCTCTTATAAAGTAACTAATTTAATATATAAACTGGTTTTATTCTCACTGTCAAGCAAGGAATGCATTTTCAAATGATTTGTACTTACTAAAGCAGTCACAGCGAGGATTTCTCCATGTCCAGCTATGTTGTCAATGTCAGTCACGCTCACTGATTTTTCCTGGATGCACTCGAGCCATCGAGGCAGAGCCAGAGTACAACACTGCCGCCTAGTGGCGATGGGGTGGGGGGTTGGGGGGCACACGAGTGGATCAGGAGCTGTGTGCGTGGATCGTAAAAAAGCGAAACAAATTTCTCAAAATTATCTTCAGAATGAATGAATGCGTGTACAGCTCCATCCACAAATGCAGATTCAACACTTCACGCACAGAACTGCAGATCTAAAATTGACATTACATGAAAAATGCACACACACAAAGTATTTGTACAAATTACAAAGGACATATTTATAAAAGACTGATTTGTACAAACCATGGCAGATTCCTTTAAATGGTAGCTAGTCACGATTAACAAGTATTTGTGGATCATGGTTCATGCTTTTACAAATACTTTTAAGACATCTCTTTCTCCATAGCAATGGAAACGAAGTTGAAAAAAGATGTTTCCATCCAAATAATCGATTTGGTCTTAGTGCTCAGGAACAGGGCTCATGTGGTTTCATCTTCATCTTCAGAGGTGACAAAACGCATGCACACATTAGCAACAGGTGGGGTCATGCAGGGGTCATGCAGACACTTCCAGGCCACAGACATCGAGGACACGGATCCTTTTGTCTCTGAATCAGGCTGACCCCAAACCTGGGACCAGTTTTACATCACCATCACAATAAACCTGAAGCCAACAAAGTCACACAAGCCCCATTCGCCCCCAAATACAGCATTTATATGTGAAAAAGTAGCTGTCATCCCGTCTGTCTTCATCAAATTTCTGCCCAAAAACTGCTCCTACAGTTGAAGCAGTGTTGAGCGAAACACTTGCCACTCACCATGTCTTTGTCACCTTCCACTATAGTGTTGTTGCTGTTACTGTCTTTGGCAACTTGTATTGAAAAAAAACAACACTGCGACGGTCAGCCCGCCTGACCGAGACAGTGTCCGCTGCCATGCTGTATGAAATGACACATTGGAGCGGCATTATGCCAAAGCGCACATGAACCAACTTAGGCAGCATAAAGGCGAGCCTTCGTTGTGGCGATAATGTGGAATCTTTGTGTGAAAAACATCTACCAGCCATTAGCCACTCTTAACAACCCCAACACAAGAGAGAGAGGATGGTACCAAGTAAGAGAGAAGAGAAGACAAACAGAGAATAGCTGTGGTACCTCTGACTGGTCCGAGTGTCTTGTTGCCTCCACGTCCGCCGGCGTGCGTGCTGTTGTTCTGTGCGTGAGTTCGGGATGGGGGGCAGCCGAAAGTAAAGCTCGGGGAGTTGTGCATCTTTGGGGAGGGCGTCTGGCTGCTGCTGCTGTGGCTGTTGCAGCGAACACGACTGAGGGCGTTCTCCGACGTTGAGCCGGACAGAGAGCTGCTCGGAAAGACAAGTTTAAGTTTATTTAACTAAAAGACGGAGCAAACTGAAGTTTCTTTGAGTTGAAAATAAATTTGATAAACTCACCTATTGAAGCTCTTCGGTGGTGAAGCTTTGCTGCCATTGTGGTGTATTCTTAATGGAGGATGAGCGTTGATGTGTGAGTTCAGGCCTTTGGTGTTGCGGACATGCTTGAGGATCCAAGCTCGAAGGTTGGTCAGGCAGCTGTGCTCAGACAGCACGAGCCGTGGCCAGGGGTTACACTCGGCCATATCCAGGGCTGAGACAGCCACGGCACGCCCAACCTGATGCACAACATCAACTGGTTTACTTTAGAATTGCTTCATCTTTCAAGGTACATTTGGTTTTGCAGTTTGTTTATATATTCAAAATGTGTAACAAACACTAGCACAGCCCTCAAAGAGACAAAAAAAACGTGTTTTCCGACCTGTTCAAATATTTCTGGAGTGTATTTTGGAGGGAATGATGGAGGTGGTGGTGGGGTTGCCCGTCCATTGTCATGACAAGCAGGTGGGATGGTGTTCATGGTTTTTCCTGTGTTGTAGTTGCACTCCAATGTGTAACTGATGAGGGGCCAATAAATGGGACATGTTAAAAATATACATTTACAGTTACAGAAAATAAACATTAGAGTGGACAAATGAGTTGTACAACACAAAATTGTTAAAGCACAAAAATGTGTTGCTACAGCCGTTGTTTTGTTAATGTAAACTGCATTTTGACAAAGTTAAACATGAGTAAAAGCACCATGAAAGAAACCTCATCAACAGTGGAATAATCATGTTTCTCTTAAATCCAGAAAAGATTTCTTTTCACACTCCAAATTGAAAAACAAATAAATAAAAGTCTTCAAAGTGGGTTTACAAAAATTGCTATGTGCTATCTGAGCTGTTGAAGTTTTGTAAATCCATCGAAGTCTGACCTGTGAAGCAGCCCGATGGCCTTGTGAATGGCCACCCGCCCGCTGCCTTCTTTAGACTGGCCGTCTCTCTTGTCTCGTGCGTACATGTTCTTCTCCGAGAAGTTGCAGCCCAGAAAATCAAAGTGGGCTGAGTTCACAGCGATAAGCCTCGGATACAGCATGTTCTCTACCTGCACACAGAGGTGGAAGTGTTGCAGGAGCTTAGATGTATATTTAAACAAAAAGTGATAGTACTCTATCTGCACTCGCTGCCATATGATAAACAAATATGTCGAGGACACGATTCAAACCATCGGGAAGGAATAAATAGTGCTGAAATGTCTCTTATGATAACTGAATGTTATCTGACAATTTTCCAAAAATGCTACAAAGGGAGGCTGTGTAAATAATAACTCTTACCTGCTGACTCTCATCAGGAAGGTTATTTCCATACATGAAGCAGCCCCGTTTGGAGGCGTGACCATGTAAGTCCACATAATACGCCACACCTCCCTCTTGTGGTGGAATTGTTTCCTGTTCCTGTTCCTCCACCTGAGGCACAGTTACTTCTACAGTAACAGGAGCTACGCTCTCTGAGGAGCTGGATGATCTGTTCTGCTCCCCCTTCCCCGTCTCTGGGCTGACCCAGACATTTTCCTCCGTCACCATGGGAACATCTGGCACTTCTGGATTTGCGTCCTTCTCTGCATTTCGTTGGTTCAGACTGACTTCAAGGGCAGTGAAAGGGGGAGACGGATGCTGATTGGTGGGTTTGGTGTTTAGGGGCGTGGTCTGTGTGTGTGAGGAACTGTTACAGTGTGTGCTGGACTGAGGATTGTGCAGGCGGTTGTGTGTGTGGTGGTAGAGCAACAGTGTTTTGGCTCCATAGATGGAAGGGTGCAGCTCAGGGCTGGGGTTTAGATATTGTCTGTTCAGGTTCACACCTCTGGAATCAGTCCTGAAAAGACAAAAAGAGATGGGTTACTATTACCTTAAAAAAGTTAGATCATTACTGTACAATTCTGCACTGCAATAGTGTTTTAAAGTCACTGTCACATTCTGCATCGAGCTAAATTCAATGGCTATTTTCTCACAGTTACTATGTGATTCTTTTAATTCTTATTTTTCAAATAAAGAGAAGATAAAGGTGCACATGTTGCTGACAATCAGAAGAAGAAGCGTATACTGACACTGTGACAAAGAAGTGTCACTGTTACTGATACCCCCAATACATCACTGTCTGAGATGTAGTTTAAACCTGTGATGCTGGTTTAACCTGTACCTGCCGAAAGGGTCAGCATGTGAAATCCGACCTGGCTCCTCCCCCCTTTACCTGGCCAGCACTGTGTTTAAATTAATCTAAGTAACTGGGTTACAGCTGGCTTTGGGAAATACCTGGTGTCCTCATGTACATGAGAGCACCAGTTTCCATAATTGGAGTAGAGGCTTTGAAGAAGCTGATTCCTTCTGTGTTCTCTCACACACAGTTGAAGTCAATAAGTAATGCTTCCATCATAGGTGTAGAGGAAAAATCGAATAATAACGGCAACGAGTTGTTTACAGTGCAGGTAGACAAAGTCTGTTTAAAGAAAAAACAATACTACTTATCAACACATACAATCAGCCCTAATCCTAACTGCTGTTACTGAATACTAACTTAACCGCAATCCTACTACAGACTGTGCCGTATAATGACATACAGCAAAAGGTACAAGAGGATCCTCAAAACTCATAAGTTCAACCACCAACTAGAATATCCGAAACCTAAAACATGTGGGGACAGTTCTAGACAGGATGACAACACTGTTTTGCCCTTTAGCTGTAATCAGTGACTATATCAAGCAGCTACAGGTGTGCCTGACTCACTGTTGACACTTACGAAAGGACGAACAAATAAAATGTTCTTCACCAAAATAAAGACAACAAGCAAATTAAACGGTGACGAAAACTGATCAGTGCAATATGTGAAACGCATGAAATCAGACATCCTTTTTATAAAACCTTTCAAAAACACATTACTGAAGAAAAAGAAAACTCTTTCATATGAAAAAGACACATCAAACATTTGCATAAAGTCATGCAATCCATGTGATCAGGACCAGAGACTAAACTAGGCCACTCGCTGAGCCAACAAATGTTCACACTTGTTGAGGGTGCGTGTGGCTACATGTGTAGTTGTTACCTGTAGTGCCCACGAATAACACCGTCTGGGTTGAGCATCGGAATGAGCTTGAAGACAAACATGTTTCGAAGCGCATGAGCACGAGGGTCGTCTCTTCTTAGGATGAAGTTGAGGAAACCATTAAACACAAAGGATGAGGGAGTCTCCCCGGGGTGCACGCGGCTGCTGAGAAAAAACACCTGCAAACACACGATGGCCGAGGATGAGACACTGTTTTGACTTTACTGAGTG
This sequence comes from Diplodus sargus, assembly GCA_903131615.1. Classification (NCBI taxonomy): domain Eukaryota; kingdom Metazoa; phylum Chordata; class Actinopteri; order Spariformes; family Sparidae; genus Diplodus; species Diplodus sargus. Next base: position 12,398,262 of record CAEMYA010000010.1, read on the forward strand.
CTTTTACATCAGCCTCAGCCTTACGCCTTGTCAGTAAAACCATTAAAAGTGTCAAGTTACCAAAGAAAATACTGATTGTATGTTTCTGTGTAAATGAGCGTTACCCTTTTGCCAGGGAAGCGGTGTGCTCTTGGGGTGTTGGTGTCAGGAAACAGCTTCGGCAGACGTGGTTCCCTCTCCTCTTGCATCCCGCTGCAGTTGGTCACAGTGAGCAGGTCCACCCTGTTGCCATCGAGAGAGTTGCACAACAACTCCCTGTGATAATACACACTATCCAGTGCACTGATGGTGAGAGCAGTCGAGGATGGAGAAAGAAAGAAAAAGTCAGAAAACTCGAGGGGCAGAGAAAAAGAAATCAGCTGAAATCATGTGTTTTTGTTGTGTTTTACCTGCTCGGACTGAGCTGAGCGGTGTTGGGGAAATTCTTGTCTAACTGCTGCAGCATCTCCTGGCACTCGTTGTAAGAGAACGGGTAGCAGAAGGAGAAGTAGGTGGTCGCCCCTCGCACCTCCAGCAGCCGGTGAGTGAATGAGAGGATGAACTGGTTATCTACAATCTGGAAAGAAGAGGAGACATATTATTAGAAGGATAATAATAGCTGTCAGGAGTGACAGCCGTCCGCCCCACTGGTTCCTCTACCTGACAGCCTTAGGGGACGTGTACAGTATATACCTCGGATGTGGGTCTGTCACGGATCCTTTCCCACCGGTTCTTGCCAGGTAAAGTGCGTACGAGAGGAGCCATGCCCTGGCTGTAGAGCTTCCTCTGGTTGTTCATGTTCATCACGTTGATCTTCAGTAACTTCCCAGGCGCTGCACCTCGTACACTGAAGTAAAACCATGATCTAAAACAGAGAAACATTGATTTGGCGTGTGATAAAAGATCAATGTGAGAGCAGCGAACATGTCCCGTCACAAGTTTTCTTACCTGTTGCCATTCTCGTGTTCTGTGCCGCCGCAGTCTGGCTGTGTCCACACATTGAACTCATAGTCAGGGCTCAGGTTCGACCCAGACAGGCCCGTCCCACTGGGAGCTACATCGGTCGCAGGGCTGGAGCTGCTCTTCTCCACCTTCTCCACGCGTGCCAGGTTCCCTGAGTCGAACTTGGAGCTGAACACAATATTACCAAAGCGAGCCTCCATGGTTCTGAACCCCGGCCTTTTCTCCCCTCAGGTTCTTCGCGATATGCCAGTCAGAGGTCCGACATAGACAGGCTGTTATGAAAGCAGACAATTACGACACTGAGATGAGAAAATAAAGGAAGAAAAGCAGGCAGGCAGAACTTTAAATCAAACTAAATTAGGACCAGATTTTTGAACTGGCTCTGTGGCTGAAACTGCAGCTCATACAATCCCGTGCAAGCTGCTGAAGCTTGTAAACAGACCAAAACTATATGCCTCTCTCAGCAACGACCTACTGTGTGCCTGCCTGCTATATATAAAAATGGACGACCCTGACCGAACAACAAATTCCCAGCTTGCTCCACTGCTCTCCAAAGAGGGTGTCATCATTTATTTAGTCACCGTTACTTTACTGGACGGCACAAAGAAGATACTGCATGTTTAGTCATAACAAATATATTAAGACTCAAATTTATTTTGGTAACACCTTAAATTTAGAAGTAATCTCTTTGTTTTGGTACCAGAGACAAATCTGTTTGAACCTATCAGGTCAAATACGTCTTGATTGTAATTATGATTTACTTATAACAGTCGAAACTGATCTGCAGACATCTTTCATGGGTGGCTCCACACATAAACAAACCTCAGTCTCACTGATCAAGATATGATAATAGGTTTCTTTAAGGCAGCTTGGATGCAAATCAACACATCACAGCGACAACCTGAGGCCAGAAGGGAAAATACAACCCAACTATATACAATCATTTCTAGTTACAACCCCATTACAAACTACATTCCCGTGTGCACTGTTGCCAGTGGCGCAGATACATTGTTCCACAGTTTGCTGGCTTTGCAAATAAAGACGACATGAATGCACCTGCCAGATGGAATAATGGCTGCTGTTTGATGTCAGTGTCACAGCAATAACAACGACAGCTGACCGAGATATTAGCTCGTAGTAAGGGGGGAGTGAACTATCGGGTAGCTAGCGTTACAGTAGCTTCACAAGATGCTTTTCTTTTCCCACAACGTTTATACCTTCAAATGCTCGCTGGTGTTTGTCTAAGCTAACCCTTTGTCCTACCGTTAGTGTTAAATATCCGCTACTAGCATCCGTTTTCTTTAAGCTACCGAGGCTAAAGTTAGCTAGCAGTCGTCGCTCGAAAACGGAAGTCGTTCTGGCTAATTCACGGATTTTCGTCGTCGCATTGTCGACACATCAACCGTCGTCTTTGCTCCGACACGATAAAATGCGTTTGCCAGTCTTACTCGGCTATTTTCCATCGATGTCCATTTTTGTTTTCATCGTCCTTCTTCTCAGCCCCTCAATTCATCCCTCTGCGTGCTGCGTTCACGTCTCTCCGTAGAAACGACGACTGACTGGAAATTTCGTTGTCTCGGCAACAAGTAACGTTAGCAGGGTGGTGACTTCACGGACTCCTTCTGGTCAGAGGTGTCGTATGAAAACACGTCTTTCAACGATTATTTACCAATGGAAGGTGATGAGATCAATAGATACAATCACACAGACACCATTTTACACTTATCTAGTGACCAACAGTGTCACATTATGACGTTATTTGGTCTTTGTATGGTGGCCCTGCAGTGCAAAATACCCCAATAAATAAATAAATAAGTAAAAACAAGTCGGAACAGAAAATGCATAAAAAAATGTACAATGTATTTTTTAGCGGCATACTTTTTTTTCTGATCCTGGACCTGTTCACGTCTCATTTAAGCCATCAGCATGATGAAATCACAGAGTAACTGAGGCAGAGGTTGACAAAGTGGACTATGGACCTGAAAAGTCACTCTTTAAAAACATTCCTGCTCATTGGCTCCCCAAAGAATTTGTATTTCAGTATTAGATCACACCACAAATCTTTGAAAAACTATTTGCGACAGCCGACTACAGAATGCAGAAGCCAATATCATAGGAAAAATTCTAAGTCATTAGTTTAAAAACCTTTATAATGGCTGTTGAATCACAACAATAGTAAGAAACATGCCAACACACTTCAGCCATTAAGGCCTTCATCAGGGCCTCCTAGCAGACAATCCCATGATCAGTATCACCAAGTAATTAGTAACGTGATTGGTCTAGTCACATGAGAATGAAGACAGGTGAGCAGCAACATGATTGGTCAAGATAACCAGTTGACATGCAGGTAGGTGAGCTGTCACATGATCAGTATGAGCAGGTTGGTATTCACATCGGCTGCGTCCCAATTCAGGGGCTGCATCCTTCGAATGCCACGTCAACCGTTGATAAATGGGATGATCCAGCCTTCCAAACATTTCATGGTTGCATCACCAGATGTTGCCGCTCAGGCCTGCGAAAGTGACAACCTACGCCACGCAATGCCGCCATTTTCTTTCTTTCTTTCTTCTTTTTCGGGCGTGCAAAGAGTCTTGGGATATGGGAGGCCACGAAGGACAGTAGCGGTGCATCCTCCAAAATAGGGCCGCATTTGTGGGGTGCATTTGAAGGAGCCTTCTAATTGGGGCAGCCTCCGCGTGGCATCGAAGGATGCAGCCCCTGAATTGGGATACAATCATAGTCAGGCATGTTTAGCAGAAAGCACCATTTTCCACAACCAAGCAGCTCTCCTTGCATTCTGATTGTGGCAGTAGCCAATATGTTGTATCATCATAGTACAGAGATCTTGAGGTTGAGTTGGGATTGTCACAGCAACAATTACACGTGTTGATACAACCTCTACATCAGCTTTCACAGAAATGCCAACTTGATTTTTTATGTTATAACAAAAGCCTACATGTTATTAGTTTGAGGGGAAACTAATCTCAAAATCACAATCGTACCACAGATTTGTTAATCTTCTGCTCACCGGTGAATCCAAATGTATAACATGTTTGAATATCTGTTATTCCTTCAAGTCCCACATTTTCAAAAACACAGAAACATTTGTGCATTTCTGATCTTCTTCATTTCAAAACCAGCAAAGAAAAGAAAAAAAAACGGTGGTCCTTTGCCAGATTCTCCACATTCCCTTGTTGTCTGGGAGAAGCATCGCTGATCCAGCCGGAAGGAATGAGAACAATTCTGTTAGTTGGCACCTTTTTGGGTTGGTGAAACATTGCACCCTTTCTTTTTATTATTTATATGTGTGTTTTGGCAGTTTGTATTTCGAAATGCCATGTTCAATCTTTTTTTTTTTGTGTGTGTGAAATGCCAACGGGGATGTTTCTCCGTCACAAAGCTTTTATTTTCTAGCATAGCTGCAGTTTGCAAGTTTGTTCAGGTGAATAACCGTTTCAGAGGTTTTTAATGGAGCAGCGTCATCGATACGATTGTTCTGTCTGTCGGCTGAACTGCTGGATTTACCATAAAGGAAAATGATAACTGTATGGAGGCCACTCTTGGCTTTCCGTAGCATCCACGGGGACTTAATTATCTCATAACGGCTTAATTATCTTGAGAAAACAAAAGGGTTTTATCTTTGGAGATAAGAAGAAAAGAACCTTTCCAAGTCCAGTTTCAACAATTTCAAAGCAGCCGCTCAAAAAAATGTAAGTCAAGTTGTTTGGGTGTTGGACTTCAGTCATTGTTTGTTTGTTTGTTTGTTTGCTGTTGGCCTGTATATTGTTTCTCTCTGCCCAGATGACTGACACAGTTATAAAACAGTTCATGATGGAGATCGTGTTCAGAGCATATTTGAAAACTAAAATGTCTCATATGAATCTGTGCTGCTGTGACAGGTGCTGTTTTTGACGCCCTTTGTGTTGGACCTGGAGTAATTTATCTATCGTACGTGTTAAAGGACATTTCTCTCAGGTACAAGTGACCATATTGTTGTCTGCAGGCCATTAAAGACGTTCGTCCTTGTCACCTGGAAGACCTTTGACAGGATTGAGGAACTCTGATGAAAGAAAAAAGCAGCATTACAGCTTTGTTTGTCCTCATTGTGTTTATGTGCGCCTGTTGTTTTTCTATATTGACTCGCTCTTTGCCCCGTTGGCTCAGAAGACCGTCTGAATCTTCTCAGCGACAGTTTGTCGGAGGATCTGGACAGAACGCTGCGTCAGGAGTCTCCACGGTGAGCACGACTGCAGTATTACTACCTGACAGCTCAGCAGGAATGATATTGTGTATTTGTAGTTGAGCCTTTCTATCTTAATCTTTCTTATACTGTTTTTTTTAGCTGCAGAGTCACAGAGGAGAGTCATCAAGCTTCAGGCCAAAAGTGAGTCAAACATACGCAGATAGTTAAGCTCAAGTTGTTAAGAGACGGTATGATTGAGCATGTTAATAACTGAGGAGACTTTCATAAGATAGTTACACATTTACACAAACAATCGCTGACTGTCCTGTGTCTGCCTTCATTGTACAAAAGGACTACACGTCAGTGACTTCATCTAAATCCAGTTCATCGTTCCCTATTTGCTATCGAATGGACTATATTCACTTCCTGAAATTGTATATGGTTTCCCAACTTTAAGTGTAAAATGTTTGCACCAGTGTCTGAGGTTCAGTATTGAGTGTTTAATATGTATGAAGAAGTGAAAAGTGATTTTGGACGCTGACATTGTTGTTCTCACGTGCTTCAATGTCTCATGTTGCCATGGATATTTTGTTTGTGTTGCTACCAGGCAACCAAAGCCCACTCACTTTTTTTTTCCAGAAATAAACAATGCACAGGTTTACTTAGCCGTATAGCTAACGCCCTGTCTCACAAAGGTGTCTACTCAGAGCCGTCTCACACGGCGCTCAGGCACTTCGCCTCTGAGTGTATTCAAGCTGAAATGAAACTGATCACTCATCGCAGGAGCTCAGGACATCTCCTGGGTGTCTTGTGGGTCTCCTGTATGAGAGGTGTATATCTCTGCGAGACAGACTCGTGGATTTGTGTTATTATCTAATATGCTTTAACACATGTTTGTAGTCATTTCCCCCCAATTTTACATCATTTTTATAGCAACGGTAAACCAATAGTGATGTGGAATGAAACTAAGGAAAACAACATTATGTTCATATTCAGTATATCCTGAATGCTGTGCGTGTATATTATATTACAGAGGTATATTTCAATAATTATGAGCTCTATTGGCAGCAGGCTAAAGCAAATTAGAGCAGGACGTTATTAAAACACTGTGAACTGGAGGTCTCGACGGTTTTCCTCATCCTATTATTTCCCTTCAGGATGTAACATTAACTCCAACAAGCTGGGCTTCTTGGGTGGAGTATCGAGGGCCGTAATGGCCGCCAGAACCTGCCCAACACCGTCCGACCAGGTGATCAGTTTCACTGTAGTCAGAGTCACCTCAGCTGATCATGAGTGTTCATGTGTTCATTCAGCTTATTTAACTTGTTGGCCAGTTAACTTAACACTGTAACAAAGTTAATTGAGCATGATGTGGTTTTGCTGTGTAACTAACTCACATGTGTACCTGGTTATAATTGTCGAATGTTCACACCGCAAACACAAGAAGGATCCAAGTTTAAGTAAAACCAGAATGTTAGACGTTTAAACAGACGATCTTATGTCTTTCGGTGAGAACAATTCTTATTAATGCCTGTGGTTTTATCTTTGAGGGAGTAGACAGTGAGACAGTGGGAGAGTCGGCCTGTTGGAATCTAAAATCAAACTCCTGTTGGGGAATGTGGATGTACAGGAGCACAATTCCTCGGCCCATGTGAACCCACAGTCCTTCACTCTCCCCGCAAAGCCCAATGACAAGTACAGTAGCGTTATGGTTTTATTTTAGTTATGGCAGGGTGTTCTCTGTAAGTGACAACTGTTCATTTCTAATTTTATATTAACTCATGACTGCATTTTACATTTGTCAACTCACAACATGTCTGATTGGACTCCTCTTCAATAAGCAGGAGTCTAAAACCATGAACACAGACCTGACCTTTGACCTTACTGCCTGCAAAGTAAGTTCAGTCCAAATGGAGCACAGTTTCTGGCTGAAAAACAACAAAATGTCTGCCACCGATGTACCTCCTGCTCACACAGCACCTGTCAGCGCAGGTCGGACTCTGAGATGCCGGCCAAGATGTTCAAAGCTGACAAGGTATATGAAACTATTCCATGCTGTGGTGATGAAATTATTTGTAGTTTAAATAGTTTCTGATGTCTGTTTGATGTTAGCTTAGCTCATTACATCTCGTTTCACCTCATTTGTTTCCCCCGTAACAAAAACCAGTGTGTAAAAAGTACAAGTTGGAGTTTTATGGGGGTTTATGAGCTGGACTGTTTCTTGGCCGGGCACAGTCACTTCCTGGAGTCTCTAGTGAACACCTGGCAACCTCACGGTGATGACAAGACTCCAGGAAGTGACTGAGCCCGACCAACACACACTCTGGCACATAACCCCACTGTAAAACCAAAGCAAGACATTTTTACACACTTATGTTACAGATTACCTTTAGACAGAGCTGTGCTTTCTGTTGAGTTTGTTTCCAGTCTTTGTGCTAAGCTAAGCTAACTGGCTGCTGCACGCAAGTGGTATCAATCTCCTCGTCTAATTTTTTGCAAGTTAGATGAGATGATTTCCTACTTTCCGACTTCTTTTAAGATGCCTGATACTTGTGGTAAGATGCGAATCAATTTCACGGACCAGCTCTCGCTCAAATTGTTTCAATAAAATAACATTTTTCTTGTTCTCTGCAGGAATCACTGTCCACAATTCCACAGGACACCAAGAGACCTCATTCAGGAAACTTCACCAAACAAGTTCAGAGTGAATGAAGAACTGGAACAAGGGACCGAAGAAAACCTGCTCAGCTGAGTCCTCGACAGCGGCACTTCTGAGTCTGAGCCGCGGACCAAGAAGGTCAAACTTGACCCGGTATGATAAACTCTCTCTGAAGATGTTCAACTGATGTAAAGATTCTCCTGTTCTGTGACTCACCTGGCTGTCTGCTCCCTCCCAGAGTCCACCTGTAGATCTCTGACTCGCCCTCCGTCCCCAACGACCTCACCACAGACGAGAAACACGCCATCAAGCTTCATCTCGTCAGGTAAACTTCTGAGTTCTCTCCAGCTGCTCACACTCTTTTCCTACCTCGTCATGACAGACATCCTCATGTGCAGTATTCCTGTGGAGGATGTTGGAAGGCAGACTGATGTCATATCTTTTCACCACAAGAGGGCAATGAAGCCTTTCTGCTGGCCTCTCCCTCCACCGTATGGAGGGAACAGACACTCAGACACACCGTTCAGAGTCTAGTCTCACTTGGTGACAGCAAAACCTGATGCAGATCAGAGTTAAGGAGCATCTTTACCTTCCTGTAATCTTTTCTTTTTTAATAAATACTCCAGTCTTCACAAAAAAAGGAAAATAAGGATTTCGATACTTGCATTTTTCACCTTAATTTGTTGATGTGCACACCAGAAAACAGTTGTGAGGTGCTGAGGAATAATTTCGTGATGCATTCATGAGGATCATCTATCATGTTGTGCTTTAATTCTATTTTTTTTCTTCTCCCCCTGTGCTGTTTGTTTGATCATGTCTCTGGAAGTGCTGTACCCAGAAGATAATGTTTTGTCACTTGACCTCTGTGAGCTCTCCGCAGAGTGATGCTTTTAAGTCATCCGCTGCCTTTGATTAATTGTAATTAATGACATGGAGAAACAAACATCACTCATTATTGCGCCGTAATTGTTTTTAAGGCCCTTTTTTTTCGGATGAAGAGGATAATAGCAAGTATACTTAAGACTTGAGTAGCGCAAGAAAAAAAAGAAAAAAAACACTCACTCAATCTAACACCACTAAACACACACAGTGCAGAGCAGGCGGCAAGATGGAAGTCGTGCATTAAAAGTGTCTCCGAGCCGCGCTTGACATCATAAAGTCCTGTGCAGCGTATGTAAATAACATCCTCTGAAGGAAATACAACAGAAAGCTGCTTTGCTTTATAAGGTAGTTTCACATTTTGACTAGATTTTCCTCCCTCGTCATTGGCTTTGTGATTTTTATCCTCACCAAACGTAACATTTCTCACATTCAGTAATCCCACGATGCAAATTCGTGGACAGGACTCTGCAATTTATTACATTACACACACATAAGACTTCTTTAATGCACCTGAGCCATCATGAGTTTTCTCATCTACTGATAATGCGAAATGGTTTCTGAGTGCTGCAGGGAGAACAGGACTCAGATGGATGGGTTGACCAGTCCCTGACCTTAAAAGTGTGCATCCGTTGTACAGTAACTTGTACGGCTGTCTTGAACACATTTTCAAAAAAAAAAAGAGCTTTCAGAGTGTGAAAAATGAGACGAGACCTTTTTTACCTTTGATGGATTCTGGAGCATTAATTATGTGACTTGTGATCGCTCACGTAAGATGTTGCACCGAAGGACTCCGCGGTTTCGCTCGATTTGGCTTCGCAACATACCGCCAGCTTGCTTCTGTGGTCTTTTATTGTATTTTGATGAAACACAATATGTATCATTAGTTGAGAGGGATTTGTGCCAGGCGAGACACCCAGATACTCAGCCATAGGGAGCAGGCTCATAACATGGCCTAGTTAAAGGTTTTTCTGTTGTTTGCATCCCAATCCGGTCAAAATTTCCCAAGATGTAGCTTGTAAGCGCGTGTATGTTGTTGCTTAGGAACAGTTTTGCCTGTGCCCCCAGTAGGTGGTCTCTTTATGAATATCATTACATAGCCCCCATTCAGGGGAGGCAAGACATCTTTATCCCTTGCAGACCATGTTTATCGCTATTTTCACACCTAGATTTGGGAGGGATGTTTATGCGCGCTGGGGTTTTAGACCTTTATATTTACCGACAGATGCGGTTGTGATGTGAAGTCGCCGCGGCGGCTGCACAGGGAGACGATCTGCCATTCGAAAACTTTTAAATAGTTATCCTGAAGCGAGACGATTTTCAGCGTACTTACATTTCTGTTTCTAATTAATCATAGGCAACATTAGGACTTCATCCAGAGGTGTATCCGCAGGAGGTCCAGTCTAGGGTATGGGGCTCCCCTATAGTCGTGGCCCCTCTTTCTCCCGCCGCGTGCACTCGGTGTGGGGCAGAGGCTCAGGGCATGGCCCCCTGTTTTCCTGCTGGGCCTCCATCTGCTGTGGAGGTGGTTAGGTCCCTGGATTGATTGCAAGACAATGAGTTTATGACATGTGTCGCCGTGAGTGACAGAGGGTCTCGTCCCAACTGGGCCTCCTTGACGACCACAGATCTCACATTTGTATTCGGCACTATGCCAAGGCTAATGGGAGGAGTGATCCTCCTGCTGTGTGGTGGGACTTGTAGTTTACAGCTGGCTGGTAATACAGGACAAGGAGCAAATCTCCCCCGGCTTCTGTCTGAGGACGCTTCCTTGGCGTGTTGGCAAACCTTTACGTTACACGGCTTAATCAGAACAAACGATAGAAAGTAAAAAGGCACCCTTAGAAACTAGCCCTCCATGCTAACTTTTGATTCGTACATGAGCGCTGATACTTGCTCTGCTGCCGGTTTCTCCTCGTCTTTTCGGAGAGACTTTGTGAAGCCTTCTAAACTGGTCTCTGAAGTTCCCCAGTTGACCCAGCAGTACTCCTTTCACACGCCTGTCAACACGCTGTTTCTCTCCACTTTGGTGGGTCCAAGTTAAAAAGAAATCGCTTCCTTCATCTCCCACTCCTCTCCTCCTCGCCCCAAAACAGGATGATAAAAGCTGGAGTTTCACATCTGAGAGAACGGCAACAATGCTACTGTACCTTCAAAGGGGAAGACGCCACATTGCGAGATGACAGGGCGTTGATATGAAAGTGTTGTCTCCTTCCCGGGTGAGATCAGAGGAGGCCCGGTAGATGTGTACTGTCGTGTTGCTCTGAGTGATCTGACCAGCGCGGTGGAGGAGAGGTGTCATGGCGGACAGACTCACTGGGATGTGTGTGTCAGTTTTTTTTTCCTTGAACGAATCTTGTACACGGCGCTCGGAAAAGGGTCTTTGTAACTGTCAGGATTATTCTTTTGGTCTGTTGTACATAATTTCCAAATCCTGCAAATGGTGAGTTGTTTTAAGCAAACATGGAATAATTATCAGGGTTATAATAAAACACAGGGAACAACACAGTCGGTGCCAACAATTCAATTTTAGCCCATAACATGTTACTATATGAACCTTGCTGTGTCTCTAACAACAGGCGTAACTGATGAAGCCCCTCTGAGGAGCCTGAGGAGCAGATTTTCACCTCCTCTCTTGCTACCAAGAGGAGAAAACATCGTCTAAATGTTCTTGTTTTCTTTGCTTATTGTGCTTCTTCTTAAATTGCTTCCATTTCTTAACTGCAAACACACATAAAAACCTGCGCTGCGCATTAGCACTGTGAATCTTCTGTCGATTTGTACCATCGGAGCTGCTCAGGGGTTGATTTGTGGAACACTTTAAAATAAAGCCTTAGAAATATGATCCGTCATTCTGCAGGCTTTGAATCAGGGTTGCCAGATTTACAGGGGTCACCGAAATCTAGTAATTACGTCTCGTGAGTGATATTCAATTAATAAACTTTAAGAGACTTTGTGACAACATAAAGGCAACAAAAAAACACTATAAAAAGACAAAAAGAAAAGAGCTGACAGCGTCTGATCAAACGCTTGTGTGGAAACTTGATTAGTCCCTTGCCTGAAGTCTACTACTGTAAATTAAGTTTTACCTACTGTATATTCTACCTGACAGAACAGCGATTTTATCTGACCTGCAAAGTTTTCACGGAGATTTAAGAAAAGCTGACCTGGATGTCAATCTGTCAGTACCGACCAGAGTGAAGCCTTAAAGACACACAAGACTGCTGAAACGAAAATATCACCACAGTGATTCTGATGGTTAAAACACTGGCTGTTCTTTACAATGTTCCCTGATTAAAATATTGGTTAGACGGTAAGAATAGTGTTCTAAGATCACAAACGTGGTGATAGTCGCCTGAGACGGAGACACTAACAGCCGTCTTATTGTGACAAAATCTTGAAATATCTGCAACTTTACCAAAACTTGCATCAGCTTGAGACGTCAGCTCTGCAGCACAGCCTGCGAAAAGGTGTCTGGACCGATGCAGATCTTCACAAATCAGCCATCAGCTTTGCAAAAACGTCAGGAAACGAAGCCAGAAAACTACCGTTCATTCTTTGAAAAATACAAATGTTAATGTTACTGGAGTGCAGGTGTTGTCATCTACAGATCTATTGATTGTTTATGGTAAACGTCTTTCATATTCCCCTTCGAACACAACAGTTTTACCCGATGTTCAGACGTTAATGTTCCCCGAGTACCCGATAAGACTCTAAATTGAGTTACCTAACGATCAGACAGCTGACTTAGCTTTTGATTGACAGGTGTGAATCACTTGTCACTCGTTTTCTTCCTGGAGAAAATCATCTAATGCATCTAAAACATCACACACACACACACACACACAGCAGGAGTGCCCGAATGTTTTCCCTCGAGGGGGCCAAAACTAAAACTTAATGGCGGCCGAGGGCCAAATGTCAACGCTTACCGTACTGAATATTTGATTGACATCCTACAAAATGTCAATCAATAAGGGAAACATATTAAATATTTCAAGAGCATTTTACCTTGCAAAAAATAAAGTTGCATGAACATTTTAAATCTGAAAACATCTGACTGGCCAAAACAGGCCTGTAATCAAGCATGTAAAGGCATCAAACACCATAAAGTTGACTTACGCTCAGAGCAAGCGATCGGCAGCTTAACATCATCATTAAATGCTCTCAGCGGTGGTGGCAGGTAAATGCAGTCTCTGTCTTTCCTGCCGCCAGATTAAAAAACAAAGTAGGCCACGTTAGCATCAGCCACACGTGAACCAGTGTCTGGAAGTCAGGAGTCAGGTGCTCGAGTGTGTAAGTAGGAAAGTGTTTATGCTCAGAGCGAGAGAGCGCTGAACCCCGCTGAAATGCTCTCAATTTAAAATCAACCTAAAGGATGTAACCGAGGCCTACGGACACCATAAGCACAACGCGGAGGAGCACCTGTTCCTGGATGGCACCCTGCCACTGCTCCCCGTCTGCCTGCTGTGGAGTCGAGCTACCCACTGATGAGGAATTAGAAAGTCATTAAGGAACACAAATAGCAGGATGGCGCAGTCGCAACCAACTCCAGACTGGATTTGTGTCTTCATTCATAGTCTAGTGGGGGGAAAAAAAACTTTATTTATAATTTTTTTGTACTTGTTATTGATGGTATTTACATTTCAAAATCAGATTCTCTCTGTCAGTATTTCTTTAATTGAGTCTCCCCCTTTGAGATGTTTCTCCTCAGTGCAAAAAATATTAAAAGTTACAATTAAATTTGCTTTTTGAAAGGTCAGCTAGACGAATAAAAGAATCGCAATAGAACAGTTCTCCCGTGTCCACTAATTCGATCGACACAAGTACAGACAGCTGCTTTTAAACGAGCTTAATGCACACGAGTGATAGTTACGCCACAACGTATCTTCCCAGATCTTACATGAAAGGCACCCACGGCCCGGGGATAAAGACAGAAGCAACAGAGAGAACATAGTCATATCCCAGCAGGAGGGTCCTTAATACTCCTTAGACTAATTGAGACACAGACTGAAGGAGGAATCAGTGAGTGCTGCACGGCTGACTAATACTGTCAAATAAGAGCAAGACTCAGAGGGTGCAGCCATGCTAGCTGCTCTGTGAGGCTGTACTTACAGGCAAAGCAGTACTTTGAGCTAATTGCTAACGTCAGAGTGCAAACGTGCTATAACCCCATGATGTTCTGCAGGTATTATCTGTACCTTGTTAGTTTAGCGTCTTAGATTAGCTTGTTAACATGCCAGCAGGAGACTCAGGGGGACAAATGGAGCTATTTTTGGTTATGATGTCATTAATCAACGACCTCTTGAAATATATCAATACAATTTTTATGACGGCAACTTGTGTGTTTTGTTTTCAGATACAATACTTATTGGAACAGAAGTCTAATTTTACATCTGCTCCCAATATAGTTAAAAACAATTTAATATCAAATTAACACTCATTCCAGTTTAATCAAAACAGTGTAATTAATCTTTATACAAATAGAAAAACTAAATCAGGGAGAGTACGAGACATGAGCTTGTCAGGCGGAGAGCGTGTGAGGAGGTTCGTGATTGTGTGTCCGTCATTTGGTTCTAATCGACCTTTGTTTGAAATGTGTATAAATTAAATGAGTTTCAATACTTTCTCAGGCTCCTATTACAAACCAGCCACTATGTTGATATTGAAGGTTAAGATGTGTCTTCGTAAACATTTAAGGTTTCAAAAGCACGAGAAATTGACGCCCCCAGACTGAGAAGCTAAAGTCTGAACCACTGTATTCCTAGAAATATATAATAAATATAACTTACATAGACATTTAAACTAAACGCAAAACACTTTCCTTTAAATATCTGCAACTATATATGTTAAAAAATCATTTATTTTCATGTAGTTATGGACACACGATCTGCTCTCATCTATATCTTAAACTTCAGCCGTATGACTGCTGAGTGAACGTCGACACCTCTCTTGTTGAAATGAACAGCGAGAAGAATTAGGACTGAGCCATTCAGGTGTGCGTCGCTTAAACGCTCTCTCACCTGGAAATGCAGGTCAGACGCAATCAAGGAGGGTCAGTTTGAGTTGAAAAGTGATGTGGACATCAGGGCTCGGTTGAAAAAAAATCTCCAGCATATGGAGATAAATTTTTTTCAGTGCAGAGAGATCGAATGAGGCCAGAGTAGATGGCGATTACAATAATCTGCACTGAACCTTTAACAGATATATGTTAAGTTGAACGACCTCTTTGTTTTGGTGCTGCACAGAAACGGAGCTCACAAGAGTTCATTCGTCAGCTTCAACCGATAATGATTCATTCTAAGCAAAAGGTTTAAATATCTACATGAATTTATGATTTGGTCATTCAGTCTGAAAAGTACAAGAAAGAAAGAAAGAAAGAAAGAAAGAAAAGTGCAGTGGTCTAATTTCCAGCAATCCCCTTTTCTCTCCTTTGTCCGAGAAGAAAAGGAGAGGATGAATTAGAAAATGACGTTAGCATATACGCTTCAAACCTTATTCTTGTTCTTGCTTGACAGGCGTTTCTAGCCAGCGAGCTAATCATTCCCATTAACGTATCACCGTCTGATTTGACATTATGTGCCGATTACATCTATTATCTAAAAAAGAACAACAGTCTTCATGCACATGTTGTCAGCTGTATATATCAGATCCAGAGGATGTGTTGTCATAATGTCGCAGCAGAATCAGCTGCAGGTTGATATTATTTTGGCTCCTGTTGTTTAAGGGTACGACGCTCTCGGTGTCGCTGCTTTATTTTGCGACTTCGAGCACCTTTAATATCCTTTTTTTTGTTTGTCATAGCAGGAGAAGCACAGGTGTTCATGCTCACACTCACTGGCGTGGCTAACTGGGATATGCTATTAGCAAAAATCCTGCTTCCAGTTCTTTAATGTGCACAATTTAAGCTGGATATCGATATGACATGCCTCACTTGGGTCACGTGGAAAATGTCTTACTGTTTCCCCTGGTGCCATCTGTCTGGTGCTCGCAGGTCGCATTATCCCTGTCCTGGTGCTCGTGGTACCTAATTAAAGGCTTCAAATGAAGTTGCAAATGAAGTTTTTCACTTGTCTCCACAGCTGGCACGGCTGGCAGCGCCGACTGCAGAGGTTCAACTGAAGGGCAACGGGGGGTGCTGGTGTTCCAAGTGACAGGTTAGGAACACGTCGCTAAAAGTTTCGCCCTGGAGCTGGAGGGATCTGTCAGCGGTGGGACGAATGGAGAGAATTGTTGCCGCGAATAGAAGAAGAAGAAAAGGGCAGTGATGAGACCAGCATCTTCTGTTAAAGTTAAGTTAAAAGGGAAACCTCTTCATGAGACTTCGAAGGGTGTTATCCACATGTTTTGGACAGTCAACATTCGCAAAAACAACACAACTATCCGTCTAAAACTGAAACTCTTGAATTGATAACGCGATGACACTTCTAGGAGGAGGTCCGCCGACTATGAATCCACGCGGGCTCGTATCACGTTTGAGGATTTTACATCCAAATGAGTTTTATTTGACTGTAGGCCTTACAGCTGTGAATCATAAAACGTCTACATATCCCCGTGAAATCACCACGGGGGGGCTGTGACGGCGGCCTTGCAGTTGTTCAATTATTCACCGTCCGTGGAGCCGCTCCATTGGATCGGTTTCAGCTTGACACCATAACGATAATCATGTCTCTGCTGTTCAGCTGCTGGGAGAGACTTGTTTATACTTACAAATTAAAACCTGAGCTGGGATTGAAATACTGCACGTAATTTATATTTTAATATGTTGTTTTTTTTTCTCCTTTAATTCTCCATTTAAAGCTGCACTAATCAATATTTGTTCATCGGCAGTGAATCAAATGACGGCGTGTGAAGTGACGGACGTACATGAGATTATCAGCACAACTCTGCAGTCCTCTTTAGCATCTTTCAGCTCATTGCTTTGTTCGTGTTTTGGCTCGCCACTCGTGCACATTACTTGATTAAAGATGCAGCACGCAGATGTATTCAGTGGAAAAAGCTGTGATGGACCCAATGCGTCCGTCTTGCCAGCACCAAAATGGCAGACGTACAAATGTATCAACTATCTAGTGACGATAGTGGAGCATTTAGCAGCTAACGAGACACATTTTTCTACAAAGTGAGTGACTGTTGGACTCTGTCAGGCCGCCAGTAACATGAATCCAACTGAATGCTAATGCTGCTCTGTGCCGGGTGGATGTTTAAATAGGCATGTTTGCTAACATTTTAAATGCTATATATAGACACTAAATACATTTTGTGTCCACACTGAATGAACAATATTGAATCGTACTGAGGACAAACACAGTGAGAGTGTTTAACGTTCAGTTCTGGAAAGTAATTAAATACTGAAGTACTTGTGCTTTATGTGAGTATTCCCATTGTTTGCTCCTTTAACATTTCAGAGGGAAATATACTTTCTTCTCCACAAGGTCCCATCTTATAGCTCATGCCATCCACATGGAAACACTTCTGTGTGTAAACGCACGTGTTTTGGCTGATCGTCCACATGAATCCTGTAAATGCACTTTTTGAAACCTGGTCTCAGGGTGGAAAAATCTGAAAACGCTGCCCTTTGCGTTCTCGTGTGGACAGTGAATCTGCATACTTTGCGTATCGATGACGCCGTCGCCCCGCCCCTCGACCTCGATCTTAACAATGGCGGACTACATGCTTGTGTTCGTGCTGCAGAAGATATTGAGGGTTATCAAGGTTACTAGGGAAGAATATTCTGCTCCTCTGCCACTGCGCCAAGCAAAAAAGGATTATGGACAACCGCACTGGCCATTTTTGTCTTCTTCTTCTTGTGTTTGGTTTCTCCTTCTACTGTCTGTTTGTATACAGTATGCAACCTTTGTGCTCATGCTCCGTCTCTTCTTCTCCATTTTTGGTGAATTTCAAGTGCCACCTATAGGCCTGGAATATGAACTACAGCGTGTTGAGTCTTTCACAATGGATCCATTTGGACGCAAATATTCTTGAAACGATGCCAAGGAAGACGGGGGGGGAAGAGATCGTTTTGGTACATGCGGACATGGTCTCAGCAAATCCTTTTGGTGTTTGCTCGCCTCGGTAACTCAGTGAAAAGCCTTTAGTCTCCTTAACAACAGACCAAGAACTTGTGATCACTGTAGCTGCCATTTGCTAGTTAGCTAAGCTAGCCGTGCAGCTAGTGCCCCTATTAGCTGACTCTGCCTGGACTGGGATTACTATCGGCATATGACCTTTGAGGTGGGTAGGTGACTAGCATCAGTAGATATCTCTGCAACACAATACATTCTGTTAGTCATTTTAGTTATTTGCTAATACTCATGTATTTTTTACTACAAACAGTTTTCCACCTGAGCGTTTCTGAGTTGTGTTATTGTCGGCATGGCCATTGCAAACACATCACTTCCTGTTTCCCCACAGAAGCTTCCCACAACACAGGACAACACGTGAGTTTATACGAGTAATGAAAGCAGGTTGAAATCGTGCCAGGCTCCCTAAACTAAACCGCCAGTAAGCCTTAATTTTCCCTGGAGAATTTGTGCCGGGGTGTCAGACAAAATTGCATGGTGGGAGTGAGCTTTACAGGGAGCCATCCTGAACACCGATGGCATCATTATTCTCGCCATTACGAAAAACAGTCAACATCGACTTCATGAAAGTAAGTTGAGGCACAACTTTTTACATTGCCAGTGCTGGTAAAGGATCTGAGCCGGGGCTTCTGAAGTCACTGTTTGGGTACGACGAGTCTCAGTAGATCAGCGGCGGCATCTGTGATTCATATGGACCACATGTCCAGTAACTTCAGCAGCCTGTGTCTGATCACTACATGATGAATGTCTGTTTCACTGAAACCCTCAAATGCATCAAGTGCATTAAAGCCCAATTCGGGCCGCCCTGCTTGAGAGGTCAAGGCATATGGGAATCTGACAGATATCATGAACACGGCTATAACTCCTATCTTTTACACTTAAATTCTGCAGCCGTAATGCATTGTACTTTGCGAGTTACCCCAAGGCTCACTAGCCGTCTGAGTCATTGACACACCAGTGACTCTGACTGCACAGTCAATTACCCATCTACCTTTCATGGACCAGGAGTAGGAGACAGGGAATGAGTTCATCCATGCATTCAACCTACGCCAGCCATGCCTCCACCAGAGGTGAAACCCATATGCAAAGACGGGAGAGACAAGAGGATATTGGGTGAGTTTTTTTTTTTTTTTTCTCCATGTGGAGAATAAAGGTTAATAACAGTCCTTTCCTGTGTCATATTTGACATGACCAGTCATCGCAGTAATTACAATCATTACACTCCAAAGGATGTCTAGTTATCCCTCTTAAACACAGGCCGCACAAAGGAAATCAATTATTCAATCAGAGCTCTCCCATTCATCCCTGCCTGAGTTCACTTAATTTTGGGCCTGGGTGAATCTGCCGCAAATAAACCCCACGACCGGAGAAGAAAAGACGAACAGGCCCCTAATTTGTACCCTTTCAGACGGTCAATCACTTTTCAAAGGAATGCAAGCTTATTCTGACAATCAGGCCGACGTGAATGGGAATGGGTTTCATCTGCTACTTTACATAAGTTATCTGGTGATAAAGAGGGTAGAAGAAGAGAGGGAGGGAGGGAGGGAGGGAGGTGGAGGTGGCGGACGGGTGGGGGCTCTCCGTCGACAAGTGTAGCCTGTGGCCCCCCCTCCGCTGTTACTCTCAGCCCCCTCTCTCCTTTCTCTCATCCCCCCCTTTTCACCTCATCTCTCACCCATCCTCCGCTCCTCATCTTGCCCGTGCCCACTAGGATTGGCAGCATGTAATTTAAGAGCATGGGCACAAAGACCAAATGCCAAGCCCATAATGGAAGCTGGATGTGTACTGATTTAAATGGGCTTCTGTGCACAAGGCCCAGGGCCTGTAATTAAGATCACTGGGACAAAGGAGAGGAGACAGTCTCACAATGCAGTCGGGACCTGGTTGAAGAAGAAGGGAGAGAAAATATCAGCTCCTTGCACCCAAAAATGGAAAGATTTATTTTTTTATTTCTTTAAATGGACACTTCAGCGGCTTGAAGAGGAGACGGAAGTTAAAGCGAGGAACACGCAGGCCGACAAATACGCTCTTATTTGTTGTTGCTTCTCTGTGATGATCTGATGAATTTACTCGCGCCGCCGGTGTCCATTCATTAAACTGACAACTTGGACGCGTCGTTGGAATTAGTCTCGGCCCAACTTTTCAAGGATCCACCACAGTACATGCATCTCTTTGATTGCTTATGAAGTATGACACGTTGCAAAGAGCAGCTTAACTTCAGAGAGAATTACTATTACAGTACCAAGCGCTGACTCCATCAGCATTCCTGTAGGGGTATTTGATCAATCTGAATGATGAAAAGACTACGAGAGGCCTTCATATCCGGATGGAGGGCTGGAAGTCTCGTCCTCCATATCCATACAGCCGCCATCACTCTCTCCTGAGCGTTTTTTGTTCCAGAGGACACACTCTAGCTCCTAGTGCTCTGGGTGGTTGTGTGTTCAGACCTTTTTCCGTTTAATTAGATTTGTTAAAACAATTTTTGGAGTGCTTTATTCGGTAAAAGCTCTCAGGGGTTAATATCCGCAGAACACTTCTGTTCAGCTTCTTTTCACCAATGGAGCATAAATTATTTAAATTATTCAGAATTGTGCGACCTTTTATCTCACCCCCTTTGAAGGCAGCAAATTAAAAATGCAAATGGGCTAACTAATTAATATGCAAATGCATTCATTCCCAGTTAACAATTAGCAATTAAACCTGCAGTGTCTAGAAAGAGCACTGACAAAATTAGCAACTTATTTTTTCATTTGAAAAATAGTCAGTCCGAAAAAAGAAAAAAAAATTGATTGACGAAATGACTTTTACTGACAACCACCTGCCTCGATATAAACAAAATTAATAGGATGTCATGTCGGAGACGGAGGAATCTGAGGAGAGTCATGTCACAAACAACAGAAATGTATGTCATTTTGTCATGCTTTGGCTGTAAGACTTGTATATTTCATAACTCAATCAAACCTTAATTGAAACATGAAAGTCTGCGAGGGATTCTCTATGTGTGTGCGAGGGATTAAGGGCAGGGAAGACACAAGGCGCAGGCAGCCCCAAAAAAAAGAAGTGCAGCAGACAGAGATGCAGAAGAGAGAACCGAGTTAACACGTTGCGTAACACGAATTAATAGTCGGGGATTTTGTTTTTATAGCTGTGGTCAGAAAGAAAACCATAAAACACAAAGAGCTCTCAAAACAGTTTCCTATTTCCCTCCAACACGCTCAAATGCAATCTCACACTTAACGCTATCTCCTACATTACACCTTATGATACCTAATGTTGCAAACTCGACATCAATCATGCATGCCAAGCCCCGACTGTCTCTCCAGTGACTGAATTTAACCACATCCAGATCCTTTTGATGTGATAGCGGGAAGGTGCGGGGGCCGGGAGGCGTGAACTACACCTCCTTGTAAAGGTTATCTGCGATACACAGACCCGGGGGCACCTGCCTCATGCAGAGTTCACGCACGCCGCCGCCATTCAGCCGAGAACATACAAAGTGATGTATGTGTGGAGATCACTGTCAGCGGTGGAGCTGTGACAATAGAGGTCAGTCAGTCAGTCAATCAGAGAAACAGGAAGCGAGGGAGGTTGCGGGGGGGGGAACGAGAACAAGGAGGATTCGTCTGGTTTTTTTTAACATCATTTTTATTAACATCCCCAGTTCGTATACTGATAATCACTGTCAGTGTTCAACCTGATCTCTTGTCAGCCTGCAACTTCTGCCAGAGGGCTCAGCCACGCGATCATCACCTTTTCGACAAATGCTCAGTGATTGCCGTGCCTTTACACATGATTCTTGTGTTTCATTAACTTGCATTAAGTGCCCGCGTCCCCCCTGACGCCTGAATGTTATATTGCCAAAGAAGGTTCATATTTTATTTATCGCAGTTTAATATTGTTTTTGAATATTTGCGGTGCCTTAAGGCCTGGCTCGCAGTCACATTATGCTCTTTAATTTCTCCTCGGAATTGATTTTCTATTGCTCGGAGTGACGTTTGATTAAAAACATTTTCTTGCATAAAAATGTAAACGAACGCGAAAGTTATTCTCCACGCCGCCGCCCCGTTTTGCTACAATATCTTTAGATTACGCTCACATTTGCATTTAATGCACGCCTTAATTGAATTGTTTGTTGTTTACGTCGCACAGTCTGGGAGAGATTGCGCGCCGTTTAAGAAACGTCTCACCTTACTGACCATTTATGGCGGCGACACCCCGCGGCTCTAATTTATTCGCCTGGTTTTTTTTTTTTCATATACAT
>CAEMYA010000010.1:12421120-12434183 GCA_903131615.1 Diplodus sargus
CGTTCTCTCCCTCCTTAACGTTTCCAAGACAACTGGGTCGTTAACATTTTCCTCAGAGCTGCAAATAACAACACAGGTTAAATGTAAGATATTCAATTATTTAGCCACTTAACCCTCCTTTCCTTGACGACCAGACGTAACTGTACAGTGATTGCAAGGTTTATAGGAAGCCAACGTAAACTCTGATGGCTTTATCATTCTGTATCTTGTCTGTTGCTTGTTTAAGTCACATTTTTCAGTCTCTGTATAGTTCTGTTGTTGTTGTTGAGGGCCGGAGAACCAAGACAATGAGCCGAAAGACACTAAAACGCACCTCAGAACTCAAATGGCAGCGCAAAAAAGCAAAAATGGCCACTCGAGGATGGCTCCAAAAGCAAGCGAGTTCCCGAAGATAACATAACAAAATGAACTTTACAGCTGAAATAAACATATTTACAGCTTGGTACTAGCTTTGCTCACTATGTGATCATACATTTCCCGTGAACGACAAAAGAATAAGGTTGGATTTTTACACAATGCACTTGTTTGAATTACAGTAAGGCTTAAAATTATGCACCGTTAACACTGGGACTGCTTTGCATCAAACCAGGCTTCATTTGGATGCCGCAGCTCCACTCTGCTCACCTTCTTTTCCCATTGTTGGAATATCCAGGAGTTAGAAAGAGTCAGGCACTGCCAGGTGGTGACGGATGGAGCCACCACGTCGTGTTATGCAATGGTTCTTAATAAACCTATGGGTGGCGCCACAGCGACTACATCCACGGTCTGTACAGTCTGTGGGCAGATGGCAAGTCCCGCAAATAACTCGCTAATTCAGGTTGTCATATGTCATATGAATGAGCTAAATTTAAATAAATACATGGATTAAAAAAACAAAAAAAACCTTGTGCAGTCCTCTAAGTGTTTGAATCATGCCTCTCATTTGCTTACTGCTGGGTGATAAACGGCTGACAGTACTTTAATTTCTAACAAATATGTAAAAAAGAAAAAAAAAAGGCTGTGCAATAGGGCCATCTGCACGAGCTGACCACAACATGACAGAGAGCGTATTTGGTCTTTGGATTTGAGTGTTTGTCGAACCCCGTGTTTGTGTGTGCATGTGTTATGTTCTGTTTTTAACGTTGGCAGTGAGTGCTTTGCACCTGTGGCTGCTGGCAGACCATCCGGTGTGTTGCAGCTCCGGAGGGACCTTGAAGCCCGTCGCAGTGGGAGAGAGGAGTCTGTCCTGCTAACCGTAATTAGCACAGGCCTGTTGATTCACTGATAATGAGAGGGAGTTCATTAGCGCCACGCTAATTGCTGCCTACTTCACCACCGCCACCACCATCGCCGCCATGCCAGCCCCCCAAAATCCCCCCTGCACTCCAAAAAAGTTTGCCCGTCTATCACATTAGAGATGGGGGGGAGGGAGGAGGAGGAAAAAAAAAGCACGAAAATCTGCAACTTTTCAGGAGATTGGAGTGGAAGCAGATGGAAGATTGTGTTTGGATTAGTTTTGACTTATTTTAGTGTGTGCGAACAGGGAGGGAGAGAGTAACGGAGGAAAGGGAGACGATTGTTTTGGTTTCTCGCTGATGAGCAGCAGGAGCCTTTTTGCAGAAGGGGCAGATGCACGTTGCCGGGACAGCTCTGTCCAAGGACATGATGGAGGTTCAAAAGCTAATTGCCAGAACAAGCAAAACAAGAAGCATGTCTGCTGAATCAGCTGAAAGACAACCTCACCTGCACCTGTGTTATATAACCGCTGTGTCACAGGCATATTTATGCCTCAGTCCACTCTTGCAAGGAGTTTACTGCAACAATCTTTGGGCAAATATTACATATATTTACAATGCACGAAGAGTATATACACCAACAAATCCATACGTAGGAGGTATTGCACATCATAAACAAAGTACAACAAAGACAGGAACCACATTAGGAAAATGAATGTGTGTGGTTGCAACCAAGACCGATAACAATTCAGGGCCATAAATCAAATTATGAAACAATAAGCTAACTTTTAATATACATGACCACATTTCATGGCGTGATGGCAGCATGCATGTTAAATTGTTGAAGGACTGTTATCAGGAAACTTTGCTCAAGTAAAACTGGAATTTCAAGTCACTGTTTGACTGGTGTGTGTTCCTTTGAAAGAGCGCAAATGAAAAACTGTTATGTACACACACACACACACACACACACACACACACTCAGCACTTATCACCTGGGGCCATTGTTCTCCTGTCTGAATTTTTCTCTTTAAACAGCCTTTAAATAAGCCTCTTTTAATCTATGTGTAGCCATTTTAAAATCAAATAAATTATAATACGTCGGTGTCATTACTGTCAAGAATAACACCATGTTGAGTCAGTTTTTTTTTTTCTTTCATTTGGCCCACCATCTGCATCCAATATTGATTGAAGCTCTATATGCGCAGCCCCAGCTGAGCTGGAAAACATCTGTTTTGTACCATAAAGCAAGCCCCACCTATGCAATAAAGTAATAAAGCAGATTTCCCGCACATGCTATTAGCGCACAATGTAAAACATATTTTCAAGGCCAGTAGTTTTGTTGGCAGTCCTGCTAATCCTCTGATGTGTTTAAACACACAATATGTCATTTCTGCCGGTAGGGGTCTCTCTCTTAAAACAAAAGAAGTTTGTGTAGAGGTGTGTGGAGAGGGCAGACGAGCTGATCAGCTGATCAGAGCCGGAGAGCTCTGGAGGAGATAACACCCGGTGTCGCATCATATTCTGCTCCGATCCGGAGCCATCTACAGATCGGAGTCTCTGGTGAGTGCTGAATTTAGTGAGTGTTGACCTGAATTTAAACACGGCCGCTAGCTTACATTAGCAAAAGCGACCCAACTGTTACCTTCAGTAAACTCTGGGATTTCTTCGGGTTTTCTCAAATATATAATACTTTATTGTATAAGTCATATATGTCATATCTTTAAATCTGTTCTCATTTATATACTATCTGTCACAACAATGGATCGTTGGATGGATACTTTAGTGAATTCTGACCAGTTCTGCTCGATCTTCTAGCAGCAGCTGTCAGCGAAAACCTCTTAGAGACCCCCTGCTTGTCTCGAGTCCAGCAACAACAGAGAAAATTAGCAGCTAGCTGTTGAACATTGTGGAACAATAAGCAGCTAAAGAGACAGATGTTTCCCTCGGGAGCTGGTGGTGAAAACAAGAGAGCTACACGGAGAGAGAAAATTGGACATCAGAGTAACACAACTGTAGACTTTATCCTAAAGTTGCTCCGTGTCTGCTCGATATGTTAATTAGCAGCTGCTTGCTAAAAACCTTTGTCCACCTTTATGAAAAATACGATGCCAGTGTTATAGTTTAAAGAGCTGCAGTGCCCCCAAATGAACAAAAAAACCCCAATTAATGTAAGTTTAAAGCTTGTGTCAAAATTAAAGTGGTGTATATTCAGGTTAAAATGCTACATGTAGCACTTAATCACAGGGATGACAGGTTTTAAGAGCTGCTAATCTGAAGCGATAGGATGGCGGGAATGTTTTTTTTAACACGTCTACGACTCATATGGAATATATTACGTATCATTTCCCCCGAATCCTTTGTAAAGAAAGAGATTTCTCTCTCTGAAAACTTCCCCCTCTAATTGTTGTGAAGCCTTAATCACTGATGCAGTCTGCAGCTTACGGTCCCCTGAGAGCACTTCATGCTCAACCTGGGGGAAACGGCGGAATGGATGGATGCAGGATGGAGGGATAACTAACCGGTCCGAAAGTACCATGGTAATATCCGTCAGCGTTGTGTATTTCTACATAACAAGTGTCCATCCATGAGGCAATCTCACCTCAAGAGAGTGATCTGTCTCTCCTTTCCCCTCGCTAAGAGGCTCAGGCTTTATCAGTAAGGCCATGATGAATTCTCAACAGACACCCACTCCGTATGGGCCCTGAGTGAGCATGCATTTAAATGAACCCTCTCTTCGTCTGCCTCGTACTACACAAGGATTTCTAAACTCTCTCTCTTGTCAAGCACTACATCAAACACAATAACAACAGCCGTCCTAGCCCTCCTTCCTCTCCCCCCCCCCATCTCCCCTCCCTTTTTTTTCCTACCTCTTTCTTTAAGTCATTTTATTCCCTGACATTTTTCTTCTTGGTCCACATCACCAGAGACTCCTTTCATCTGCTCTTTCATGATGGACTCATCTACATTTTTTAAAGCACCTTACGTCACATCCAAGTTTGTTGCTGCTCTCAATCAAACCACAAAGAGTCGTAAGGCATCATTCTTAACCGCCTTGTCTCTTCTTCTTTTTTTTTTCTACTCTCCCGGTTTTGAACCAGAAGGTGAGAGGCAGCATCGCGGTGATCAGAGCATCAAAGCTGCCAGTCAGCCCCCAGGCAGGTGCATCATTCTCGGGATGAATTACAGCGCTACGAGACCCGCTTTCCTCTATGACCACTGCTGTTTAAGGAACAGCATGTCAGCCACTGGTCTAATTACCGAGAAAACACATCGGTCTTACCTGATCTGCTCCTTCCAAGGGGTCCAATGGGCATTTAGTGCAGCGGGAATGAGTCCTAAAACATGGAGATACGTTGGCTTTGTGTTTTTTTTCCCTCCACTGAAAGTCAATGGGTTTTTTAACTGGTTTTTCAGTCTGTGGTTAGCACAGTCTTAAAAAATGTTAACATATTGTACCACAACGTAGAATAAACCAGTAAATATAAATACCCCATGTTTGAATTAAAGAGAGTTTATGTGTTTTGAAAAAGGTGGTGGCTCATGAGTAGCAATCATCTCATTTATAAATGAGATTATAGAAGTTGTTGGGGACTTTAAACATCATCATGCGAAACACGTATACCACGTATATCTACTCATTACTTCGTATTCACAGGCGGACTAGTTGCAAACAATTCGTACTCGTGCAGTAAGATGCTTAATGTTGGCGATGTTGAATTCGTGGGACCACAGTGTAGTTTGTTTGTAGCCTGACGTTAGTGTTATAGCTAAAAAAATCAACCAAGTTGTGTTTATCTTTGATTATTATCCTTCTGAACAAAATGTGTCTTAAACTTGTGCTTTTGTTGTTGTTGCATGGTGGCAGTAACAAGCATGCAGGTCATTACTTTCCTTTTGCTTGTTGAAATTTGCATGAACAGCTAGATTAGCTTGACTTCCTCGGAGTTCTCACAGTAAGAGCTGGATTATACTCCTTAACGGACGCGTACATGGACTGTTGTGGGAATGACGGACGTGTAGCAGACCTGTTCTCTCTACTATTCTGGACTACGCATGGAGGACGCGTCTCACAGACGTGCTGACATATCTCATATCGTGTTGAAGTGTAGTGACAACACAGCGGCTACAACACACTGGAGGGGCACAGACGTCGGCAGGGCCTGCACCTACAACCCTTTTATGTGGAAATTTTGCCAGACAGACCCCAGGAGACCTTCGCACACTCAGCCTGATGCAGACAGCATAATTTCTGCTTGAAGCTGCAGAGTTCAAACACCCTCCGAAAACAGGTAGGCCTCAATCCTGAGTGTAGCTTTACCGGTGGCTAATGGAAGCGAGCTAGCTAAGAAAACACCATGTTAAGTTGAATAAGATGATGTAAGAGCTACTGGCTTGTTCCTCTTTGGGTAAGTATGAAGACTTTTGACTGTATTGTACTGACTTCTTAGTGAATAAACTTTTCTGTAACAGCTCACCAACAAATGTGTCCAGCGCTGGTGTCGTTAGCCGAGCGCGGAGCAGCAGAGACTTTTAGGGAAAACTTAGTTTGAAGTGACACTGCCGCCTCAGCAAAACAGAACTCACCAGCCTTTCCCGTACGTCGAGTGTAATTAACAAGATCCTCCTGGAGAACTGGCAGCCATTCCTAAAGAAACTAAAGGAAACGGTTGCGACTTCAGCCTCCCTCTGATGCGCCCTCATTCAGCTTGTGAAAGTGGGCATAGGTAGCTCCAGCCTCCAGCCACTGCAAAACAATAACTTCACACCACACTTGGATTTTCCTCAATTAAACCCAACTGAAGTCATTGTTTCACAGGAAATTGAGGAAAACTTCCACAAAAACGTGCGGTAATTATTCATAATCCCGACAATTTGAGTGCAGCTACCTCATTTGGCTCGGTAATTTCGGCTTTTCTGAAATTTTCCTTGCATACATTTGCACATTAATGTGGCCTGTTGTATGCGGGGAGCGAGCGTTTTCCTGTGTGATGTCTCACACAGTGGTGCGGCCCAGTCGGGGAGGCAGGGCCAGCTGAGACACAAAGATTGGTTTTGTTCTCCTTTCGCCGCGGAGCGCTTTAACATATTCAGTGTTATTGCCTCTTGTCAGTGGTGTCGTGATGGTATACAAACACCTTTTGCGGTGTGTTTTCTGTGCATGAGGACCCTTATATATCTCTATGTGCTGCACGCAAACAAAAAAAAAAAATCAAGGTTTTCCGTTGTTAATTGTCTCACTCATTAATTGTTACCATGCACATACCTGTGCTGTCACACCTTAGGTTTTCAATCAAGACTTCTCACACTGAATATTACTGAAATGCAGGAAGAAATCCCATCATATCTCCTACAACCTGTACATCCTTACATTTCATTTACCACCAGCTCTGCACCAATCTTCTTGACTTCTTGTCACTCCACCCTCCCATCTTTTGCAAAAAAAAAACGGTCAACATCTTTCATGTTTGCAGCGTTTTTCCAACTAGTTGTTGTGCTGGCGGGGAGATATGGCCACCAGTGTCTGTGGCCGGCTCTGTGCTGTGACTGTCTCCCTGAGATTTGCATAAATAAGCTCCCAGTCCCAGCATGCCCACGCTGTTGTCCAGGTGCAAGGACATTTGCATATAGAGCTGTGATAGGGCTCCCCTGGGTCCCCTCGGCAACTGCTGAGCGGGTAGGGGGCCGGCAGCACCACAAATGAGTTCTGAATTGGAACCTCACCGCTGCCCTCCATTTTATGTGTGTGAAGGCACGGAGCAAGGCAGAGAGTGACCAGAGAGAAAAGGGAGAGATAAAAAGGGAGAGTGAGGGAAAGATAGAGACGGGCACATGGCAGAAGGCACAAACAACAAGACAGACCGCCGGTTAGATAGGAGTAACTCGTATGTTTGATCCGTAACTTGGTTTGTTGCTGATTATTGACACCGGGGTGGATCAATCACATGTTTATCTACATCGTATAATGAATCCCATAAAGACTTTCGACAGCTCCGCTGATGTATTACCGCACATTGTGTTGGACATCAACCAAAAGCAATATCAGCCACGATTTCTTGACTTTCTCTGATGGCCCCCATCATGCTTTTCCATTAACATGGAGTCTCAGTGGCCTTTTGAATCAGCAGACTACGGGTTTGGGGAGGCAGGGAGGCGAGCCCAGTCTTGATTAGTCACATGCGGCTCCTTTGACAATACTCTCTCCATCTGAGCACCATCGAGCCGTCTCTCATTCAAGAGACGACTTCTGATGGGACGCCGGCCAGAGGAGTCTTGTGGGATGAGCAAAAAGAAATCCTGCGCAGGAACAGATGCAACACACAAACAAATATTACACTAAAATCAACGTATTGAATCATCTCCGCAAACTATCGGCGCAGCCGCCACTTTATATAATAAGTCGGTATTATCCAGACGGGAATTCCCGGGCAGTGCCAGGGCACAAGCAAAGACAACCTTTCGCTGATTGCGTACACACTCTAAAAAAGGCTGTTATTGCACCTGGTCATCTCTTACCAGAGAGAGAGAAATATCAACACGAAATCAATGCATTGTACGACGTCTCGCGTTGAGGAGACATTTTGACCTCAATTACCACAAGATGTCTGTCTAACAAGCGAGTGGGAAACTCAAGGCCAAACAATGAGGTGTTACTCTTGTCAGAGACGCTCAGAGGTCAGCGAAAACCCTCATTAACAGTTTCCTGCCTGTAAATGTTTGACTTTTTTTCTCTCTTTTTACTTATTTTTAAACGTTGCTGCGAAGTGATGAAGACGACCCCTCTGATCTAATTGTTGCCGGGGGGGTCACGCACACAGTGAAATGTTGCATCATACAGAGTGGGTGCAATATAAATCACACATAACACAAATAAAGGCAAAGTACGGCAAATAAAGGGACCCTTTTTTTTATAATATACGTCTGACATGTGCTCTCATTGGCCACTTTATAAGGCGCACCTATACAATCTGATGCAGCCGTGCCCCAGACGTTTACCTTTTCAAACCTTATAATGAGTTTCTGTCGTCAGATGTGCAAATTGAGTTGTATGTTCATTGCTGAGGTCATATTTAGAGGTCGTAGTTTTATATTAGGCACACTGACATATTAGCAATCTAAAGAAATAATGCAGTCCACTACAAACGGTGGTGATTCTTGAGTCCATTGGGGCCCCGAGGCAAAAGTTCCCAGGGGCCCCTCCAACCGGCGTTCATCACTATCACATGCTAAATAATCCAACAAAAGATCCAAACCTCTTTTCATTTACAATGCTCTCATCCGTAGACATCGCGGGCCTCTCCAAATTTTGGGGGGGATTTCCAACATTCGCCTGTTTTGCGTCTCCTGACTACGACACCACAACTAACTATGACCTGCATACAGATGTATAAATGGATAAATCGTTCTCTGCTCGAACATTAAAGATGTAATTTGTAATATTTCTACATTAAAATGAGTCAACCTTTATTACATTGACTGTTGCGTTGCGTACATGCATTCATCCAAATAGTTCCAGTAATGTTCAGACCCAGAGAGAACCGTTATTTGCCCAGGTCGTTATACGTAACGTGAATAAAACTTGAATACATTGCCGTGACATTTCCATTGCGTAGATGACATTTCGTCAGCAGTGGTGATTGTTTAACGATACAGACAACAACTCCCATGATCCCTTGCTTCTTGCATCTTCTGTTTTGTTGAAGTTACGTTTAGATTTAGGTGATAGAAGGAATCAGACAAAAGCAGCATAGATTCTGATTGAACATTTGAAAAAATAAATACATCAGTGAAGTTTAAGCTGCATGCGTTTCTGTAACATGACTTGTGAGATTCTCTGCTTCCATCCCTGTAATAAACTGTACAGTTCTGATTGTATCGCTCTATTACAGTCTGCTGACACCTTTAAACTTGTAAGCTCATTGAGTTTTTTTTTTCACGGTCGCAGTAAATTTACACAGCAAATTAAGTGAAACCGATGGCAATAACGTGGACATTTGTTCGGCGTCGTGGCTGACCAAGCATGGCCGGTGTGTTGGTCGGGTCAGTGGGACGCGCTGACGGAGTGGCTGGCAGCTGATTTAGATTCTGATGCTCATATGGTGATTAAAAATGTTGTGTGGCGTCGTGTTAGAGGTCAACTATGTAGGATTTAGGGGCTCTACTGGCAGACTTGGAATATAAGAATCATAATTATATTTTCATCAGTGAAAACAGGAATAGTATGACGGAACGGAGTGGATAGAAAAACAAAGCGCACACCACAGAGTTCAGCGGTGCACACAGAATTCCGCCCCTCCCACACACACCGCGCTGATTCGCTAGCACACCGCCAATCAGAATGGTCATACAGCTAGCACACAACCAATCAGAGTGTCCAATGGCTCAGACGGCCAACAGCCAACGTTGTCAGACTTCGCAAGTTGAGTTCCAACGCAGCAAAACACACACCAAAGAGATTTGTTTCCGAACTCGTCCCAGTCTCCCCAAACGCTTCAGATGGCTAATGGTTGGCCCGGTCTGTTTCAGGCTTTAGAACAAGCCTTTTACATTTATGGGTCTTCTTCCACGCCATATTTGTACGGTAGCCCAGAAGAGACAAACCACACACTAGCAAGGGGGCCTCCACTGAGACAAGGAGTATCTCATTGGTTGTAGTCTGCAACCTCACCGCTAGATGCCACTAAAACAAGTCTTTGTGCATGATTTTTGAACGCCCCTAAAAAACATTTAATAATTATTACATAATTATTTATTATTCATCATCTTCAGCTTCATCAGGACTGCGTGGATGTGATTTTATTAGAGTGAGTCGACTGTACGAGCGATGTTATCCAACGATCCCACAACGGTCATCAGGTTTTGATTAAAATATTACAAAACCCTGATTGGTGCAGAGAAATCCAACACATGATCCAATCCGAGCCTCGTCATCTTTAAAACAATTGAAAAGCGAGGACATAAATACGTAAATGACTCCTGTTGAAGGGCTTAAGCTGCTGCAAATAATGAGCTCATGCCACTAATTGTGAAAATAGGCTTAAGGTAACAAAACACAACAAACATATTCAATTCATCGCCTGCCTCATGTGTGTACCTGCACTGAATTGTTTCTTACGTCACCGCTGTGCTCCTGGTGTCTGTGTGTGTGTGTGTGTGTGTGTGTGTGTGTGTGTGACTGTAGAGCATGAGATATAAACAATATGGGGACCTGCTCGTCACAACATCGCTCCACAGCGCCGCTAGTGTTCACATCCCTCCTCAGGGTACCTTTAACATGTTAATTGAGATTTGGCTCAAAGGTTAAAGCTGTATCAAATACCAAATATTATCCCCTGAAGGATTGAAACGTATGATCACATATTTTGTTTCACCCACATGAAAAGTCCTTTGTTTACATTTGATATTTTTCTCTTTACAGGATCAGCCAGAAGGGGGTTTATATGAAATGTTCAAATGTGTGTGATCAGTCCATTTACCGTGCATGATTGTTACAGTATGTTCTGCCTTGTTAAAGTGCTCCCGCGCTGCCAAACGGGCTGAAAATTGCTGGTCTGAAGGACACCAAAGGCTCTGCTATTGAAGTCTCTCTGTGGCTGGCATGACCTCCACTCCAAGTCTATTCAGGGCCTTTTGTTTGGGTCTTTGTTTGGCTCCAGGCTCTAATGGCAATCAAAAGGGACATGGTGGTCGTTCTCAGTCCTCAGCACTAATGACATTGGCACCGAGGCAGACAGACAGCGTTCATCCAATCCGCCGGCCTCCCGACGCGGTCTCATTGCCGTACGCCGAGCCTCTGCCGAGTCTCTTCGGAGAGCTCCCATTTAGCCGTTCTCTGTGATTTCCCTCTCAGGAAACAACCAAATCATTTTCTCATAGACACGCTCATTAGCTGACAGCCCGTTTCCTGCCAGTTTCAACATTTGAATATTCCCGTGTGTACCTCTGCAAACATCGGAGGTCTCATCGTTTCCAACCAAAGCCAGAGCCGACATGCCAGCAACGCACTCCAAGGAAAAAGATCTAGATGCCAAAGCAATAAGCGGGAGGTAGAAGAAAAAAAAAATAATGGCTCAAATGTTATGATACTAAATGACATGATGAGAATATGTCAGAATGTAATTAGACATTTGGTTAGAAGGAGCTGAATATTAGGTTAACTAATGAAAACGGATGTGAGGCTACCATGGAGATAGACCCGAACCTGAGCTTATTGTTAACAGAATTAAGGGAAAAAAGCCTTTAGCACAATCATGCGCCGACACACACGCACAAACACACATATGCATACCATCAGTTTCAGCGAGTTTAGTGCCTGAGACTGATTTTTATTTCCCTAATATGTTCTGCAGTAAATCTGCATTGTCTGTGGCTATTGAAATACAGAGAAAGAGAGATCAATATAATAGGTTTGGCACTTGGCCAAAATCATCCCTGACAATGTGCGAGGCAGGCATTTGAAATCATCGGTGCATATCCGCGTGTTTGGGGGATAAAAATAATTCCTCGCCTCTTTGCCAGGGAGCGAGAGGCACAATGCCCAGGTCTGAAGGGAAGGGTGCCACATGGGTCTGCAAATTGGCTCAGGCGATCAGACACGGGCATCTCATTTTGTAGAGGAGAAGAAGAAGGGAGGGGTGTGTTGAGGGGGGGGTGTGGAAGGAGGAAGATGGGAGGTGTGTGTGTGTGTGTGTGTGTGTGTGGGTGGGTGTGTGCGGTAGTGGCGGTATTGGAGGGGGTGGTGGTGGGTGTTTTGGGGGCTAAACAATTCCAATGATTTCCCCAACCTGGCACAGTCCAGGATGTGGATGGCTGCACTGGAGAGGAATTGCAACGGGTTTATTTGGCTCTCTGTTTGTTTCTTTATTGGGAGGAGAGAGAGAGTAGAAAGACCGAGGAGGGGAGAAGAAGAGGAGGAGGGAGGAGGAGGAGGGAGGGAGGGTGTCTGTTTCTTGTCAGAGCAGTCAGATGATGGAGGATGTTCAGAACAAATTATTTCATTCAGATGAACTGAGAATCATTCCTGTACATTTGCAAACATTTGCCGCTGAAGTTGCCAATCCGCAGAATAAGCCACGTTTATGAATACACAAACCTGAATGCTGGGGGGGAGGTAATTTCCTTTCTGCGGAGGCTGACTGATAACATTAACCTCTGATGCAGTGTCAATTTTAATGTCAACCATTTTAACTTGTGGGCAATTACATAGTTATGAGGAGAATGCCGCATTTGAACACCCAGTAGTATCACGCGTGTACACGTAAACAGCTATACAAACACGCAGGTATAAAGGTCTTTTCCTTTCTTTTTTTTATTTCTTACACATGTCTGCTTTCATGTGTGTGTGCACTGACACATGCTTGGCTAACCGGATTCGCGAGCACGCACACGTACGCCCGCAACCGCTTTCCCCCTAGAAGTTGGAAGACTAGGCTGCTGCCGAAGAAGTCTCAGCGGGAGTGCTAGATTAAAAATGACAATCACTCGGGGTGCACGGCAAACACCACAGGAAACGCAGGTGCCTTTGTTAAGAGACACCCAGCGCTCTAAAGGGCCTAATTATCTGCTGTTATTTTGGCAGTTATCAGGCAGAGAATAACTCCCCTGCTCAGACTCAGACTCACACAGCGAAAAATTACTCACTCGCTCACTGTGAGGTATTATATTGCACCACTGACAAGGTATGCATATTATATGCCGTGTTGGAATTTCAGTAGAATTCTCACAATAGAGTGTTGTGGTTTCCTGTTTTGTACGGAAAAAGGAAATTATCAACCCTCGATCATTAGAAAACCCAAAATGTAATGACTCTGAATTGCATACGAGATTTTTTTTTTCTCTCTCTCTCTTTC
>CAEMYA010000010.1:12439076-12453089 GCA_903131615.1 Diplodus sargus
AACATTTCTCTTTTTTTTTTCTCTGAGTTTTTTTTTAGGAGGCTAAATCATTAATTCCACAGTGAGTCTTTACACAGAGAGAGAGTATAGTGACAGGCTATGGGTTGTTTCTAATGAGATGCATTTTAAATTAGAGCGCACCTCTCACATTGCCAGCTGGTGCCTGCTCAGGTGCTTCTGTGTTGTGAATGACGGAATGCACACACACACGCACACACATGCACACACCATCATCATCATCATCATCATCCTCGGTCCCAACCATAACACATAAAGCCTACAACAAAAAGACTTCCTCGCAGCGGTGGCTGCAGGGTCTGAGTGACTGGTGTTAATCCAGGCTTTTACCAGACTTTAATTATGTCATCCCTTCTTAGTGAAATAATAATAAAAAAAAATCATTACAGAACTGTGAGGCAAGTTTTTTCTCCCTGAACAAAAAAAAAACAAAAAACAGATGAGATTTTCTTTCAGAGCAGGAAGGAACCCAAAAATTGGATTTTAAGATGACTTATGTTCTGGGTTTGTTTGCACCATTTCAAAAAAAATAATTTAAAAAAAGAAAAGCCACTACAGCCAAAAGAAAGTTGTCACACTGTAAGTTTCAGATGCTTTGTGAATTAATGTTTTGAATTCCACTAGAAGAAGAAGAAGGAGAAGCTTGGCAGGAATAATAATGACGACTGTAAAAAGAAGTCTGTCCTCTGTGTGAAAGCCGCCTCGATGGTTGTGTTTGTTTTGCGCGCCCTCGCGTCTCCCCCAGCTGGTTGCGTGGCAGCCAGGTAGGCAGGGAAGGAGGGCGGCTGGCGCCGGCAGCCAGGCGGGGCGAAACGCGAGGCGGGCTCTGAGGCGGACGGGCTCGGATGGGGTTAAAGGTCATAACGATCAGATGATTGGAACTACAGAGGGAAAGTGTGTAGCCATGTAGGGAAAATGGGGGAAGCAGATGCCCGTTAATTAGGGGAAATGTGACGGACAAGATTTGATCAGCGAGGGGTACGGCTGCCTCCTGCAGCACGGCAGCTGTTGCGAGGGGGGATGCTGGTGGGGCTGATCTCTGTGTGTGTGTGTGTGTGTGTGTGTGTGTGTGTGTGTGTGTGTGTTCCCCGTCCCCACAGGGCACCGCCACACTTCACAGACATGCCAGGAACCGTCCGCAGGCCAATGCAGTGCCCTACGGAGAGAGAGACTATTTACAGCACAATGCAATTCAACTCATTAAACTCTCAGATGAAGTTGTATTTGTCAGTGTTGACTCTTGGTGGGGGGGGGGACTTGACTCGTTTCTGTGGAATCTCGACATCCGTAGTTTTGTTTTTTTAAAGTTCAGGGTGGAAATATTTTCAGTGTACATGCACTTAGCTGGCAGGCAAAAAAAAAAGGAAAAAAAAAAAGATCAATTTAAGCTGTGAGAAGCATCGTTTGTGTCTGTATTTAATTCTGTTTGGAGCGCAGTGGGATTCAAATGTACACCTAACAACATTTTTACAACTGCGTAGCCTGAAAATTGGCTGTTTCTTTATTTTGTCGTCAAACATTCCCGAGTCTAATTTTAACATATTTTTTTTGTCTCTGCAGTGTCAAACATTTATCACGTTAGACAACCAGAGTGAGGCGTGTGTTATTCAGGCTGCGACGCAGGTACGGTGGAAGTTCATCATAGTCATACCTTGACACAAGAAAATCTAAAAATAATGTACCTACCCATATCATTGTTTCACATCTCTACCAAGGAGTTGTGAGTCACACTCTGATAACGACTGACCGAGACGTTTACCGGCAGCCCTCCACCGACGGACTCTTTGACATGCTATTTCTGAAAAACGCAAATATCCCACGCTATCTGTCATTTTGTCCTCTTAGTCGAGAGTAGCAGTGGAGTTTCAGTAAGCCGCGTAACTTCTCCCCACCAATGACTCTCTGAGAGTCTGTCTTTCCGTCTGCCTGCCTTTTTCTGCCTCCCTTGTCAAGCACACGTGTCTGCCTTGTTTGTCGAGAGAGCGTTTTTCTATCTACGGTCGTGTCAGGAGTTTGTTGCTGTTTTGCCACTATTCTTGGGTTGCTTTCTCTTCGTCTCGCACATGTAATTAGCATGCTGGGAGACAGACTGACATCATGTTTGACAAATGCTGACAGACATTACCAATACAACACACTACAAGTAGATTAGGATATTTTTTTTTCTCTCCTTTAAATAAAAAAAAAGTGTAAAAATAGTCGACGGAGGCAGACGAGCGCTCGGTGGTTCAGCTGTGAGAAAAATTGCTCGAGCACTAAAAAGATCCGTTGAGATCCAAACCTGGCTTTTTGAAACTGTGGTCAGCGTGGTCCAATAAGTAGGCCAGGTTCACTTATACAGGAAGTGAGGAGTCAAAAACAAAAAAGTTATCAACAG
This sequence comes from Diplodus sargus, assembly GCA_903131615.1. Taxonomy (NCBI): domain Eukaryota; kingdom Metazoa; phylum Chordata; class Actinopteri; order Spariformes; family Sparidae; genus Diplodus; species Diplodus sargus. Next base: position 12,441,472 of record CAEMYA010000010.1, read on the forward strand.
CGTTCGAGGGGTTAATGCGAGGACGGATGTGGCTTCTCTCGATATGACGAGATGATATCATATTCACACCTTTTTTAGAAAAGAAACACCTGAAAGTATCGCTCACACGGAAGAAAAACATCTAAAAGTATACAAACAAGCACATTTTCCTAATTAAACATATTTGATATATTGATGTGACAAAATGTACATTTGTGCGTGCAAAAAAAGTAGCACCGTGTTTGTACAAGTTTTTTAAAAAAAACCCTCATTTGCTTCAATACCTACACTCCACTCCTTTTGATACGCTTTAGATGTTTTATGTTAAATTTATCATTTCATCGGTACAAGCAGCAGAATATGGCATGCGTTAAAAAAAAAATATTGCTGCCGAGAAGAACCCCTCCCTCGCTCTCGCTCCCTCGCTCCCCCCCAACGCCCACATCACCAGCACCTATTAAAACTTATCTTTCTTTAATCAATTGTTAAATGTCATAGACAATCATCATTTAACACTGTCTTCCTGTGTGATTCTTTTTAATCTGGCTGTAAATAGGGCAGCCCTGTCTATCACTTCGGTTTCTGCCGTACACCAGAGACTTAAGGTGTTTCAACAATAGCTCGCGAAGAAAAAAAACAAAGAAGCACTTTTTTTTTTCTTCCTCCCTCCTCATCTCAAATCCCCGCAGAGAACACCAAAGGTATGAAAAGTGAAGAAAGGAGGAAATAAATCCAGGCGATGATGAATAATTTGAATGTAGAAATGAAGCTGTTTCAGGAGTGAGTGAGATACCGCACAAGGAGCAGCCATGGGGAGCGTACAATTAGGTCACCCAAAATAAAACGCTATCCTCCAGAAAGTCTTTCTTGGAGTTGTCAAATTCAATATATTTCACTGCCAACAGAATTCTTGATTTGGCTGTGAAGTGAGGGCGAAAGAAAAAGAAGAGTGAAGGCCTGTTTGAGGGAGACAGCTCAGGACCAACTACTCTTCATAATTCATGCAAAAATGGGGACTTTTACATTTTAAAAGTCAGCGACTACCCTCTGAGGAGGGGACGGCAGCCACAGCCATATTGTCTGGCACGCGTTAAAGGAGCATGACGCGCTTCCTGCGACGGCACCTGAGTTCACGGAGGCGTGCGGAGACAGCGTCGTCTGTGTATTAGCTTTAATGACACTCAAAAAAAAAAAAGAGAGAGACCGAGTCGTGTGTGTGGCCGCCGCGCCACCTCATGTACCCGAGCGTGGTAGCAAAACTTTGGGGCGGTGGAAAGTTTACAAAGCGTCAAATGCGGTGACAAAAGTCAACAAACAGCCCCAGCAAGCCAGCCTCCCTCTCTCTCTCTCTCTCTCACACTCTCACTCTCACTCTCACTCTCTCTCTCTCTCGCTCCCCACGACACCCAACAGGAAGGCGAGGCTCCTCCGGAGAGCACGATACGGCACGTCTCCAGGTGACAGATATGTCACACCACCTAAAACCCCGTGGCACAATTATACCTCTGTCGCTCTGAAGGGAGATGGGAGGGTGGAGAAGCGGGGGGGGAGAGTGGGGGGGAGGAGGAGGAGGAGATGGTTGGTACAGAGCGAGAGTGAGTGAGTGAGAGGAGAAGTGGAGGGTGTGCGGGGTTGGTGGTGCTGGTGGATGCTTTACTCCTGGCTTATTCAAAGAGACAGCCCAAGGGATGCCTCTCGCTCTTCTAACAAAGCACTTCTTTTTTTTTTTTTTTTTTCTTTTTTTTTTTTTTTTCTTCCATTTTTTTTTTCTTTCTTGAGTATTGCTGGGTGCGCTCCAGTCAAATCCTCTGGGCCCCCAGTCTTCCCCCACAGCCATTTGAGGATGCCTCAGAAACTTTTTCTCGCAGACATCGGAGGCCTGTTTCGGTGCCGATGTTTCAAATGAATAATCCAACGCTGCTGCGGCCATGCAGAGGGGTTACTCGGGGAGTGGGGATAGATGGCGGCGGTTTAATGTCAGACTTTCGCAGCTGAGGGAGCGTCACTTCGTTCGTCGTAGCTGAGCTGCGCGCCGCTGACAGTTCGGCTTCAGCTCGCTTTTAGGTAATTTTGTTTAAAAAAAATCTTGATGAGCTTTTCTTTAGCTCCAACTTAGCAGAACGCTAATAAAATATAAATAGAAAAAAATGGGAGGAAAAAAAAAAATACATCTCTATTCACAAACACACAGTTTATATTAGCTCCCTCTGACATGTGATGACTTGAGAGTGCCTAATACGGGCCCACGGCTTTAACAATGCATGAGTGAGGGAAAGAGAGAGGGGACGTGCTCGCACTCCAACTAGGTCAAACTGTCTAAGGAACAAAACAGAACAGACCTCAAGTTTGCGGAAATCATTACAGGAAAAACAAACTTGTCACTCGCTTGACACCCTTGACTGTTTTGCTTTCCGAAGCAGAGAACGATAATAATAATAATAAAAAAAAAAAAAATCTCCATTGCAAATTAGCCTCTATGGTTGTGAAGTTTTTCTCCCCCCCCTCCCCCCCACCGCGTTTGAAATGCATATCAAAAAGCCAGCCAAAGCCACAACTTACCTTGTCGTTGACATCGGGGGACAGGAGAAGAAAAAGCACTTTTCTCTTCGAGAGCTGGTTTTTTCGATTGTATACACAAGCCCCCACAAAGGAAGATAAACCAGAGGCACACATTCATAAAATATACATTTGCTTCTTTGTCTTTCGTTAAGATCTTCAACAAATACTGCTGATGCAAGAAGGACAAAAAGAGAGAAGGTTACGGGGTGTTTGAGAAATGGAATTGCAGCAGCATGACTTAACCTCCCCGTCGCACGGCGCTTTCTTTATGAATTACCGTTAATCATTAAAAAAGAGATTCATTTATTCTTAAAGTGGCTTTAAGGGCATTTGCAGCCCTAGTTGCCACACTTCTTCTTCTTCTTCTTCTTCTTTCGGGTTAGAGAGCGAGACGACTTCGAGTCTGCGAGAAACTCACCTCCAGTCGCTGCCTCTCCCACCGCGGCGACAGACGTGCAACACTTAGTTTGTCATTATGTTGTAATACATGTTGATTGCGAGATATCACCCACTTCCTGGTAGTTTATTAACACCTGTCACCTGAATTTCTTTGTCACTTGGCGCACGCAGTCACTACCCAGCGAACCATGTAGGGCACCTGCTCCTCACCTTCCATGCCTGCTTCCACGGCCACGCTCACAACTGTGTGTGTGTGTGTGTGTGTGTGTTTGTGTATGTATGTGTGTGTGTATGATTGCCAGTACAGCGGCGGGAGTGACAGCGCCCCTTCCCAAGGTCACGTCCAAGGAGAGTCGAGCCAATTACTATGCAGATCAGAGCTGATGGCGTTTAAGGGGATTGCTCCGATGCAATCACATTAGCTGGCCAGAGAGGAATCTCCAGGCTGACCCCAATCACAGGGGCTACAGCGGCGGGGTCAGCCAGGATGGAGGACTGCCGCCCATGTTTTCTTTTCACAAAACACTTTTTCCTTATCTCGAGCAGGCACGTGATTATCAAGCCAAACAACCACCCTCCTCCTCCTCCTCCTCCTCCCCCACCGTCTCCTCCACCTTACGGCTTTCCTACGGACGTGCACTTGCATATGTATGTTTTGGAGAACGCGTACGGATACAGTACACAGCGCCAGCGTTTTTTGGCAGACGGCAATGCTCACAGTTGACCACAGTTACCCGCAAACATACATCCGCACTTTTTCTTGCCGTCTCCCTCTCTCTCTCCCCCCTCCGCTCCTCTCTTTCTCTCCCACTCGTCTTTCAGGTGAACGCCTGTCTGTGATCCGCCGCGGTCTTGGAGGGCAGATTGCAATTTACTCTCTCCCCGTGGGTGAGGTGTGTGTGTCCAGGTTGTAAATATGCCTCCTCTATCTCCCTCTTTTCTCTCTCTCTCTCCTCCTTCTCTTTTCTCCCTCTTGCTGCACCCTTTCTCTCCCTCCGTCAGTAGTTTTCCCCCTGCTGCCCGTATGGCCAGTAATGAGACTGAGTTTGATCAGGTCGCCTCGGTGTTCCTGGAAAGATCTCACTTGAGCCACTGGCCCGTAATGGAATCTGCATCTAATGCATACATAAATCACACCTCTTTCAGGACATTTTCATATGCATAATGTCTTTCAACCCCCCCTCTCTCTGCCTCTCTCTCCTTCCCATTCCTCTTTCTCTCTCTTTCCACCCAATGAGCTTTGTATGGAGGGATATGGGGGTGGTGGTGGTGGGAGGGTGAGGTGGCGATGGAGGAGAATGGCGAGATGGAGAAAAAGGGAGAGGTGATGAGCCCCTCTTCTTTTTTTGTGCCTCTTCTTTTTTTTTTAAAGAAAGAGAGAGAGAGACCTGTCTGTAATTCTGTCCTGTCTATTGTGCTGACAAGACCGGCTGAGTGGTGAGATGATGCTAAGATTGGGGAGGATCTTCTTGAGGTGGCTGCTCGACATCTGTTCTCACTGTTAGTATCCTGTGTGAATGTGTGTGAGTGTGTGAGTGTGTGAGCGAGGGAGGGAGGGGGGGAGGTGGGTGATGGTGATTGGGGGGGATAAAGGAGCTGAAAGAGAAAGAATAAATAATAATAGCCAAAAAAAAAGAGGAGAAGATTTGTGGAAAATCTCTCACATTGGTCGGACTTTTGGGCAGACTTGGGGAGGACGGTCGCCTCGGCCCCTCTCTCCCTCCTCTCCTCCCTCCTTCCACCTCTCTCTCTCTTCCTCTCTCCTCTGGAGGCTTTGTTATGTTAATGCAGACGGATGTGGCAGATTCACAGTGATTTTTCATCTGCCGGTGACGAGAGATAAAAGGCGAGTGACGAGGTGTCGCGATCGTCCTCACTGTTCGCCTCTCAGTCACTAACAAGCTTCTGCATTGTACCTCCGCCATTTTCCACGTGCTCCATTTGCATCTGCAAGCCTCCACTTCATCCTCCCTCCTAAAAGTTTATGCCGTCTCGTTAGGGCCACGTAGGTGTGAGATTAAAATGTTGGGCACACTTTCATTTTCATAAGCGCAGTGACTGCGCCGCTGTGTGCATTCGTACGTGTGTGTGTGTGTGTGTGTGTGTCTACATGTGCATCTGTGCGTGCTGTAAAGGAGATATTACCATACAGCATCCATGCTGGTGAATGTTATTTATTTATTTGAGTGCCTCCTAAGTACATGGCACTTTTTTTCTCCCCCCCCCCCGTAGGTGCTCTGCATCTCTTTAGATGATACAAGCTGCCATATCAGCACAGGCTAACCCATTCTTAATCACATTTGCATTTTTATTTTGAGATATTCCTCAAACGTTTGCATTATTGAGGATTTATGATGAGCTCTTCGCCTGATCCTCCATCAACTTCACTCATAAAGAAGGTTCTCCATAACTCACAGGCGAGTGGAATATGCTGTCCCCCCCTGAAGTAATTAGATAGCAGAATTCTGATATGGAAAGTTTGAATAAATCACTTTGTTTATGAGTGCTGAGGCCTTGAGAACAGGGGCGTCGAAAGGGAGCCCTATTCACACCACGCGAAGAGGGAGAAAAATCCACCGAGTGTGTGTTTTTTTTTTTGCTACAGCGCCGTCGAAGCGCTTTGATTTGAATCTTTAGACGCTAAATGTTAAGATAATTCCGCTTTCACTCTCTTTGGTCTCATTTTTCGCAGTTCAGGGAATTCGTTTCCACCCATTATGGTCACATTCAGCGGTGGAATATAAGGAAGTACATTTCTGATTCTACATACTTGAGTATTTCTATTTTATAACATTTTATACTTCTATTCTACTATATTTTTGGAGAGCCAGCTGCAGCGTTGAAGTGATGAACTCATTAATGCATCAATGATTCTAATCCAGTAGTGTATTATAAATGAAATGTGCCTTTGTAAGCAACATTGTGTAACTTTTTACCTTAAAATAACATCGACAGGATGAATGTTGTCTCTCCTCCACACATCACTTGTTTCTGTAACTTCAGTGAGACGAGAGGATCACAGCGTCACACACATGTTTACTTCGACACACAACAAGTATTTCCGCACACGGCGTTGTTATGATGTAATGAGTTTTGTTTGTAGTCAGCACCTACATCACGTCTGACGGATTGTTACAGACCTGAGACAGTGACGCTGCATTCGCAAACATTTCTACATAATGTTGCTTTAAGTAAAAGATCTGAGTACTTCTTGCACAACTGCAGATATCTGGCAGGTTAGGAGAGTTATTTTGAAAATGCATTCTGATACAGTTACTTGTTACTTTTTAAGAAATGTCGTCAGTATTGTAATCCAAGTATCACAACGTGAAAGTAATGTAACTTAACACGTGCAAATAAAGATAATAATGATGACATTTTGGTTTCCCTCAACACCAGCATGAAGTCTTGTCAAGTCTGTCAAACAATTGTTTTCCTGTCACTAGTCGCCCGCTCAATCCTACTCAGTGTATCTGTAATCAGATTACATTAGTTACTTGTACCTTTACCAGAATACAGTTTCTTTTTCTTGTATCCTAATAATCCCATTACATGTGTTCTGTAACTCCCCAAGCCTGATATCTGGGAATAGAGGAGCGTCACTGACAGTAACAGGGTCAAAAAGGTCGAAACAAGCAGTTGGACGATCAGACTGTTTATCTGAACTACTTTATTTGGAAGAAAAACCAAAACTTAACACACAGGACAAGTTTGTGAGCAAAAAAACAGTACAGTAGGTTAAGCTGAAACAGGAAGTTGGTCTGTAAAGTGCAGGATCAAGGGAGCAATCTTGCAGCCTTTCACAGAAGAAATGCCTTTTTTATTGTTGCATAAACTACTACATGACTGTCTGTCATCAGTGAATCTGAGCCATGAAGTCCAGTAAATGATTTTAGGCTTTTTTACATTTGAGTCAGCAGAAAGTGTGGAAGGAATAAGTCACCTGATGATGTCATCAGCGTTTATTGAACTTGGGCGTAGAGATAACCGAGTCATAACTGGAAGCACTGTGTTACGAAAACCGTGAAAAGAAAACGACGCCCACTGCACAGGAAGGGTCTGATCTTCTGTCAGGCTGCATTATTGGAAATGTAGCAGCGAGTAGATTAAACTAAGATAATTCTGCTTCCACACAACTTCATGAAAGTGACATAATAGATCACCACAAGTGCCTTTAATGTAATCTAACAGGAGGGTTTGTGTTACATTTGTTTTCTTTCTAAGCATGTTGAGCTCATCTTTCAGGGTTTATTTAAAAACCGTCAGATTTGTCTGACTGTGAGTCGCTTCCTGCTTCCGGTCCGACGGCACCGCAATAAAATATTTACATCCCATCAAGAGAAATGACTTTAAAAACATCAAACAGTGTAAAAAAAGAAAAGAAAAATACTATTTTTGTCAACAGATGATGCTTTGGTACAATATATATAATTCATCAGGCTCTTAGTTTCATGTTTGTGTGTTGGAGAAACGTATTAAACGTCTGCTAATGTCGGAACTTCGGGACAATGACCTCGAGCAGGTGAATCCCACTGTCTCATCCTCTGTCTCAAAAATTCAAATGATGTTCTCTCCCATGCAAAATGAGTGTTTTTGGCAAATCTATGGGAAATGAATCAAGCCGAGTTTTTATTAAAAAGGATTTGAATATTCAAATGAACGCTTGACTGATCTTTTGTTTAAGCCCTCTTCCTGTCACCAGTTATTAGCTGAAGAGGGTGAAAAAGTTTCCCATATTTTGGCGAATTTCACATTGGATTTACACTGGAGGGGATTTTATTAAACCATTATTTACATTGACTCATTTCCATTTTGGTTTCCCCTACAGAAAGTTCAAGCTTGACATTTTTTGAACAAACTTCTGTGTTTTTTTTTTTTTCCTTATTAGCTTTTATTATAGATTTGCGATGATGCGTCAGTAAAAATAGGATTTCTCCCATTCACTGTTTACCGAGATATAATTGGCTATCTGGAACAGGGAGGTATTTGGCGGTGTTGGGGCTGAACTTTCGGGGGGGGGATGAAACAGAAAAATGACTGCCTCAGTGCCTCTGCCTAACTGTAGGTAGTTATTCTACAAATAGAAATCTCTGCCTCGTGATAATTACTGCCACACACTCGGGGAAGTGATGCAACGTGAATGTGTGAAGCCATTGTACGTAGGGGATCAAAATAATGACATGTCGACCCATGAGAGGAAGGGATTAAAAATGAGATGGATTGTTTTTTTGCATGAAGAGCAGTTCAGTGATGTTGAACAAGAGGAATTCGGTGCAGTGATTCAAAAAAGGACAACTTGCCCTCTGTGTGAGGCGCGTTAAACAAACCAAGTAATAGTGGCAGACTTCCCATTAATTAAGCTTGAAGGATTCAGTTTCAATCCTCCATTTGTTGATGGGGAATTGCATACTTCACAGCCTCTGCCCCTTTGATGGTAGTTTTGGGACCAACAAATTGATTGATGGATAGCTATTTGCATGTATCTTAAAATGCATCTTTTTTTTTTTTTTCTTCTCCCCCATTTCGGTGGAAATAATGGAATGGAAGTAAAGTGTGTGTGGATGAGGCTGGTCGTGTGTGTTGGGGTGTGTGTGTGTGTGTGTGTGTGAGGGGGGGTCGGCTTGTTAAGCAGAATTCATTTTCCACCAGATCATAATGCAATCATAGTTGGCCTGCTTTATTGTGCCAGTCAGCGCGCGCACACACACACACACACAAATACATCTTACTCTGTTTAGGATTTGATTTTATTATTCCATCTCACTGTGTCCTATTCAAGCATGCACAACAGCCAGACATTCCTATTTATTTATTCCCAGACTTTTATAATCAGCCATATCAAGCATGTGTAAAAAACGCTCTTACACACTTTTTTCCGCGGCGTCTCGCGTTCGGGGTTTTGAAGCGAAGTATCACTTTTGTTGGCGGCACACACACACAAACACAAAAAAAAATAAAGCGCAGCGCGATTACATGTTGGCCTGGTGTAAGAAAATTGAAACCCCTGCATAATCCAGCCTTAAGGAAATTACTTTGATTTCCATGTTCATGGCAATTTCATTATTGATGAGGCAAAGTGAATTGGCAGAGGTGGTGTCCAAAGACCTACATTAAGTGCAATATTCAAATTGTCCCCCCCTCTCTCAGTATGAGCTGTGACCTTCGGGTGCCATGAAAGCCCAGCCTTATAACCGAGGCAGTTAGTTTGCCTAAGGCATATGAGATATAAGCATATGTATATTGATATATTGAGGTAGTTCGTCCCTCGGCAATGCAATGAGGCGGCATATATATTTATATGGAGGTGTCCGGTTGGACGCAGCGCCTGTGTCCGCTGATGAGAATGGGTATCTGGCTCCGCAGCATGTGGGTGAATTTACTTGAGGTAGTGTATGCAGGGGTTTCAATCTCCCTGCAAACCATTTGAATATAGGCCGCTGATTTATTACCTTATTTGGTCTGTCTTCTGTATGCAAATGCATTAGTGGGGGGCGGCTGGAAGTAGGGTTGAGGGTGGCGGTGGCGGTGGCTCTGGTGGCGGTGGCGGTGGGGGGGCACACTTTGGTTGTATGCATAATGAGATTCCCAGGGTCATCCCTCCGGTGTGTCAGGGACCCGTAGTGAAGAAAGCCTCCAGGGGATGGAGCGAAAGTTGAGGGGGGGGGGGGTTTGATGTGTGAGCTTAGGGGGAGGTTGCAGGGGAACGGTCCCCACTAGGCAGGTCCCCAGGTGCCCTCCTACACCACCACCACCACCACCACCGCCACCCTTCACCCCTCCTTCCTAAACTCCTGGCACTTCCTCAGCCTATCCGCTGCCAGCTCCGCCACGCAACCTAGCTTGCGCTAAGTGTCTGCTGTGGCTCTTGGCTCAGTGGAAGTGCATTAGCCCTCATGACAATGTACCCCCCCCACCCCCACCCGCACCACCACCACCACCACTGCCAATTATGGATCTGATCTGTGTGTTTAATAATTGCCCTCTTCAGACGCATTCAATTGTGTCCAAATGGGAGTGGAATTGATTTTTTGTAGGATATTAGCCGATTACTTTGAGTGCCCCCCTAATTTGAATCGATTTGAATAATGGTTATTCATGTGATCTTTGCCTTTGCTACTGTGCCGCGCGACGACACGCCCTCAAGGTGCAGCGCCGCCACTGCGATAAGTACACTGTATACACAAGTGTCGGCACGCGCGCCGGGTTTGATATTACACGTTCTTTCATAACCTGAGAAAATGTTAAAATGATTAATACATTAGAGGAAAAGAAAAAAGGGAGATTGCAAGGGGCATAGATTAATACCAAATCTTAAGACTCATCCTTTTAGCCGGAGATCAAACTGTTTCATTTTCATCCTGAGTGAAGCCAGATTTCGAGAGCGCCCTGGGTCCCTTAAATGAGACTCTATCAGGAACGGGACCTTTTTTGATCGTCGCTGCTCCAAACTGTAAACAGATATATGTTGTTGTTGTTTTTTTTTCTTCTTCCATTCGCTTGCTTACATGTGTGGTTTTTCGCACGAATAAGCGCACAGGATCAGGATGAAAATTTATGAAAAAGACGTAAAAAAAAACTCGCTTCTGTTGAGCATATATGCAAAGCGCGGACCTGTGTGCTCTCAGCCGTGGCTGAGTGAACGCCGGCCCCGGCCATCATGTGTGTCTCGAGGAGGACCGGGGCGGCACAGACAGTGATTTACCCCCCCAATAGATAGACAATAGGCCTGTCTGACACTTAAAATATTAAAGAGTGGAATATGCACCGCTACGTTGATCTTCACTATCAATATTTAACATCCTCTTATGCATGTATGCTGAGTTGTCCAATTTCATTAAGGCCATTTGTCATCCTGGAGGGCACTGGTCTTGGGGCCCGAAGGAGCCCAGGGACAAAGCGAGGAGGGGGGGCGGCTTGTGTCACCAGCACCCATGTGTGTGTGTGGGGAGGTGAAGGCGATCTGACTTCCTTACTGTAAATGTCACTGAAAAACCCAGGCAGCAACACAAACAATTAGAGTCTGTTGTTTCGTTCTGTGACTCTGGTTTTAAGCGTTAATTGTATGAAACGCGGTGGTTGAGTGGTTGAGTGGTTGAGACACGATCGGCAGCGTCTGATGTGGATTTAACATGAAAAATAGGTATTTTTGGATCGTTTCTGTGCCTCCCCTCAATGTACAAGCACATGTGTTTCTCAGATCTGTCACAAGCGGCGAGTGAATCAACATCTGGCTTTCATTTACTCAGAATTACGCTTTGAATGTCATTGTGTGGGTACACGTCCCCCCCATTTTTTTTTTTTTTTTTTTGTCATTATAGCGAAAAAGTACGAGCTCCAAAGAGAAAAAGGTGCGAGGAAGTATACAACCACAAATTGTGCATTCATCAGTTTGTGTCTATTCTGTGGGCGTCGCTTCTGAGCACGTCGACTAAGACAACGCGGTATACACGGAGCTCTATTTGCTCCCCGTACATTTCGCCTCGTGTTTATCACATTTCCTCTAACAATACATCTCGATTCCTAAAGGCACAGAATCTCAAATGTGACATTTTAACAACCCTTATTCCTTTCACGCCGCACCATTTCCGTTTTGCACTTTAGTGTCATTTTCATTCCAAACCTGAATTACCAATTTGTCTTTGTGGCACGGGCAATTTACATGCATCCGTTTCAGGTTTTTT
>CAEMYA010000010.1:12483676-12494946 GCA_903131615.1 Diplodus sargus
TACCTTTTTTTTTCATTTTCCCAGGATTCATCAAGCCCCACTTGACACATGTCTGACTGGGGTGGCGTTAATCTCCCCAGAGGGTGGGGTCCCCTTTTCTCCTCTGCATGCCACTCCTTCACGGAGCCCTTTCCTTTTGCCGTCAATTTACATTTCAAAACAGGCGATGAGCCGATCAAAGACGGTCACTAACGATGAGGCCTTTCATCAGTGGCTGGCGTGGTATACCGAGATAGTATACGGTGAGGTTTCATTGATCATAAGCAGGTGGGTGTGCTGTTTGGCACCGGTTTGTGTGCCGCTGGGCTCCTGTCATTGTTTTATCCTAAGTTTGTCTCTAGGGGCAAGACGTCGCTGGCGGGGGATGTGCCAGCGGGTCTCGCAGGAGAATGTCTTTGTCATCCGAAAGCCTTACATGCCAGTGAATTAATCACACGGATTCCAAGACCTGCGATCGCACTGAATCCAAATGAATCCTTAAAAAAAAAAAAAAACTCTTTTTCCTCCGAGAAGTTTTTTCGATGGGTTTGATGACGACTCTCAGAAACTCAATTACCGACAAACGAGGTCTAATTCCGGTTCTAGCTCGGGTCAGTTCCCCCCGAGCTGGAACCGCAAAGAACCACAAAAGAAAAAAGGAAGCTCGACTCCTGACGACTTACTCACGCATTCAAATCAAACACAGCACACGTGGAACTCCTCAGTAACTCAAGTCATTAATCTAGAAAGTAATTTCCGGTAAAAAAAAAAAGGTTTGGACAAACACAGGAGCGCTGCCAGACGCCATCATGGAAAATTCCTCAGGTTCAGACACGAGCTGATACGTATTTGACCAGTGTGATGCATAACTTAACAAAAACCTCAGATTTGCAAGAGGAAGAAAAAAAAACACACTTAATAAAGCGACTGTTTTACATCTTTTGCCAGGTGAGGTCGGGCAAGTTGCAGAACTTTTTCTCGTCTGGTTTGGTGGTAAGCACGGGGGCTTAAACAAAATTACAACTTTCAAGCGATTCAAAGGGCTGAATACTGCAATGAATACTGAGTCAGACCCTTAATCTTAGGATCATCCCCCCAGGGTGGGAGATTATATTAGCAGAGCCATTCATCTCCAATAATTTAGTAATGTAGATAGTAGATTAGCTCTATTCCCTCTTGTCTGCCAACACCTGGGGCATAGCTTCGTATTCAATACCTCCTTGTTCTCCGACTGTATATTCTGACTGTCGTAGGTGGCCTTGACTCCCCACTACACTCATTTGACTCCAAATTACCGAGCTCTCCGGGGAGACAATCGAGCAGCCGCTGACCAGAAGACCCACCCACCTGCACCGTCACAGCAACACACAGACGCTATCCAAGATCACACATAAAGGTGTGAAAAAACCGAGCCGGATTATGCACATTAATGCCTAATCACATGTCATTTTTTTATTATACTCGCTTGGTGTGTAACCCCTGCCCCCTTTTTCCTGTAATTATAGCCGCCAAGTGGCAGGAGGAAGGCACGCTGTAATTGTTTTTGAGGCAGGAATGGCAATCGGCAAAGATAGATTTCAGATGCCATATTTGCACTTTCTTTCCTCCCCTTCGCTCTCTTTTTCCAAAAAGGACCCTGTCGTTTTCAGAGCTTGCTGCTCCCGGGGTAGTATGCTTTTTATTATTTTTCCAATTAGAGTCAATTGACCTGACAGAATGGAGGGCAATTAGTGATATTTCCCCCTCCTCGCGGGCCTGCGGGGTAATTTGCTCGAGGTTCTCAGCAGTGCTTTATGTGGATATACGCCCCGCCCCGCAAACCCTTTCTGGAGCATAATGGCTTATGATTTTTTCAGAATATATCTCCTCTTACTTTATTCTTTCTCCCAGCAAAGTACAATTACAGACTGTTGAAGGGTGTCATCTTTTAAACTGCCTATAATCTCTCTCTCTGTCTCTCTCTCCCCTCGCTCTGTCCTATAAAAAGAGGGGCTATAGTATCAATGCATTGCTTTTAGTATTTATACGCGAAAATGAGATCTTTACTGATGTGTGTGTGTGTGTGTGTGTGTGTGTGTGTGTGTGTGGGTGGGGGGGGGATTGTTGCCGGAGAAGTGGCAGTAGCGCTGTTGGTTTTTCATAAAATATCCACCCAAGGAGGCATAATTGTGCGCAGATCAGTTCTCTGGCTGCGTGCAGAATTAACTTGTGCATTGAAAAGCCAGACTTACGGAGAACAGGGAGGAGGTGTTGGTAGGGTGAGCTCGCTGGCTTAAATCCCGACTTGCTATTGATAAACTTGATGAATGTAATTTGTGCCTGCAACCTCCCGGGTTATTGTCCCCCCCCCCTCCCCTCCCTCCTCTATACCTGCAATGCCAGAACGCTCTGTTCCTGCGTGCAGCAAAAGCACAATGGCCCGGTCCGCGTTGGCTCCCATCTGAATACCTGTATCTGCCTGTGCCTCTGCTGAGGAGCCTGACACACAAAGAGGAAAAAAAAAATAATCTTCTGAACTAAGCTTGTCTGGCATATCCACTGCTGAGTCTATAAGAGCAGAGAAAATCTCCTCAAACTGATGCACTGAAATAAATACGCTTAATTTACCTTACGCAAGACGCCGCGTCGGAGAGCGTGAAGGCCGGCAAATAAAAGAGGCATGGATGGAGTTGTTTTGGAGATTGAGATACAAGACAGCGCGGGTTAGCCGAGCATGCCGTGCATATAGCGAAATGCAAATTCGCAGAGGAAAGGGGGGGGCGAGAGGATGCAACAAAAACACGTTTGATACATTGAGTAAAATTTATTCCATGCATGCGAATGTGCCACCCCAACCCGAGCACATCATTTGCTCGACATTCAGTACATCTGTTGTGTTAAGTGACTGTAATTTAGGTGACATTGGCACAAAGCCTCTTAATGTAGCCCCGGTGGACCCCCTGTAAGAGGGGCACGCGGGACCAAACAGAGGCATCTCGCAGCTGGAGCCGCGTCAAGGATCATTTCCCTCTTCACATGATTAATTACAGTTTGATCACTTGAATCTAAATCTGATTAATTTTGGTCACATGTCAGGGAGGCATCAGTGGTCCATAATGTATACTGTGTTAATCTGTAGCAGCCTCTCCTTGAGAAGCATTTCATGAGGTTACAACATGTGAAACTAATGTTGTGCATGTGTGAAGTACTCAGACGATCACTTTATGTCATTCACATGTGAATCTTTCACTATTAGCGCGTGTAAATCTCCAGAAACGGCGTCGTGAACGCGAGACCTGCTGTCTTTAATGGGCCACTCAAACACGCCGAGGTGATTTAAAACCCTGTACATTTACTGTCTCTTTGCGTACAAGCTGTGTGTACGACATTAACCGTCCTCCTGGAAAAAAAAACACAACAAAACCAAAATAAAAAACATCTCCTGACGCCGTGTGTTTAAGGAGCTGCACTGGGAACGACTCCTCCAAAATCCATGTCACTTATATCTGTTTTCTTTAACTCTGACACTCATGAGAAACACTTCAGGCAAAAAAAAACAGCCCCCACAACACACACACACACACACACACATACACACACACATACACATGCACCCCTCAGGACCTTTGGCCAGATTCCTGTCCTAAGTGGTTGTTGTGGAACTCCTGAGCTGTCAAAGCCTCGCCATAATCCCCCTCATGGGTCAGGGTGCAGCGTCAGATCTCAGTTTACAGTACGGCTTTCCACAGTTTACTGGCATTAGCTTTACCGCGGCTTAAAAAAATCCAGTAGGGGTATATTTATTTGTACTTATAACCCAGGTAGCTCATTGTTAGGTGAGGAAATCCTCAGATCTCCCTAAAGATGACAACCGTTTGGGAATAAAAGAAAAGGCACTTTTTTTTTTTCTCTCTTTTTTGTAAAGTTTGACCAACATGCATGTTTCAGTTTATCCAGTGGGTTTGCGGAAGAATTTCATAAGTGAGTTTCTCACCAGACAAAACAATGTAATCGCTCCGAAAATAAATGTGGGAACGTCAAATTGCCATATTGTGTAGAAAACGGAGGCTGTCACGATACCAGAATTTTAAATTTCGGAACAATACGAGTTTTAAAAAGGAACGATAGTCGCTGCCACAGCAAAGGAAAAAAGTCCTGCGCACACAAACTAGGATTATTTTTTATTTTCCTTTTTTTATGTCAACCCGACATAAAAAGTGATGTGAACACAAATCAACACATTCGTGATGTTTATATCTGTGCAGCCTGGGGTTGGACATCTAACTGTTTTTGAGCAACACTTTATAATAACCATCATTAATCAATGGTACATTCAAAGATACTTGCTTTTTTTGTTAATTGCTAACAAAAAAGACTGCTAACAAACAATGAAATGATTTATAAACCATATATTAAACAGTTGTAAAAGTTTATAAACGTCAGTTGAAACTCTACAATAAACTATTTTGAAGCGTTTCAGTGTTAAAGGTACAACGTGTAAAATTTTGCCAACTGTCTCATTCACATTCAAAACAAATACGGGGCAGCATTTTACCGAAGTAATCGCTAACTGCTGCTAACTGTTTTCTAGTTAGCTCGGTTAGCCGTGCATCTGAGCGCTCAGACAACCAGGTGAATGTTTGTGTTTACGTTGCTAGCACATTAGCTTTGGACCTGACGGGGCTAGCTGTTAGCATGCTAACTTTGGTAGATATGCAAAAATTGCTGTTTTTCACATTTTGTTCATAATTTTCATTAACTTTTTAATTGTTTTCAACTAAAAAAAGGTGGCAAACTGCACCTTTAACAGTTAAATCATTATTATTTAAGTTTATTTAACTATAAATTTACCATTTATTAATAATAGTTATTGTAATGTGTTTAAAGTTTAAACACGTGTTATCAAGGTGTCGAGGTATTGATGCTTTTGTCAACCTTCGTACAAACTGGGGATGCAACTTATAATTATTCTCATAATTCTCTCATATTGTTTTTTTTGCAATGAATCATTTTGTCTGTAGAATGTTTTAAAAGAGGTAAAAATAAAATTGCTCATCACGTTTTCTCTCTTCGTTTTCTGTCATAAATGACAAAGAAAAGCAGAGAAAGTGTCACAATTGAGAAGATGGAAACCAACACATTAATTAAAAATTCTTGCTTGGACTGATTACTTTGATCCGTATCCGAATAGTAATAGTAGTAATAATAATAATAATTTGATCCCTCTAATTTGTCGCAGCTCAAGGACAAAATGTTTTCTCTAATTTCTAAATTGTTTGGTAGAAGTTGCAGCAGGGCGGCTGAGGCGGCTCCACGTTGGAGGCCACTTACGCCTGACCGGACAAATATGGCAGGAATGTGTCGTGAGTGACAGCAGTACAGTGCGACGTCAACACGGGGAGGTTAGAGGTCACGCTTACAGTACCTGCAACACCCGTCGCCTGAAGCCGGTCTGTGTGTCGCTCTCTCTCGCTCTGTGTGTGGATTTTTGTGGTTATAACTCATCAGTCAGCTCCAGGATCAGCGCTCCTGCCAAACCAGTAATTAGATAAGAATGATAAACACATTTGAAGCTAACAGGGAAATGAAGCGGGGGGAGATCTGGATCTGGGTGTCCAGTCCCTTTTTTTTTTTTTTTACTGTTTGTTTTGCTTCGAGAATATCTGAATGCTGTATTTACATTTCCCACACGAGGCCTGCTTCAAACTGTCACTTTGATATCTCACTCCAGCTCAAACCTTTTTTTTTCCTTTTTTCTCTTTCCAATCCGGAGATGACAAAAGACAGCATGTCCTGAATATCTCGTCAATGTCAGACATTGTTTAGTGATAATCAGAATCACCTTGGCTAGTGCTTTGTGGGCAAACAGAGGTGGAACTGTAATTGTAGATAGGCTGTGCGTTTTTTTTTTTTAAACACGGGAGTATGAAAAGGGGGGCAACAACAACTTGCAGGGAAGCTTTTGTGAAGTGTGCGAGCCGTGGAACTGTGATCCTCAAGGGCGAATCAGCGGAAAACAAAAGCACACAACAGTCGTGGCCTACATTCATGTTGGAGTGCTTTCAACGCCAACAGAGCTTATTTTCATACGCCATTAATTGCTTGAATAGATTGCCTGTTGAATTCTTAATGTGCTATAAATTCCGTGTTTGTTTTCCCAGAGTTGACAGCACACAGGCATACTGTGTCAGACCGTGTCCTGTAATCAGCGCTGGCCTTGGAAGAACTTCCACTACACAAAAAAAAGCCCGTCCACGCTCTCCCTCCCTCCTCTCTCCCCCCGTCTTAAAACTTAACGTTTTTCTCGCGTTGGCTTATTGTGCACAAGTTGGGTCTCTCATCTCGTGTCACAATGGAATCTATCCGTTACATCTGCGCGCTACATCAATGGCCTTCTGCAATGTATAGTGAGAGATTTTTTTCTTTGTGCTCATCTTTCCTATTCAGGAAGGTAGGTGTGAAAGCTGGAGAGGGTCACCGAGCAGCGAGCGGCGCTGCCAAACAGATTATCCCGCAGCGCAGCGAGGAGTTGGACAGCGGTGAAGGGACATTTGCCGCTTTTTTTTGTCTCCTCAAAGTGCAGAATCAGTCGTCACTCCAGGGCTTTTACCTGTAGGAGTCAAACCCTGCTTCCAATCCATTTTAATGCATAACCAGCAGGGCTTTCCTTTCCAGCTTAATTCGTACGCAGGGACTTTGCATGTTTTAAGCTCTATGCAAATATTATTGGATTTTCCAAGGATTTGGGCGGATTTCCTGCCATGGATTTTCCTTTACAAATGTCTTTAGAAAATAAAGTGAACCTATTTTATTTAAATTCGGTTTAAGAAGGCAAACAAATATTTAGATGCTAAAAATATTGAAGAGGGATCTTCTGAAGTGGGGACTGAACTTTATTTCAAATATCTTTTGCCCATACGAGCGTTTACTTTCCCCACAAATCTTTTTATGTTACGTGGGAAATGAACTTTCAAAGCCCAACATCGGCTGCATCGTCCTCATCGCATTCGCATGTGTGTTTCTATGGTAGAAAGAGGAAAAAAAAGTGGATTATGTCCCCCTGCATATCTGTGTAATGATCCCCTACATTGTTTTTCAGTGGCCTTGACGGATCGTACATGGACCGGGCCTTGAAAGGCAGCACTGACAACACGACATCCTTGAGCAAACCAAAAGGCTGTCCAGAATAATGGGCTGCTGTTGCAGTCATGTCATCCGAGAGGGCGTTGCGTCGAGGAGCGAGATGGGGGTTTTGTTTGGACATGACCGCGGCGGGTACGCCACCCCCTCCGGCCATGGAAGATGACACTGGAAAAAAGGTAGAGTGCTCACAAAAGCAGGTGCCTCTGAGAGCAGCTCTTAAAGGTGAAAGCCCTGAGGTGGGGGAGGGGGGGGAGAAGAGCCTAATTACTCTAAAAGATGTTGACTGTGTACACGATATTAATAATCGAGACTCTCGCCACCGCCAAACGTCCTGACAGAGGCCTTAATCAGACAATGCTACGAGTGGAATTCGAGGTGCAGATGTTTCTGATTAGCGCTCGCTCGCGTACTCTTCCCCGCGCTGCCATCTTTAAGGGTGCCAGAACCCTTTTGCGCCCGATGATGTTTTTCCCAAACAAACTGCAGCGATCCCTGTATTTAAAACATTACGCCTGTGTTCTTCTCAGCATACAGGGCACAATTTTAATGACTATCTCTCACACCCCGCTCGCCTCCTTCTTCTGTCTCTTGCCCTTCATTTCTCTCATAGTTTAGTCTGTTGGTGGCTTCTCAGGCTGAGAGGAGGGTTGGGGGGGGGGGTGGGTTAGGCCTTGGCCACAAGCTGAAGGCTTGATTACAGTCCTGGCAAGAGAACAGAAAGCTGAGGGGCAGGAGGGATGGAAGGGGAATGGGGAAGGGGGGGCGGAGAGGATGGAGGGACCTCAGGCCCTGACTAAAAGCAGCTGTGGAGCGGGCGGGGGTGAAGGCCCTGTGTGCTTTTAAAGGGCTCAGGAAGACTGACCTCAGCACAGCCACACGTGGAAGCGCTAAGACGTCCACGTTAGCTAACTTGGCAGACGCGTCCACTGTTAATCACATCTGCACTTCCTGCGTTTCTGAGTTGGATTTAAAGACCGTTCTCCCGTTTATTACGACCCGGGTCTTGTGTTGTTGTTGCAGCTTGTGGCTGTTGTTTCTATTATAACTGGAGAGATCGAGAACGTGACGACACGGACGGGTTGAAAACAGACAAGCATTTATATCGATCGGTCAATTGGAAGACAATTAATCTGCAGCTATTTTGATCATCGATTTATGATTTCAGTGGTTTTTAAAGCTAAAAACATCAAACATTTGCTGGTTCCGGCTTCTTAAATGTGAGGATTTGCTGCTTTTCTTCGTCATTTATGAGAACAGATGAAGAGTCATTGAGTTTTGGAATGTTGGTCGGACAGAAGAAGAACTTTGAACGCGTCACTTTTACGACATTTCATAGATGAAGAGATTAACCGATCAATCGTGAGCATAAGCAGCAGATGGCTAATTAATAACGATACGCACAGTAAACTACAGAAAGTGAACTAAAACGGTAAAGGAGTGACATACAGCTCATCCTTGTATTTCGGGTGAATGGCAGTGTTGTGATGAGGGAGGTCTCGCATTCACAACCGAGTCAGACGTGGACCGGCGTTCGACAACATATGCAAAAACCTCAGGAGCCGACGAATCTGGCTATTGAGGCGTCAGTGTTTCAAGTGACTTGATTCTCCTCTTCTCGTGAAGCTTTTATCTATTCAAAACAAAGGAAAAAAGGAGAAAAATGGTGATGAGCTGGATGTGATAGTGCTGCCAGAATAATGATATATTCAAAATAATGGCTGCGAGAGAGCTCCCTAATGGCAATGTTCGGGAGCCGAGTATTGTAAAGCACCGCGACAAGGCTAAACTTGTGCAGTGGAGGGAGTGGAGGGGGGGGTTGGTTGGCGTTCCTACACATAAAAGATGTGCAATAGTCAACATGGTGTCCTAGTATAGTTTTCTCACACTCCCACAAGCCTTCTGTCAAACGCAACAATGTCACAGAGGGAAGAGGCACCAAAGAGGAGCTAAATTTGCGAAAGCCACCGGACCTGAACGAAATCACGTGTTCAAAAAATAAGAATAGCACCTTCGCTTAACTGCGGCGTCACGTTGGCGGCACAGACAGGAGCACGTTGTCGAAAGGGTCTCTCTTCCTCCCCCGCCTCAGTGATGAGGACAGTTGGTTTTATTAAAGGGGCATTTCAACCAAAACACGGGGTCCACGCTCCTCCGCGATTTTCTGATTGACAGCTTGACTGCGGCAAGGAAATCAAAGCCAATCCGGCACACGTTTGGATTAAAGTGCGAGGAACGGGGAGGGGGGGCGGGTCATCCTCAAAGGCGGAAGGGGTCAAACACGCTGCGTGGATTTCCTCCCACCAACCAATCAGAAGGGGGACGCACTTTTTTTTTTTTTTGAGCCCCGGATCAAACGCCTTTGTTCCGGGGGAAAAGGGGCTTTAATGTGAAGATAACATGTTGTTGTTTGGAGATGTTGAAATGCAATCTTAAGTATCCCTCTTGAATGTGAATCATCTCATTACCAGGCATTCTCACACTGAGATAATGCGAAGCATAATGTGTTTTATATCATCATGGTATGAAACAGGGCCAGCAGTGCACTGTGTAAAATCCCCTTCAGTGGCATTATTTTGGTCGTCAGTAGCATAAATTTGGATGTGAGAAACATCAAAGCCGCCATATAAATGCCTTTCTCTTCATGTTGTCATCCTATCTTTGAATCACTCCCCCTCCCCCCTAGGGCCATGGTTATTTACATTTTCAAATCTGCATTTTTCATATAGATCTGTCTGCCTCTGATTTTAATATCAGTGATGTTTCCCACGACACCTTTTGTTTTATTATGCATTATGAATTTCTTCCCCTCTCACTCCTCCCTCTCTCTCTCCGTCTCTCTCCCTCTCTCTCTCTCCCTCTCTCTCCCTCTCGCCTCCATCTTTTTCTAATCCCTATCCCCCACACTTGGCTTATGAGTCCCAGTGTTTTATCATGGGGAGAGAGATTTATCATTTCAATCTCATTTCAATAAATAAAATAATCTCTCTTCTCCTGTACGTGACAGCAGCTAATAGTATTTTGTTATCGCGGAGTGAAACTTTGCAGACTTGGTGCACTTCGCTGAAACGCATTTGGCATTCTGCAGCCGCGTACAGTAGCGTTCGGCTGCGCGGCGAAGGCGTACTTATCGCGCTGTAACGTACGCTGGAAGGGGAACAGAAAAAGTGACTCTGGCCCGTTTTCTTTAACGTCGCAAACATCGTATTTGTTGATTTTAAAGCATGTTATAATGTAACGTGCCTCTGTTAACATGCATGTTAAAGCGTCTCTCAGAGGTTAAACGCAGCATCGTGTTCGGCTGCGTTGTAATTAAATGAATAATGCACTTAAGAGGTTTGGTTTGTACCTTTTTTCAGCGGTGGTATAGGAACCCCTCTTGTAGCAATTCCGTCCTCTTAAAAGCTACTGGGCTGCACTCATGTATGCTTTTATCTCTCAGCCAGGATATGTTCTTAAAGCACGGTCTGTCAGATCCGCCTGCACTGTGGTGTGTAGAAGAACAAGAGCAGCCATCAAGACGACAGTTTTATTTTAATTGCTATCTCCCTTTCCTCCCGGTCCTTCATTTTCCCTTACCCCTGGAGCAAATCAACAGAAAAAATGTAAAAGGACTGACAGGAAAACAATTGCGTTTCAAATTGAACTCCCTGCAGAGTGTGTTCACTTCCTTAACCTGACATCCCTCCTCTTCCCCACACATGGCAGAAGGAGAAGGCGAGGCGAGCGGCAGCCACACTAAAGCTGGAGAGAGAAGGGGGGGAGACCGTCCTTTTGAATATGTGTTTTCTGTTTATCATTAGCTGACTGGGTGCTTCATCATTCGGCGAAAATCCCTATCTGCTGAACATAAGGCCGAGAGACAGCGGGGAATCAATCTTTTGTGCTTGGGCAGATAAACACAGGACGCAATCAGGGGGAGACGGAGCGACGGAGCAGGCCGCGGGACTCACGCCGCCGGTGATGGATGGCGGAAGTGAAAGTGTCAGGATGGCATTATGCAAATGGAGGAGGCATCCGAGCATCGCCCCGGTGATTATGGGAGATGGGAGAGCAGCCTGTGGTCCCCCTGGCACCAAGGCAGCCATTTTGGGGGCTCGTTGTCTCCTACTGGAGCTGGGGGAAACAGGGGGGGAGGAGGAGGAGGAGGAGGTGGAGGATGGATAGAGCGG
>CAEMYA010000010.1:12512425-12524531 GCA_903131615.1 Diplodus sargus
TGTGTGTGTGTGGTAAAAGAGAGGGAAAGAGAGGCGTGCATGGTTGGATATCTTGTAAAGTAGGAGCATTTAAGTAACTCGAGCAGCACACGCCGTGTGTCACTGACTTTTTGTACACGTACTGTACGTGTGTGTGTGTGTGTGTGTGTGTGTGTGTGTGTACACACTCACATACTGTACCTGTGAGGCTCATCGAGACAATTGTGTCATTGTGTGTTTGGAGCTCTTTGTACTGCTACTCTTTTATCTTGAAGGAAGAGAGTTCCAAGAGTTGGAAAGAAAATATGCTTATTCCTTTTTTTTTTGTTTTAGAGGAGAATTAGATGAAAAGATCGATATCTCTCTCGTGTCCGTCTGTTCAATATTAAGCTGCAGCCCGGAGACGGATCAGCATAAAAAACTGTGCCGTCCAAAAGAAACAAAATCAGTATGAGAGGTTGAGTTCACCCCAAAATGAAAGTTGAGTTGGTGTCCACTCGCCCTCGTCACGACGTTTCGTAGTACACAAAATGTTTCTGGAGCTTCACAGAATAAGATTGTTGCAGCATAAGAAGTCCAAGAAAGACAAATCGATTATATAAAAGATTTGAAAATATTTAAAGACTAAATCTTCATAGCATTTGTGCACCTTGTCTGAGCCTGACGACATCAGGGGTGTAAATAAAGTCTTCTTCTCGGGTGTCAGGAGACTTGGATTAGTTTAGTTTCATTCAGGTTCAAGTCCTCATCTACTTCAGTTGTTTAGAAGAAGCTGCAACGCTTTTCTGCTGTGAAGCTCCAGAAATGTCTTATGGACTAACAAACACATTTCTGTGTGACCTTATCCTATAAAATCAAACTATCAAAACAACACTGCAGTCGTTCAGGGTCGGCTGGACTAGATGCAGCTGTTTCCTTAAGCATCTACTGATCGCTTAAACAGACTGCTAAGAAATGTTGGTTCTTGTGCTTCACTTGCTGTACGTGTTAAACAATTACAGTAGATATAAACATGTTAACAGACCAGTGTGCTTTAGAGGTGCAGATACAAAGATTTTGTTACCTTTGGATGGAGCCTGGATAACTGTTAACCTCATTTACAGTCTTTGTGTTTTACACATCAGAACTTATTTGATAAAAGGTGTTTTGAGCATTTATACATTTTCAAAAATGCAAGTATAAGAAACGTTTGCTTTTTCAATGCAGCTGTTTCCCTCAACTTTTTCTAACACAAAATGTGCTTAAAAATGTGTTAATGGAAACACGACTACTGACAGAACCCTCTTTAAGATATCGCCACACGTTGTGTCTTGGAAACAGAGAACAATCTGTTCAGTTCAGTGTAACTGAGGCTGGAAATGATCATCAAAATTCATGACCACTAATTTAACACCGGCAGTCGTGTCTCCCTTCGTGATGCCTTGACCCGGGTGACATGACATAGCTCCAGGTATGAAATCCCCCTAGTTCATCTTCCCTGTCGACAGATCACAGACCACCTCCTCCCCTCCTCCCCTCCCTTCGCCTCCCCTCTCGTGGTTGTGTGTGGTCTCCTCCAGATTTCCTCCGCCTCTCTTTTGAAGCTCAGGGGAGAGTTCATCAGCGATAAGTGACACAGACAAAAGTGCTGCTGGCCAGTCAGTCAGTCAGTCCTTCTCCCTATAGATCAAACTCAGCCCACTCTTTTTTATCTTTGACGTACAGTTTCTCTCCTGTGTTACACCGACGGAGCATGTCATCCCCGATGGGTGCAATACACCCACCCGCTGCGGCTGCCGTCAGTGGCAGCGCGGGGGGGAGGGTAACATAACATTTAAATGACATATAATGGGACATAAGAAGAACTAGTAAAGGTTATTCCGTCTCCAGTTTTTCAACACGACCAGCGAAGTTCATCTGGTGAGCAGCGTCGTGGCCACTGGTGCAGGTCTTTGTCCCCTGATTGTCTCCTACGAGCCTTTACTTTGTGAATTCTGCCAGTAAAAAGTTTGGTAACCACAACATCCTGCAAGCAACTGTAACCCCCCTCCACTCCTCCATGAGGCTCAGCGCCGATATCCAATTGCTGAACAACTCATATCTTCACCGCTGTCAAGCTAACCCACAATTTTCTGTTTAAATGCACAGAATCCTCGTCGTGAAGCAACAAGCGAGGCCGCTTGCGAAAGAATAAAATCTGACAGCTTACATCGTCGGAAAAGAACGGCAGACAGATGGACACCACATGTTCGAGAAGTGCAAAGTCCCCCGAGAACGCAGATCAAGACTTTTTACTCGAGATTGACTTCATATTGTCAAAGATGGCATCCAATAAATCTCACAGTGGAATCTGAAGTGAATCAATTAAGGATTTGGCATTTTGGGGTTAAAAAAAAAAACCTCGTCCCAGATGAGTGATTCTTTCTCTCGTGCAGTCAAAACACGTTTCACCAAACGCCTAAAGGTCAAGTTCAACAAACTGATCTCAGCACATGCAAGAAAATATAACTCACAATCTGCAGCAGTGGCAGTAAAAATAATCTTTAACGCGGAATCAACGTCCTCCCCTGACTGATTGACCCACGTTTGCCTTTGCTGGTCAGTCACTTGCTGTAGTATTTGGCCTGTTTGGTAGATACGTTTGCTTTCCTAACGAGAGTTGAAGATATAATATGTAATATTCAGCAATTAAATGTCTAGAAACGACTAAATATCTAGACTTCAGTGACGTGAACATTTTGTTTCATAAGATTCCACCAGATATGTCCACTGCATTTTGTCTCCATCACTTTTGTCCATGTGTTAACTTCCACCAGGTCCGGTGCAGTGCATATCTGCTCCGTCCAGCTCCGGCAATCCAGCGCCCTCCGGAACAGATACGCAGGACTTTTATTTCTGGTGGATGTTAGAGCACAACGCAGCAATTCAGCTGAATTTAGTACCAAGCAGACAGGAAGTCACACACTGAAACAACAATATAACATCCGGTTACTTTTCAAAATAAAACACTCCGTGTTGACACCAGCACACAGATCTCCAAAAAGAGACAAACACGAGCCCTTCTGCTAATCCTTCGGTCGGAAACACTTCGTGTTTTTGTTTTTATAACATACCTATGACTGCGGTCAAGTGTGATTATCGTGGGAACTCCTCGGTCTCGCAGCGCCAGTTGTTGACTGTACTGCGCCGTAGCGGACTCAAAACGCAGCCTCTCGGGGTTGCCGGACGGCGGAGCAAAACCGGATCGGAGCCGTAACGTAGCCAACACGAATCTGGTGGAATCTCGGGGTCAACCTTGTCAACCAAATATCCAGGTGTTAAAAAAAGCGTTCACCATGTCGGCCTCATCATGGCTGTGCTCTCTTCTCAGCTCTCACCTCAACAGAGAAACCAAATCAAAAACTGTAAAACAAAAAATAGACTGAAAACAAAGAACCTGATTAAAGAACAAAAACAGCGGAGAGTGAATGAGCCCGCGGGTCACGTGACCTCCCCCTCCGCCAGCTCTCGGAGTGGTCCTCAGTGACAAAAGAGTCTGTGGCACCTCCGTCAGAAAGTCAATACTGTGATAAACGCCGCCCTTCACTTGAGCCCCGGTTCGCCACTTTAGCAGCCAATTGCTCTGACAGTCATTACCTAACTAGTAAATCACCACGACACAGATACAAGTAAATAAGTCAGTGAGCGAATAACTGAAAGAGAAAGAGGCCGAGCGGCGGCGAGAGGAAACATGCTGCCCTGCATTTATTTATTTTTTTACACGTTCTCCTTTTTAGTGAGCATATGTTATAGAAAATGAGCCTGTAAAACGTTTCTGTATTTTTTCTTTTCTTCCCCCTATGGCTCTGGCAGCGAGTGTCATTCAAGATGTGGCCTTTCCACACTCATAAAGAACACATAAAACACACATTGTGCTCTCGTAAAGTACTTACAGAGGTGAGATTTATGTGCGAGGGGTCTGGATTCTCAAATAGAGACCGATGCTGTCACTAAAATGTTTGTGATTTACACTGCAAATGTATTGGTGTGATTACCGAGAGGCTGTGGAAGTATTTAGATTCTTTACTTAAATAAAAAAAACTGCTAATCCCACATTGTGAAAACAGGCTGCTCCACTACATGTACAGTAAATGTTGCATTCAAACCCACAAATATACATAACGGATAAAGGAAAAGTACTCATTTTGCAGAAAAATAGTGCCTGACGACTGCAGTGTCGATGTGTATGCTGCATGTTAATGCTGCAGACAAACTGTTACTCCTTCAGTTGATCAGAAAGCTTCGAATTTCAAAATCAAACATGAGAAACGTCGGTTTTAATCGGACAGTAAGAAGTGCAATAGTTGGCAATACTGAATTTGGAAATGCTAAAGTAAAGCGCCTCAATTTGTGTCAGATTTGCTCTGTGTCTGCATGATATGTACCGTCTGCCTCCCACAGGAAGTGAAGGATTATGGGAGTTGTTGTCTTTGTTATGAAAAGAAGCACGATTGTTGATTAACGTCCAGCTGCGTGAAATGTTCACGGGCGAGGTCATTAATTAAAGCACAAAATGGATTTATTGCAGCTGATACCACTTACCTGCTTCATCACCTGTTACCTATTTTAATATTTTTCATATCAAAGGGGCAATTTAAATGTATTCATCGCTTCTGTATTGTCCGTATGTTCACCCTGTTGACGGTCATGTTGTTTTAAAGCAGCTGGACTCTGGATTTCTTCCACGACAAAAAAAGAAAACAAACAAAGGATTTGACTTTCACGCACGTTCTCGAGTGGCTCGTCTCGGTGCCGTCATTTTTAACAACAACAACCAACGTCCACTTGAGAATCTGCCAACCGAGCTGCAAAACACGAACGGGAGGAATAAAACAATTTAATCAAGTGGCTCTTCTGGACTTGGTCAGACGGAATGGCTCAAATTGTGATAGTTAAATGACGCGCAAAAGAAATTGTCCTCCATTTTACAGCCACTTCTTTTCAAAATGTAAGCTTATTGGAAATAGTCTAAAACAAGGTCTTCTTCTTCTTCTTCTTCTTCTTCTTCTTCTTCTTCTATGTTTCTTTATAAACCAACTTTGCACACTGCCACCTTCTGTATTGTAGCACGAAGATGCTGCGCTTGTTTTTGACCTCATACAAGCAACTATAGTGTGTTTGTTGGCCAATAGCCAATAAATGTAATATATAATATCAACATTAGAACACATTTCTCATCCCTGAAAGCTTCACTCAGTTGATGCTTAGCCACTTTCACTCACCTCCTTCATCTCGCTCCTGGTAATTATAGTCACAGGCGACCAAATGAAACGCACCATTACATTAACAAGTCGGTTTCTGTGGGTTTGAACACGGTTTGAGATAATGCAAGTACACAACTCAGCAGAATACACAACAAGTGTCTAGACATTGTAGTGCAAAAAAAACGTTACATCGCATATCTTTAAGTACTTAGTTACATTCCAGCAGTGGTTGTTACCAATGCGATCGTCTTCAGTCTGTGCTTAAGGAGCAGTTTCTTTAAACACAGGCGTGTTCATCACCCAGGAGCCCTTTTTTTTTTTTTTCTTTAGCCCCATTGTCATTTTGAGAGACAACCCTGCTCCTCCCATAGGCCAGGCTAAATGTGTGTGCTATCATGCATATAGTCATTAAACACTCCTCTGCTCACGCAAAACCAAATCCTCCACAGCGACAAAGACGAGGAAGTCGGCGCATCTCCGAGTGAGCACAGGTGCTCTTCTGTGCTGCAGCTGAGAGGAGAATGTATTCCTTCTTGAGCGGGAGGTGTCACTAACTTCGCTAATGTGTCTTTAATGTAGCGCCCCCCCGTTACACCCTCGGATGTGGATATCAAAACGTTTAAATCGACCTGCTCACTGGAGGCAGAAGTGAGTCTTGTAAAATGAATTATTAATGCCACGCGAGGCTCCTCTTCTCCGACTCCGAACAATGTAACTTGCACTGGTGAATTCATCCGAGCTCTTTAAAATCAAGGTCTCCGCGCTCCGCTTTCATGTTCTGACAAGGGTTCAGGCTCCTCCGAAAGCCGCGAGACATTCCTTGATTACCGGCGATGTCCAAGTGTTTTCTCGGAGACACCCCCGGGTCCTGTCGGGACAGAGCGCGTTATTGTTGGGATACCTGCATAGTTGCGTGATTGGTGTCAAATAAACACGGTGCTGAGCTGCAGTGCTAGAGGTCTTTTTACCTGTAATTATGGCATGGCTAGCTTTCCACTGTGGGACGGCTGCCAGCTTGCTTTGGCTTTTATGGGGCTTCTGGTCCTTTCTTGTGGTTGTCATGCTGCAATTAAAACTGTCTCCAATCGCTGGGTGGCAAAAGGCGCTGAGACAGACTCTTGTCTCTCTCACACACAGACACACATAAGCATGTGTACTTGTATACACACTCACACACACTCACACACAAACACACTGTGGAGCCTCTGGCTGGAGGCGATGGGAAAGCGTATGATATAGGAAAAACATAGTTAATTACATTTGACAGGTATCTATTAAAGTGCATTCTTAGACCTTAGAGGCCTTCACACATCTAATGGAAATACACACTCTGCTGCTGCCCATGAATAATAGGGCTTCCCAGCCAAAAGCTTTGGCTTTTTTTCCCCCCCTTATCTCGCCAAACATCAAGCGTCTGTCAGCGAATAGACAAATCACCACTAATCAAATCCGCAAAAGTATAAACCAAGGTCTTACACTGGTATTCAGATGCTTTTTAATTAGTTATTCAGGGATTCTTTTCACTTTTAAGTGAACAAGCACTTGAATCCCTCCTCCACAGAAGCACCAGCTTGCCTGTTTATTACAGACAATAGTTGTATGATTGTAATCACAGCACTTTCCCTTCTGATTTTGCAGTTATAGGGAGGATGTATGCATCGAAGATATGCCTGAATCGTGACCTGCGGAGGGGAAAACGTCCGGATGCGACCGAGTGATGTAAAACGGCGCTTTGACATCGACAGTGGTCTGCGTGGTCGGTCTGTGAATTTGTCATTCTCTCCGTCATTCTCTGCTGATCCGTCTGCCGGTCTACCTCTCTGTCTGGTTTGTGGGTTCATCCCGTCTGTCTCCCCATTCTTTACCGGTCTTTCATCTAATCTGCCTGAAGACTCTGTCAGATCAGCTGTCTTCAAAATCCAATTTAGGCGCTCGATGCAAAATATTCCAGGCAGCAAAGGAGGAGACAGACTCATCACGTAAAATATGTGTATTGCGGGATTTCTTTCTCTGTCGCCTTTGAAAATATTTGAAGGAGCGCGAGTATGTGCAGTAAAACACTACGTTTTAAAAAATCTCTAACGTAAAAACTAGAGGCAAACCGAATGAAACAATCTTGAAATTAAACAATTCTGCAAAACCCTTCATAATGTTTAATGTTTCAGTTTTTGAAAACACTTCTACAGAGCAACACAGTATGGATAAGGTTATGGAAAGATGTAATCAATTAATCAATCAGTCAATTAATCAATCAATCAATCAATCCAGCCCCCCATAGAAAGTGTTCAGCACAAAGTAAAATTGTTTTTACACATTTATTTGATTGTTTTTTGTTTTTTTAGATTAAATGAACAAAATAAGCTAAGCTAACAGCTGCTGACTGTATATTCAAATGTATTATCATTTCTTATTTTGTCACAGGAAACACAGAAGAAGAAAAGCAGTGAGAGAGCAGGAAATGTATCCAGGATGTGAATTTGTAGCAGGAGGGCAAAAGGTGAAAAAGGGCGTTCAGACACAAGACATCGTGTCAGCTGTGGAGGTCGGTTCGTGTCATTTAGACCTTTTTTTTTGGCTCATCCAAACACACAGCACAGATCAAACCTGGCTCACTGAAACATCTGGCACGTCTGGTTCAGGTGTATGAAAAAGTAATCGTGCGATATGTAAAATATGAAACAGTTGTGTCGCTGCCGTGTTTATACATCTGACTCTGCGCAGATTCATTAACTGAAACTATTTCTAAGCACAAAGACAGGTTTATCCTTTTGTCGGGTTCATGAAGCTCACGCCTGATTCTGTAGAACAGATTTCAGTCATTTCCGCTCCTGCAAATATCCATAAATGCGATGTAGGAATGACCTTAAAGGTGCAATATGTAAGAATAGTGGGCAGCCTGTCACCAGAGTAACTGCTAACTCTAGCTGCTGTTAGCTGTGTAGCTAGCGGTCTTGTTAGCTGACTGCTTGGGCTAGCTGGTTAGCATGCTAACTTCAGTAGATGCCTCTACAACACAGTATGTACACTGTCGTCCTCTTTGACATATATTCAAAACTCTTATTAATTCACGTTCTGTTGATAATTTTAGTTCATTATCAACAAGTTAAATTCTTACGTATTAGACTTTTAAACATCTGTCTTTCAGTGCCTGTACATCTACCATCACTGCACAAATATCTCGTCAGTAAGACGATCGATTGTTATTCTGTGGAGCTCGTACTGAAACAAACTTTACTTTTAACAGCTTTGCAGTGCGGGATCGAATGAAAAGATCGTTTACAGGGAAGACATTTCCAATGGAAATTAAGAGAATCATAAAATTCATCACTCGTAACTGGATTTTATAAATGCTCCTCTGAATGCCGTGCAGCAAAAGATGAAGATACAATCAGTGGAATTGTCCCCCCCTTGTGTTTTACGTCCACCTCATCATTTCACCCGCATCTGTCTCTAGAAAAGTGAATGTACGGAGGTCTGAAATATGCGTGAGGTACGCACATTCTCACCACGCATTCTTCCTGAATGCCATTCCTTATTAATACCAGTTTCTGTGGCGGGCAAAGGCGTACGCAATGGTTGGTGTTTTTGTGCGTACACATCATTTTGTACATCTGGCCTGTAGACTGTAATTGGCCTAAAGGGAAATATTTGGTGTTACATGTAGTTCTATCAGACGAATGTGTGCATGCTTTTGGCTGCAGGCTTTAACTGTGAGGCCTGCAGAGCATGTGTAAGCAACTGTTTGCTGGCTCGGGCCATTTTTTTTTCTTCTCACACTCCCCCGAATAAGGATTTGTTTGTGAGCTGAGAGACACTGACTTACTGACTGATTTACTGATGTGTGTGTCAGAGATATTATTGATGGTAAACCGCAAAGGTAACATCGGTTACTGTGATAGATTTTTAGCCCCCCATCCTGATTTGCATGTTAGCCCTTTTTCCCTTCAGCTCCTCCTCTGTCCTCCTTTTTTTTTTAAACACTTTTGTAAAAACTCCCCTTCTCTCACTCCTCCCACGCCCCCATGTTCCTCCCTGTCCTATCTCCTCTCATTAGAAGGACTTGAGGATCACACACAAAGCCGGGGAGAGATTATGATGATAGTTTTGTAGCCTGCCCCCCTTTGTCTCCGTCCACATTCCTCTAAAATGAAAGACGGCAACAATTACCTTAGTGTCTGATGCCTCAAGTCTGTTGACATCCACTTTGAAGAACAGGTCTGGTTCCCAGCCTATGGCTATAGATGCAAGTTTGTCTTCTGCTGCAATTACTGTCCACGTCAAGATGGCTGACGAACTGGGAGCGCCCATCTCTTCTGCAAAAGTCGCACTGGTCGAGCGCCAGCGTTTGTTGGCACGGAAAAGCTGCTCTTCATGTATAGGCCAAGCTTTTTTCGCAGAACAATCGACAGCGCGAGTTCCGTATATGTCACGGACAGCTAGTCAGGATTCACTCTGAATATTACCACAGGTCAGGGGAAAGGCAGCGTGCGGTATTTAAATAAACCGTACATCAAAGCGTGGCAATCTGAGAGTGACATGTGAGTCTGGAAAGTGCTAATAGCCTTCCAGAGCTGATTCCATCCAACCCACTGCCCCCCCTGCCAATGTCAGAATCCAGCTGAATTTGCTCTCCAAGATGTTCTTCTGAGGTGAAAGCCAGCAGTCAGTTGTAGCTCCACTGGTAGCCGTTTCCGCTGCTTTGGTAGCGTAGCATCAAAGTCACGGGGCACACATATATTCCGCAGGATTAGAGTAGCGTAAAAGGACAGCCCCAGCCCATTCACTGTTGGCACGGCCGCCACAGCCTCGGCACAAGTGAGTTTTTAATGCATTCCATTTAACTTTAATTACTCCAATCTCTGCGAGGGCACACAGGAAGAAAAGGCCCGGGCGTTTGTGCCGAGCAGATTACCCCACTGCCCTGCCAAGTCCGCGGCGCGCTGCATCCTAAGATAGAATTCAAATTCAAATGTGGGCTAAAGAAAGTGCAGCTGTCACCCCTCTGGCCTGCGAAGCCCCAACCGGATCAAAGATGAGCTGTCCTCCTCCCCTGCCCGTGTAAAAATGAGCTGTCCTGGCCGTGCCAGTGTCTCGTCCCCCTGGGGCACCTAATCCTCCTCTCCTGACTCCACACTGACAGTCTGAATAAAGGCATTAAACCCCGCAAAATAATTACCAATTAAAACGGATGGAGAAGTCATCAGGTAGTGACTGGGGGGAGAGCAGGCAGAGGCGGCAGAGAGGGATGAAGCTTCGGTGGGTTTCTCTCCTCCCTGCCAAGAACAACCTGTATTTTCTCCTTTATGGGTTATGGTTTTGCAGTTCTGGATGACTGAGTGACCTTACAGAGTGGTATCAGACCGGGAACAGACTTCTGAAAGCTTCGAGGATGTCGAAGAAAGTTTGTGCGAGGCATCCCGACTGTGCGGAAGCCAGAAATCAGTGCAGAAGTTTCTTTCTTTTTTATAAGCCACAGGAATTAAGAGTACTTGTTTTATCTGGTGCTGCGGCTGCCGAGACCTGAGATGTTGCGAAACTGCAGAGATCGCCGGGCATTTGTTTTTTTTTGTGTAACATATAGCTGCGCCATGGCATCAGATTGCATTAAGGCCGAACCACATGTGCTAATGCCTTGAATTAATGTGTTTGTGTGTTTACTGGCCACTGTGCTGTACATGAGCGTGTGCGTGCATGTGTGTTTGTACCTGTGGAACAGTGTTATGGGGGTGTTTGCAGTCTAGCGTGCCATGAGGCCCGGGGCACTAATCCACCAGCGCCACACTGCCGAATCCAGGTAAAGTGATCCTAAAGCCGTCTTACCCCTCTCCCTCCTCTGTTCTCCCTGCTCCCCTTTGAGCTCTGTCTATTAGCAGTGGCGGAGATCAGACTTGTGAATATCCACTCAAAAGACCAGTCTGGACCGAGACCCACATTTTGACAAGTTAATCTCCTCTTTGACGGCAGACAGAAAAGGAGTGAATTGCCATGTGACAAAAGGCTCCTGACTTGACCATGTTCTTTTGAAATTCCTTCCTCTGGTATGGGAGACTCCTCGTCCCGCTGCTCTTGTTGTTTACGATTGTCATTTTTTTTTACGCAATTAGCGACCGAAACCTGTCTTTTTAAATACACAACCTTCCCCTCGACCGTGCGAGTCTCTTTGCAAGAGGACAGACGGGGACAAAACATAAATCTCCTGGTTTGACTCACTCAAATAAAAGGCGCCGACATCAATCAAACTTATATTCAAATACGTGTTTATGCCCTGCGTTTCGTAACTGCTCCTCATCTAACTGCTCCTCAGTCTGAAACTCGCTGTGGTATTCCACTGATGTTGATCACTTTTGACCCGAGGGACAGTTTGCTTTGCTGATATGACTTGTCTTTTGGTTTCTGTGTCTGTGCCAGAATCACCCTGGGCTAAGTACACTGGGCGTGTACACGGCTGTGGACGTAGCGATGTGTATGAAGCATATGTGTGTGTGTGTGTGTGTGTGAGAACAAGAGAGGATTCATTTTATTGTCTGTGCCGCGGAGCCCATAATTAGGCCTAGACTCCCGGCCAAACACATACTTGCTGTATGTGTACATACTGTACAAACACATACTGTAAACTACACTGCCAAATGTACAAAAAAACAGATCCCATGTGGGTGTTTTCATCTATCTTGTACTGTGTCTCGTCTTTGTGATTAAGCTCAGGATCAACTTAAATCTCCTCTTCTTTCATTTCGCTATCCCTCGATTATCATGCTATGGTCAAGTCATCATCAGACTTGAGCTTTGCTGCTGCCGGTTTCAACTTTTTATTCTATTTATTGTAAAGTGCCGCCTCTTGATCTCCTTGAGATGAAAAACTTAAGATGTCGTATCCAAACCTCAACATCCAGCCTCTTTTTTTTTTT
>CAEMYA010000010.1:12524553-12542295 GCA_903131615.1 Diplodus sargus
TTTTTTTTCGTAACGTGAATTCAGTATTGTGGGACTGGAATCTCAAGGAAAAAATTAATTCTCAGTCATCCCATAATTGAGAGAACTCTTCAGGGTTACGCTGTTTTTCATTACAGATAAGCTCATCAAGTCCACAATTTATACAAATATTCTTTGAACTTTATACTTGAACTTGAGATCTTTTTCTGACGGTGTGCTTAAGCTCAATCAATTAAAAAAGAAAAAGAAAACCTAACTGAAGCAGGCTGGAAGATTCAACAGCGGGTTGATGAACAAAAGCGAAACACCGGACTGAGTCGCAGCAGCACGTTGTTCATAAAGCTCATGCAAAGTAAGCGATAACATAATTTCCATGTCAAAATATGGCTTAGGAAATAATTTCTCTGTTTGTATGCAGTTTTTCTGCGTGTTTCTTTCGGTCAAGTGGATAAGCAGTTACACTTCCACTCCTGTTTTTTTTCTGCATTCAAAGATTAATTTCTTCAGCAGGTGTTGAAGTAACGTCACGGAGAGATTCACCTTTTGTCTGTGCTGACAGTTTGAATAACAGGCCTGTGTGACACTGTCAGACAAACTGGTGGAGCAGATTTTTGTACCACAGGCCGAGCTGACGTGTGAACAGGTGAAACAATCTGCGAGACAGCGTGAGCCAGATACGCTTTGTCTTACGGTCATGTAATGATCCGTGCAAACGACTTCCTTCATACCAGAGGAAGATGTTTTGAATGAATGCTATTGTACCGGATAAATGATTCAATAAAACTTTTAAGTGTCTCTGAACGTTAACAAAACAGGAAAATGTGTCTTACAGTCAATATTGTGACAGCTGTGAGGAAGATAGCGCACAAATAAGGGCCAGAATATCGCCAGAGTAACCGCTAACTGCAGTTCCCGTTAGCTAGTTAGCTCAGTTAGCCATGTAGTTGTAGGTTGTTGGCGCTAACACCGCTAGCGGAGGAGCTTTGGACTGCCAGAGCTAGCTGCTTAACATGCTAACATGTTAGACATTTTTGACATAACATAAAAATTTCTTCTTATTCACATTCTGTTGATAATCTTTATCATTATTTATAATGTTTTGAAGTAAACTTCTTACATACTGCCCCTTTAATACTACAAAAACTGTTGTTGAACCATTAAAACTGTGTTAATATTTCAAAATAAGATCATCTAGGAGCATTCAGTCTGTCTTTTCAGAGGGCGTCTTGTGCAATTCTTCGATTTAATTTCTCCACTGACGAGACACGCGAGCACACAGCAGCGTTAGCGCCACAGGAACTGAGTCAGTCATTAACATGTTGCCGCTGTGGCCACTTTCCAACACAAGTCATCCATTAAGGTTTAAAAGAAAGGACTCAAAAATCAAATATGCCACTTAAGTAAACACGACGTTCAGTGCTTGCAAGTGTCTTTTATAGAAAGCTGAGAAACTATGTGGCACGCTAAGGTCGAAGGACAATTTGATGATTTAGGGAGGGCAAGGATTTCTCTTTTCATAATAAGAAAGCGTTCCATATAAAAGAAAGAGAAGGCCTTCAGGCCTTGTCAACCATCTTCATTAGAAGCCCCACTTTAGTCTTAATGCATTTCTAGTCATTAGCCAGCGCACAATATGTCACAAACCTCTTGAAAAACATATGTACACATTGTTCAAATAATTGCCCTGTGAAGGACAAACAACCAGCATGGAAAAAGGCATCATTATTCAGGTGCAATCACTGGCGAGGACTTTCAGGCCTTTTCCCTCTTATTTGCCATTGTTGTGGAAGGCCATCTGATGTCAGAGTGCCTCACTGACAGAAAAAAGTGAGAATTAAAGACGGAGAGATTTGCCAAACCGCAGCATGAGAGCGTCTGTGTGGACTTAAACAGTCTTTAATCAGAGCTGCTGCCGCTGCTGCCGCCGCTGCCAGGATCAACACTTGAGGATACATCGACTATAAGCATCACATTCCCCGATCTAATGATATTGTTTCATCTCGGGAGTGTTAATGTAAACTTACCCAAAACACTGTATCCGTCAGTATTGGGACAATCTGACACCCTTTAATAACAGCAGCCTTCTGGTTGTCAATCAAACTGTTGTAGATATGAAATTTGTCACGTTTGCTCAGGTTTTTTTAATTGATATGCATAGTTAATGAGCTGCTTTCTGTCAGACGGCAGCAAAATGGCAGCTTGCTCGACTAAAAAAAAAAAATCACCATGCATGGATGACTGCCATATTGCCTTGTGTGTCATCATTACTCTGACTTGAAGTCAAGGTTAGAACCACCCGTTGAGGTTAAATACTGGTGACCTCCCCCCCACCAACCAGTCAGGAGAACAGTTCCAGCCCGTAGGATCGGCTTGTGAAATGTCTTCAGGACTACACACAGCAAGTCCAGCTGCCTTGACATGACATGACCAATTACCCTCACAGATATACTGCTCACTGTTTTCTCTTCATGTAGGATGCTCAGGAATTTCCTCGGCCTTACAAGCAAACTGTTATTCCCCTTCGAGCAGCGAGCGAAAGGCAATGCACGGAAACAAGCCGACCCAAGAACACACGCTGGGTCAGAACAGAGTAGTTCAACATTTTGTGGAAAAATGCGCTTACTGGGTTTCTTAGTCAAGAGTTATATAAGACGATTGATACCAGTTTGATGTCTTTATGATAAATATGGTGCGACAACAAGCAGCTGGTTAGCTTAGCTTAGCATGAAGACTGGAAACAGGGAAATAGTTAGCCTGGTTCTGTTTAGAAGTAACAAAATCTACATACCAGCATTTCAGAAGCTCAATAATTAACACTCCATATTTGATTTGTTCACACAAAGGTCTTTTCTTGTCGTCTCCAGGAAGTAACTGCTCCTGGACATGAAACAGTCATTCACATAACCCCCCGGTTCAACAACAACCTGTTGTTTTTTTCACACCTCCGTTTTTGTATGGATGAAAAAACAAGCTATGTGTTTTAATATAAAGGGTTTAGAGGTACCGGCATTGTTAAAAAAAAAGACTAAGTAGAGACAGTTGGCCGCCATCCGGGTCTGTAGGGTGAAGCCACCATGTCCTTAAACCTACATTCCTTCCAATGGCCAGCAGGGGGCGACACCACTGGTTGCAAAAAGAATTGTATTCAAGCTTATGAGATAAAGACTCTAAATCTCCCTTGATTTATTACATGAGTGAATAGTTTGCTAATGATTTTATGTTCTCAATCCTGAGTTTCAAGTCTTCTCCAATACAGCGTCATGTTCATTTTGTAAATTATGGTCCAATTCCAAATAAAATAGACGATATAGCAGGATATTAGACAGATCCAATCAGGTTATTCGGTCCAACTCCGCCCTCTCATCCAAATATGGTCATTCCTGGCTCCAAAATACAAAACAAAATGGTACTCCACAAACCAAAGGGTGGCGTCACGGTGGGTGCTGTTCGGAAGATAACAAAGCCAGGCTAGCACTTCCTCCCTGTTTACAGTATTTGTGCTAAGCTAAGCTAACTGGACGCTGGTGGTCGTTTCATATTTACCGTGCAGAGATTAAAGTGGCATCTGTCTCATTATCTAAACATTGTCCATAATGTGAATAATCTTATTTTCCAAAGATCTATTCCTGTCATTAGACACCTGACTTAGCGCGTGACTTGCAAGAGAAGGACGATTAAAGCTAAAAATATTTTTATTTGGAGCTGACATTTTGAAATATTACATTTTATGATTTCTTTTGTCCACGTAGAATTACTTTAGCACCGATTGCACAATGAAGTTTAATTGATTGAATGTGTCCACTAAGCCCATAAGAGTCTTAAGGAAACGAGTCCCAGAGCTGTCTTAATTTATACCGAAACAATCAGAATTTTTGGGACACTGGTTGTTAAAGTGATACCGTTATAAATAACTAAATAACAGCAAGCGAGCCGGGGTGACTCTGCAGATGCAAAGTTTCATACCCACACTGCGTCTGCCAAAACGGGGAGAAGCAAGGGTAGAAAAAGGACACGATTTTGGCAGCCCTTCATCAAAAGCATAAAGCAGTGGCCACAAGGGGAGAAGTAAACAGATTAGAAAAGCTATTGACATTTCCTCGTAGCAAGGAAGGAGTGTCAAATGGCAGCGAGGATGATAAGGTGTACAGGCATGCGGCGGTCCCCCCCCCCTCATGTTTTATGTATCTGTGATCACAACTGATCGTGAGAGAAATTAATCAATAACGATGCCGCCAGGATGTGTGGATGACACATGCCACTGCCCACCCCCACCGCCACCACCTTGTGCCGCCTCCCCCCCCTTCGCCCGCCCGCCCTCCTCCTTCGACACCCCTTGCCACACTCCTCCATTCTCCACCCTCCTCCATTCTCCTCACCCCATCCATTTTGATTGGGGGGCCTGTTGTTCGCCCACGTCTAGGTGAGGGATTTTTACATCCCCAGCGTGCTTGGAGGAACTCCATATGGCCGGGATCAAAGGTGTTGCTGGGTGCATGGTTCTGCTTGGTTGCCAGCCACCGCCGTTAATTAGAAAACAAGATCAGAGGCGGTATTAAAATCCAATTAAGCCCGTATGAACAGATTGCCAAGTGATGTTCACTAATGCATTACTGAGCACCATGCAAATTTTAGTGGCAGCATTTGGCTTTATGTTATGTGTTTGTGTCATTAAGAGAGTGTGTGTGTGTGAGTGTGTGTACTCGGGAGTGTATCTGAGTGTGTCTGTGCACGTGTCACTTGCTGGCTATCCAAGGCTCTGTGACATTGCCTGATTTTTTTTTTCCCCTTTTCCTTGATACACGGCTCTAATCTCATATAAACAATCAGCTAAAGCTCTGCAGAGCAACAACACCTATCCAACACAATAAGATTGGATGATATTGCTTCTTACAATTAAAGCATAATTGAGAATGCTGAATTATTGATCCATCATAATTGAGTTCTCTTCATTTGATTTGTATGAGAAACTAATATGATGCACAGAAAAATCCAGCAGATTTGGATGAGTATTTGTCTTGTGAGTATTTTGGGGTTTGATACAAAGATCTATAGCCGTTCCATTCGGTCTCCACTGGCCACTCAAAGACATCAACGACAAGAGGGGACAGGAGTTTTTCCATTTAAATCACTTTAAAATTTGAGATAGCTGTCAGCAGATATAATTAAAGCATGTTAAGGAATTGGATGAGGCGCATTAAAATGCGTACATAAAATCATCCTGCACAATAAGTGCCAATTTAGTCCGCGAGTTTCATTCGCCACAGCAGACAGACAGGGCATCTGTACCAAAGACTGACAAGTGGATGCAGCTGGTGGCCTATGGCCCGAAGCATCCACATTATCACAGACGAGGGCTGTTAATGTTGGGCTGAATGGAGCCCCTTTTGAGATACAAAATAGCATTCTGATTAGAAAGCCAGGAAATACACATCTGAAGTGCCGGAAATTGTCACAATGCAGAGCCACGGCACATTTGGCACAGTCTCAAGCTGAGTATAGAGGCGTAAGATCTTAATGAAGGGATGTGCCACTATCAAACGCATTTAGATTTCTCGTATAGTCGTGCAGTTTATCAGTTCCTTCAGGTCATGGGTTGGGTCAAAGTGTTCTTCTTAATATGAAGCAGTGACAAAAGAATGGTTCTACGGACGTTTTAGGTTCGCAAAGAGGATTTCATCATTCGTAAGAACACTGAAAATGGACCTTTAAGAAAGATTATGATGCACACACGTGTTTTCTTCCTAATGACTTAACAGTGTATGTAGTGTAATGTATGTAATGTAGCATTATTTGCAAATGTAAGCTTGAAGTCTGTTATGATTATTTGTGAGTGTTTGAGTTTGTACATTGACGGAATGAATTATATTATCTAAGCTAGAGAGACACAAGGAAACATTTAAATACAATGATGGCAAACGAAAGACAGAAAAATAGCTGTTTACAGTGTTTTCATAAAAATTGCATTTTCCAGTAGGATTCTTTGAGTCGTGTTTCACAGCCTCATGATTTTATTACTGTTTCATTAAAAATTTCATTAGTATCAGCCCAGGTACCTGGAACTAAAAGTAAGTACTGAAAACAAGTTTAGTTTATAGTATTGTCTGTGACTAACCCTCATTGCAAACACTGAGTTAATGGTAAGAAGGTTTTAGTTATTGTATTGTCGTATTGTATAGTCATCGTATCATTTCCTTTCTGCTTACTTGTCACCAAATAGGTGATAAAACATAAGATACAAAACATAAGATGCAAAACAACTTCATGAACATAAAATTTACACACTGAAGTCAGAATATCAACATCCAAACTTTGGATGGAAAATGTGTTTTCAGGTGTTAACTTGGACAGAGATTATTTTGAAATGGTACTCAAATGCTCATCTGGGTGGAGATTATTGTTGTTTTAAAATGAAAACTACCCATATATGTTTAGACTTGGCCTGTAATCTAGACAAAAACAAAAAAACAAAAGGATTTAATAAAAGTGTGGGCAGGGCACGCTACTTCACAGGAGGAAAGTTGTTCCTAATTTTTCAGAAGGACTGAAAACTTTTGAAACTTCTTTATGGAAAAGGGAAAAAGAAAATCACCAGAATAACAGGATATACAGATGAATATACAGGCGAGAAAGTCTCTAAAGTTCCGTCCTATAGATACAAAACTGTAATGTAATGGACCTGCTGTAGTGATGTGCATTATCAACATTTACAAACAATGAAACAACTGCAGCAACAGTGACCGACTCACTATTAAGGTTTCAGCACAGGGGATCCACCTGCATCAGGCTTGATTTGCTAGCACCTGTGCACCGTTAGCTCGTTAGGTTCTGATTGGTCAGGGCAGGTCGCCTGCAACATTTATAAGCCCCTCACACAGTTGTAAAGGTACTAGAGCTGCTCTTTTCAACATGATGGCTGTTTGGGTAAACTCAGGGTAAGTAAAAGTTTGTTTGTGATAGTTTGACTGATTTCTGCCATGTAGTTTCTAACTTTTTTTTCTGTTTTCCAACAGGGCTTTGCTCCTTGCTATGCTGACTGGTGTGACTTACAGCTTTCCTGCAAAGCCAGGTGAAGTATCACTGCTCTGAACACTTAAAAGATGTCTTAAATATTTTCAACTTAACTTAATGTCTGTCTTTAAAGGTTCTGACTCCAGCTCCTCCTCCAGTGGTGGTTATGGGGCATACCCTGCTTCTGCTGGCTCGACCTCAGGTGTGATGTATGCTCCTGCAGTTTCTGGCTCTGGAACTGCATCTGAAGTTGTCACATATCCAGCTAGCTATCCAGCAGGACAACCCAGCTACCCAGCAGGACAACCCAGCTACCCAGCAGGACAACCCAGCTACCCAACAGGACAACCCAGCTATCCAGCAGGACAACCCAGCTATCCAGCAGGACAACCCAGCTATCCAGCAGGACAACCTAGCTATCCAGCAGGACAACCTAGCTATCCAGCAGGACAACCTAGCTACCCTCAGCCCAGTGTTGCAAGACGACCAGCTGCATCTCCTTACAGCTCTAGCTCTTATGCTGCTGCACCTGTAGCTTCAGGATATGTTAGCAGCTTCTCTGCAGGCTCAACAGGCCCAAGCCCTGCTCAGCCCACCTTTTCCCAAGGTAACTAATGCTAATGTGACTTGCTAAACTGTAACTCCTTGGGGTTATCTAATTTCTGACTTGTGATTCCAGATGTCGACTGGGCAGTGGACCCACCCAGTCCTCTCTCTGGCGATGCTGCTTCTGCAAGTGCTAGCCAGTTTTCTGGCCCTAGCAATGTGAGTCCCCCTCGCCCTCCACAGCTCCAGGGAGGTGAGTTGAACAAATATTCCCAGATCGCCGAGTATGGCGACTCTGAATCTGAGACAGAAGAACAAGGCTTCCGACCAGGCCCACCACCTCCTGGCGCTCCAGCTTTGAGCAGCGAATACTCACCCAGCGACGTTCAGCCATTGGGCCCAGGCAGCAGTTCGCCTCAGCCTTTTTATCCTTATCCCTATCCTTACGACTACCGGTTCCTGACTGGCCAGTATCCTCCAGGCACCATCACTCACGCCAGCAACAGCTTTGAACAGGGGGCAGATGGCTATCAAGACACCCACTACATCAGATATTACTATCCTGCCAGTCCTAGTACTCAGCAGGTCCAGGTGTCTCCTCCTGCTTTTGAGGTCCCTCAGAGCGTCAAGCAGCCCCGCCAACCTGTGAAGCAAAGCGTTGGAAGCGCTAGCTATAATCCAAGCGGTTCGGCGACTGGATACAACCGGCCCTATGGAGCAGCAGGTGGCTACGGTGCTGTTAAGGTACGTCTCTTGGCAATGAGACTGTTAAGCTTGAGACTGACGTGATTTTTAACTTGCTGCTTTCCTGTCTTTCAGGGTAACTGAAGCATGCAGACTTGATCTCTAGAAACCAATAAAAAATCTTAACCTCATGTTTGCCCTGGCTTTGTGTGTTCTGTAGCATTGTTTGAAGGGAGTTTGTAGTGACAGTGATTCTGTTGACACCCAGACCTTACAATTGCGAGGATGAATGCCATTTACCAGTGTTTTGAAGCATACTTCACTGCTTCATTTTACTGTTTAAAATCACCCCAGGTTCCTAAACATAGAACTGGACTCAGGTTGCCTTCAGAATTGGTAAAAGCAAATGGTATTACTGAAAGTTGACAGTTCATCTGGGCTCAAGTTGGGACCACATGGGTCATTCCAGAATTGGCATTTTCTGTTGCATAAATCAATGGGTATTGAGCTAATAAAGTTTCATCTCAGGCATTTTTGTGTTGCATGTCTCTTGATATTTGCAAAATTTGGTCAAATGCTAATGTTAGCTTTCTCACATCTATGCTATTAGGCTTTACCAAGATGACAAAGTTGGGTATTCTGGAAATATGCATAACAGGGTTGTGTGAGGTAGAATAAGACATTCAAGCAAGGCTGATATAAAAACAAACGACATGCCTTTGCTCTACCCATGTTGGGAAACTGATGTCACTTCCAGTCATGTGGCTAACCCTTTTCCTTTACAATGTTAAGGTAACACAGTTGCATCAAGTTGTGGGACATGGGTTTCTTAGTTTTAAAAGATGTTTCCCCATTTACAAGAGACATCTATGAACAAAACAATGCAAAAGATTTAAATGTAATTTTGGCAGTTTTTATTGGAGTTCAATTTGGTCACCAAGGGTGTGGGACATTAGGTGGTACTCCAGACTTACTTGGTATTTTAAATATTTTCAATTTTTCCTCAAGTTTATTTAGAGTTGGTTACTGGAAAAGTAAAGGTTACACAACTGAATGATTTTGTAAATGTATTTGAAATTTCATGGGTCGGATGTAAAATGTCCTCCAATGTTGGAATGGCCCACATGGTTTCAGACAAAAGTTAAAATTTTAGGGTGTTTAGCAGACACTTTGTCCAAAGCTACTTGCAGTAATTCATTCACACGCTGATGGCTGCCGTGCAAGGTGTCGACCAGAACATCAGGAACAGTTTGGGGTTCAGTATCTTGCCCATGGACCGTGGGAATCCAACCAGTGACCTTCCAATAACAAGATGCTGGCTCTACCACTGAGCCACAGTCACCCCTACTAAAATTGAGTTGACATTAAATCCTGAACATTACCAAATTCATTGTAATGTTTCCTTTCTGTGTGTCACCAGAAATGGTTCACAAGTTTAAGATGTAAAACAACATTTTGGCTTCCATGTTGCTTCTTGACAAACAC
Source organism: Diplodus sargus (assembly GCA_903131615.1). Lineage (NCBI taxonomy): Eukaryota > Metazoa > Chordata > Actinopteri > Spariformes > Sparidae > Diplodus > Diplodus sargus. Next base: position 12,534,256 of record CAEMYA010000010.1, read on the forward strand.
AATGAAGTCAGAACAACTTCCAAACTTCGGAAATGCCACCAACCATAGAATGAAATCTGCTTCCCGTTTAAACTGACAAACGTTTGGGAATGATCCTGGAAAATTTGTTTTTTCAGGTGTTAAAATGGACAGATTATTTTGAAAAGATGCTAAAATGCTCATCCAGATGGAGATAATTGCTTTTAAATGACTGTTTCCAAAACTACCCATGTACGTGTAGAATTGGTAAAGTCACCTGAAAAGATGCACTAAAAGCTGTTTTAAACAATCTGGCCCAATATCTGCATTACAGTGTGGGCAGACCTGCCAACATGTACGCATTTTTTTGGACTCGGCACACAATTTGACCGTTAAGTACGCTAATACGAATTGCTGCTCTCCACGTACGCATTTTGTTGCATCTCGCAGTTTGCAGGTTTCAGTTTCTATGTAAGTTCAAACAATGAAGTTGATTCTGCCGCATATGGGCCAGTCAGAGCGCTTCATTTTAACACCCTTGCCCAAAGAGACCAGATCCCTATCTAAATGAATGGAGGCATGGTAATTCCACCCTTTAACGTGATAGCAGGACGGAAAAAACATACAGACATGCTCACCAGTGAAATAAGATATAAATAAAAACCAAAAAACATCGACTTTACCGTAGAAATGATGTTTAAAACGCTCTTTTCCTACAGGGAGAACTCCACTGCACATGCGCGCGGATTCACGACACCGACGATTGATGTATGGACCAGATAACGTCTAATACATCATTTCTTGTCATTCACTCTATAAATTAGATAAAGATTTGAAAGAAGTAAATGTTTTTGGTCTCTGTCGTAAAAACTACTTGTGTGCATGCGCTGGTGAAACAACGTGATTGGGCTATAATTTTCCTGGTTCGGCTGTGACAACGCAGGTGATTGGCTGTTGGTGAAAGGGGCGGGATATGCACCATCTTTGGCGTTGCAGATTTCCCCATTCAAAATGATCAGAGTGGTCTGTCTCTACAATAGTAGAACATCTCTGGTTTAACCGACGGTGCTGTTAACCACTCATCAAAGTTACTGTTCATTAATGTTGTGTGCGTGCGTTGCGAATAGTAGGCTAACCGTAACGTTTCCACGAATCCATTAGCGCTGCAGACAAAACTGTAGGCTTGCATGCCATGGTGGAGCCGCCTAAAAAAAAACGTTTGGAAAACAAAAAGATTTCTCGACAGCTATCAGGAGAGATGGCCTTGCTTTCACATGTCCAGGCTTCCTCATCACACGTTCTGCACCATGTGCAAGACAGATGTTGACATCAGTCACCAAGGGGCAACAGGTAACAAGTACAGTCCCACACACAAATACTCCTCACCCACCAAAACATTATGATATTAGAAATGAAAGGATGGTAAGAATAAAACTTTCATAGCCATCCTTCTCATTAGAGAGGGGCAGTTAGAAAAGTGGTGAAATGTCTAGAAATCTAGAAGGTTTTCGACGGGCGAGGTGCTGATTACCGTAAGATAAATAATTACAGTACAGGATTTTGGTTACAGGTAGGCATTTTTTTTTAGCCTAACTGAATTTATGAACATTACAAATGACCATGACATCATAACAGGGAGTCCAGCTGTGACGAGCTATTGTAGCTCAAGTTAATGACGCATAGGCCTACTGGCCATGCCAATGTGATGGCAGCTGACACAACAGTCAATTAATGCAATGTCACCCTTTTAAAAGCCTATCTTAATTTATCTGACCTATGTAATTTATTAGCCTATAATCGTGACTCTGCAGGGCTTAAATCTTGTGCTTTTGTAGTATTTGCTGTAGGCCCATTTAAAGTTGGTGTTTTAAGAATAAATCATTACTTGGACTATTTCATTTCAAGTCTATGTGTTAACCTGGTCTGACTCACATCTTCAACACAGAAGTGCTTATTTATTAGCACACTCCCCTTCCTATTAGTTAGACTGACGAAATTATAAGGCCACAAAATATTGGACAGGATATAAGATAACATGTGTGAAAGGCTGAAAACTGCATCAGGCTTGATTTGCTAGCACCTGTGCATCGTTAGCTCGTTAGGTTCTGATTGGTCAGGGCAGGTCGCCTGCAGCATTTATAAACCTCTCACACAGTCGTAGAGGTACTAGAGCTGCTCTTTTCAACATGATGGCTGTTTGGGTAAACTCAGGGTAAGAAGCAATTTGTTTGTGATAGTTTGACTGATTTCTGCCATGTAGTTTCTAACTTTTTTTTTCTGTTTTCCAACAGGGCTTTGCTCCTTGTTATGCTGACTGGTGTGACTTACAGCTTTCCTGCAAAGCCAGGTGAAGTATCACTGCTGTGAACATTTAAAAGTTGTTTAAATATGTTCAACTTAACTTAATGTCTGTCTTTAAAGGTTCTGATCCCAGCTCCTCCTCCAGTGGTGGTTATGGGGCATACCCTGCTTCTGCCGGCTCGACATCAGGTGTGATGTACGCTCCTGCAGTTTCTGGCTCTGGAACTGCATCTAAACCTAGCTATCCATCTGGACAACCTAGCTATCCAGCTAGCTATCCATCTGGACAACCTAGCTATCCAGCTAGCTATCCATCTGGACAACCTAGCTATCCAGCTAGCTATCCATCTGGACAACCTAGTTACCCTCAGCCCAGTGTCCACCGACAGCCAGCTGCATCTTCTTACAGCTCTAACTCCTATGCTGCTGCACCTGTAGCTTCAGGATATGCTAGCGGCTCGTCTGCACCCAGTTACCCTCAGCCCAGTGTTGCAAGACAACCAGCTGCATCCTCCTACAGCTCTAACTCTTATGCTGCTGCACCTGTAGCTTCAGGATATGCTAGTGGCTCATCTGCATCCAGTTACCCTCAGCCCAGTGTTGCAAGACAACCAGCTGCATCCTCCTACAGCTCTAACTCTTATGCTGCTGCACCTGTAGCTTCGGGATATGCTGGCGGCTTCTCTGCAGGCCCAAGCCCTGCTCAGCCTACCTTCTCCCAAGGTAACAAGTGCTAATGACTTAAAACTTGCATGAGTATTTGGCATCTTAATGTCCGCAATTTTTATGGGAGCTGCTATGGTTGACTTTTGGTGTAAGAACCTTGCTACTGTGATCTAATCTGACTTGTGATTCCAGATGTCGACTGGGCAGTGGACCCACCAAGTCCTCTCTCTGGCGATGGTGCTTCTGCAAGTGCTAGCCAGTTTTCTGGCCCTAGCAATGTGAGTCCCCCTCGCCCTCCACAGCTCCAGGGAGGTGAGTTGAACAAATATTCCCAGATCGCAGAGTATGGCGACTCTGAATCTGAGACGGAAGAACAAGGCTTCCGACCAGGCCCACCACCTCCTGGCGCTCCAGCTCTGCGCAGCGAATACTCACCCAGCGACGTTCAGCCATCGGGCCCAGGCAGCAGTTCGCCTCAGCCTTTTTATCCTTATCCCTATCCTTACGACTACCTGTTCCTGACTGGCCAGTATCCTCCAGGCACCATCACTCACGCCAGCAACAGCTTTGAACAGGGGGCAGATGCCTATCAAGACACCCACTACATAAGGTACTACTATCCTGCCAGTCCTAGTACTCAGCAGGTCCAGGTGTCTCCTCCTGCTTTTGAGGTCCCCCAGAGCGTCAAGCAGCCCCGCCAACCTGTGAAGCAAAGCGTTGGAAGCGCTAGCTATAATCCGAGCGGTTCAGCGACTGGATACAACCGGCCCTATGGAGCAGCAGGTGGCTACGGTGCTTATAAGGTACGTCTCTTTGCAATGAGAATGTAAAAGCTTGAGACTGACGTGATTTTTAACTTTATTCTTTCCTGTCTTTCAGGGTAACTGAAGCCATGCAGACTTGATCTCAACAAACCAATAAAAAAAATCTTAAGCTCATGTTTGCCCTGGCTTTGTGTGTTTTCTACATGGCTGACACTGTTCAATATGTAACATTATTTGCATTATGTTGGGCTGATGGGACTAGTTTTGTATAGTGACTCAGTCTGGAGACACAAGCAGACATTTGCTACACTTGCAAAGAAATGGCCTTTGGTAGGCTTGAGTCTATTCACTGCCTTCTATGGCATTTAAAAATCGTCTCTGGTATCAGCCCACTTTAGGTACCCGAACAATGTGTAAATGGTATTCCTGTGACTTGCCAGACTTAACACTTTGTGTTCTGACAACCGTTCATGTGATGTCAGGACAACATGGTTTCAGACAATTTTGATTAGAGTTAAAATTTGTAGGGTGTCTAGCACACACTGTCCAAAGTCACTTTCAGTAATTCACACTGAAAGGTGCACACCAGAGGGGTGCACTGAGACGCTGGTTTAGTGGGTTAGCAAGGTATGTTGAGTCTAAAGCCAGGCTTCCCTGTACTACAGAGGTGGCTCTCTTTTAACCTGGCTAGATCACATGGTAATTTGTGCTTAGCTCATAACCTGGTTGGGACCAGGTTATGTTCAGAGTTTCAGCTATAAAAGCGCTGCTGTTTCACTAACTCATTTGGAGATGGTGTCACCATACATGGTGGACCTGGGAGCAAGAATAATTTGAGCAGCATCGTGCTGATCCGCTGGCATTTCCTGATATTCTCTGAGCGATACAGATTTTCAGCTGAGGGAATACGGTACATTCGCTCATTTTTTGAGCCGAGTGTCAGGAATGCCACTCCAAGAAGCTGTGCGCTCACTGTCGGACAAACTACTTGCATTCAGTGGGTGATGCAGAAAATCTGAGCAAGAACACTGCGTGTTGCCCCATCCGCAAAGTGGTTCTTGCTCTTTCTGAGAATCTGCTATCTTAAGATAGTAGTGATATTAAAATAAAAATCGGATACAGTATATTATCCACACACTTACTGCCATGTCCGACTGCTGCTTCCACATCTTAATAAAATGCAATATTAATTAGGCCAAACTAGTATTTATTCGTCACAGATAATGAGTAGAGTTAATCATTTCTTTGATATGGCCATGAATAATCTGATCAATGTTTCACCTGTTATAGGGCAGTGTAGCCCAAACACAGATCTTACAGGCTTGAGCTATTTTCACTGTCAAAAAGGTCTTTGTCATTGTACAGGGACAGTAGCTACATTTGCTTGTTCATCTCAACAAAGTAATACAAAAAAAACCATAACATTTACATTTATAGCCTGCGCACACTCAGCCTCGCTTTCAATAAAAAACACACGCGCATTCTATAACTGAGATCAGTAAAATGTGAAAACAATATAGACATCATTCAAAAATAAAGATAGTTGTTGCTTCAGTTTATTTATTTTTATTTATTTATTTTGCAGTACAGGCCTCAGGAGCAGTTTGTGGTTCAGAATCTTGCCCATGGACACCAACATGCAGACCAGGGCAATTGAACCAGAAACCTGATAAGATGCTGGCACCACCCCTAATTGACATTAAACCCTGAAACATGGCAAACACAGGTTTCAGAAAAAAATTACCAAAATGTTTCCTTTCTTCTTCTCACCAGAATTGTCTCACAAGTTTAAGATGTAAAACAGCTTTTTAGCTTCAATGTTGACATAAAGTCAGAACAAATTAAACTTTGGGAATAGCACCATAGTATGAAACCTGCTTCTGGTTTAAACTGACAAACATTTGGGAATGATCATGGAAAAATGTGTTCAGGTGTTGACATGGACAGATTATTTTGAAAAGATGCTAAAATGCTCACCTGGATGGAGATTATTGCTTTTAGAATGTTTCCAAGACTACCCACGTACATGTAGAACTGGTAAACAGTTACTTGGAAAGATGCACTAAAGCTGATAAATCACAAAATTAGAGACCTGCTTATACGTGGTGAAGAAATGGATGTCAGAAAACTTCCTGCTCCTAAATTCGGATAAAACTGAGATGCTGGTCATCGCCCCGTCAGACAGAGATACCATGTTGATCAGGTGACCGTAACTCTCGACAACTGTGTTTAATTCTCAGAGTGCAACCGTCAAGAATCTAGGTGTTACTTTTGATTCTACGCTCTCTTTTGATCAGCACATCAAAGAAAGTACCAAGATCGCTTTCTACCACCTGTGCAATATAGCTAAAATTAGGTCCCTTCTGTCCACGGCAGACGCAGAGATCCTGATTCATGTCTTTGGTTTGTCCAGGCTGGATTATTGCAATGCCTTATTTTCGGGTCTTCTGCGTGAGAGCACTAAAAGTCTTCAGATGGTTCAGAATGCTGCAGCTAGAGTCTTGTTTTTGTTTTTTGTTCCCACAAGCTGCAAGCAGTGTCACTCTCTATAGCTTCCTCCTCTTCCTCTCTTTCAATCAGGCTCCCTTCTGATCGACCACGGGCCCCTGGGACCATCTACCGTTTCCAAGTTCCTGCTGCCTTGAAATACTGACCGATCCAGATCGTCACACCCGGGCTCTGCTGGATTATTGCTCTGTTTCACTTTCTCCTCATATCTATATTTCTGTAAATCTCGATGCCTCTCTGTCTGTTACTAATTACCTTGTGTGTCCTGCCCTCTTCCAGGTCACCAGGGCGGACAGGAGGTCGTCTGGCTCGGACACCACTTGGCGATGCCTCGTCCTGCTCAGTCGTCTCCTGGATCCGCTCACTTTATAGAATTTGTATCAGACATTCTGTTAATGTAACTTGTAAACTGTGATTTGATGCACTTTTCTGTACACACGACATCTATTGCATGTCTGTCCATCCTGGAAGAGGGATCGTTCCTCTGTGGATCTTCCTGAGGTTTCTTCCATCGTTTTTTTTTTTTTTTTAACCCTGTTAAAAGGTCTTTTTTTTTCAATCAACATGGCAAGTTTTTCCTCACTCGAATCGAGGGTCTAAGGACAGAGGATGTCGTTCACTATACAGATTGAGGCAATTTGATTTGATGCATTAAATTCTGTCCAAAAGCAATCTGACCCAATATCTGCATTACAGTGTAAGCAGGGCACACTACTTGACAAAAAGGTCAATTGTTCCTTATTGTTCAGAATAACTGAAAATTCTGTTTGGATCCTTCTTCATGGAAAAGAGAAGCGAATCACCAGAATAAAAGGATATATTGACGAATACAACATAATTCTTACGCTGAAAAAAAAAGTTCTGTACTATCATGGGTGCAGATCCTGGGAGGGAACATGCCCCCCACCAATTTCTGAAAAACATGAATTGTCCTGCCAATAAAAATACCAAAATTGAACAAATGGATTTTCAGACTTAACATTCTTCACATTTTAGATTCACATCTAAAAAGAAATGATTGAAAAGGTGGAACGAATAATGTTTGACAAATATATTTCTGACTTCTGACAGATTAGAACATAAGCAGACATTACATGCCCTTAAAATTATGATTTACTAATATAACAGTTAAGTAAGCAGCGATGCATGTTGTTGGCTGTTTAGGACAAATAAACAAGAAAGGTAAGCACAATAAAATGATTCCCTCTGCATTACTTTATGAATGATATGATGAGCCTCTATGAAGTTGTGATTTATGATGGCATGGTATGAGTTGCATATGGGCAAAAAGGAAATCACTTTTGTGTCCCTCCCAATCCTGACATCGGATCTGCGCCCCTGTGTCCTATATCAGGCTTGATTTGCTAGCACCTGTGCACCGTTAGCTCGTTAGGTTCTGATTGGTCAAGGCAGGTCGCCTGCAACATTTATAAACCTCTCACACAGTTGTAGAGGTACTAGAGCTGCTCTTTTCAACATGATGGCTGTTTGGGTAAACTCAGGGTAAGCAAAAGCTTGTTTGTGATAGTTTAACTGATTTCTGCCATGTAGTTTTTAACTTTTTTTTTCTGTTTTCCAACAGGGCTTTGCTCCTTGTTATGCTGACTGGTGTGACTTACAGCTTTCCTGCAAAGCCAGGTGAAGTATCACTGCTGTGAACATTTAAAGTTTAAGATATGTTCATTAACTTCCTTTAATGTCTGTCTTTGAAGGTTTTGATCCCAGCTCCTCCTCCAGCGGTGGTTATGGGGCATATCCTGCTTCTGGTGGCTCGACCTCGGGTGTGATGTACGCTCCTGCAGTTTCTGGCTCTGGAACTGCATCTAAACCTAGCTATCCAGCA
>CAEMYA010000010.1:12560468-12575696 GCA_903131615.1 Diplodus sargus
ACACACACACACACGCACACACACACACACACGTGCACACGCAAGGCACAAACCCTGGGAGTACGCGGGTGTGCACCTGTCAGGGGTTAGCTGACACCTCTGCTGCTGGCAAAGCAGCTCCTCATTAGCATGGCTGTGATCTAGGGGTCCCCAGGGGTCCCAGCCTCCTCACCTCTCCCGCTTGCCCCCCCTCCCCTCCCCTTACACCTCTGCTCCTCTCCTCCTCCTCACATCTCCCATCCGTCCCTCCTGCTCCTCCTCCTCTTCCTCCTCCTCCGCTCTGATGGCTTGTTTGTCATGCAGGGGGGCTAATCAGGAGGCCACGCAGATCAAGCTTGTGTGGCTGCGTCTGTGTGTGTTTGTGTGTGTACTTGTGTGTGTGTGGCGGCAGCGCTGGGAGATGGGACGGCGAACCACGGCCCTGGCGAGCAGTGGCTGACTGTCACACATGTTTAGTGAAAGAAAGAGATGGAGAGATGGAGCGGAGGAGCGAGACTGTGGAGGGTGGCAGTAGCAGGCAGGGGGTAAGGCTCTCACACAGTGTGACTGGCTCCATGCTAACTCAAACCAGCCTCGGCCTGCTAACCATACACATCTGTGTGTGTGTGTGTGTGTGTGTGTCTGCAGCCAATATGACCAGCTGAAATGCCTGACAGCCCAAAAGAGGATTTAAAGAAACAGTGCTCCCTTAAAGTGTTGCTGTAAAAGAGCAGAGAGGAACAGTTTTGCTCCAGCTCGTCCCTCCCTCGCCTCCCTCCTCATTCACAAACACACTAAGTAAGCACCTGTACAAGATATCTGGGTACTCCACCCTGACCCTCATGCCTCCTGGGATGCGGGTCAAATGAACAATAAAAGGGATCAGGTATCTCCAACAACTCGATCACATGGCACGCACACACAGCGAGCGCGTCCAGCTGCACGACAATGCAGGAGCGGAGGAGGCCCTCGTGTAGCGCGACCGAGGGAGCACGCTCACCGCCGTGAGGCGAGCGATCCCGGGCGAGGGCACAGGGGACGCGCTGTGAAAAATAACTGGAAAGACCTCTCTGTCAGTGAAGAGCTATGACTTTTGGCTCGGCTTCTAGGACAAAAGGGAGAGAGAGAAAAGGAGGGAGGGGGAGCGATATAGACCCAGAAAAAAAAGAGGGGGTGAGAGAGAGAATGAAAAGAAAAAGGGAGCTCCATAAAGTGCATTAGCTAAGCTCTCTGTGGCATTTCTCTGAGCCTGACTCATCGCCACCAGCTCTCTAACTGGTCCCAGCGCCTGTGTTTTGTGTGCGCTTTTTTTGGAGGTATGCGCACACACTTGTGGGGTCTGCTGTCTATCATGTGACGCTGACAAATGGATGACACTCGATCGTGCTTGCGGTCGCGAGAGAGATGTGAGAGAGAGGAGCAAGATGGAGGAGAGGTTTGAAGGAGGGAGGAGGGCTGGTGGGAGGAAAAGGGAAAGACACTAAAAGTGGAAAAGAAAAATGAAGGGGAATTGCAGGCGGAATGGGGGAAAAGAGAAGAAGAATTGCATTTTTGTTTTGCTTTATCACCTGCATTTCCATTTAGAACATTTCCATCACCCACTCATTTTACCGCCACACAGCAGCGGGGCAAACGGACGACGCCATACAATCAAAGTGCGTTAGGCAGAACTGCAGTGGGTGCAAAGCGTGTTGAATTAAAGGATAAATACACCATTAATTAATAGGATAAAAACAAAGTCAGACATTCTAGCGAGAAAACGTCCGTGCGATGCGACAGATGAGAAAGAAAAGCATCAAAATGTTTGGATAGGTGATGGCATCAAAAGGGGAAAAACTCAAGCTGCTCCGACAATGAAATGCAGGCTGACTTTGTGGACTCGCACAATGTTTGTTCGAGGTTTTACATCCAAATGAGCTCCAGTCACAGCCCCCTCAGGGACTCTCACTTTGTCCAGAAAGTTAATTTCCTATTCACTGGCAGCGAATAGGAAATTGACTTTGACATGTGAGTGACACGCGAATTCTGTTTTGTGGGTTTATTAAATTTTTCATCGGATCAATCATTTTATACAAACAGTGCATAGAAGAAAAAAAAAAAGGTATTGTGTTGCTCTTTTGATGCCTTTTTTTTCTTCTTCTGGAATGGTCATCTAAACAAAACAAAGTTCAAATTAAACGAGAAGCGCCGTGTTGGACGTGAGGTGAGGACGGGGGAGGGGGGGACGCAGCGCTCGTCTCAACCGGTGATAAGCAGGTGCAAATTCGTCCTTCTGCGGTGGCATGTCAGACGTTACGAGGCAGAGAACATGAAAAAGAAGCAAGAAAGAAAACAGGATAAAAGGAACGTTTGCAGCTCTATATGATGCACCGTATGCACGTGTTTGCATGCATGCTCGGTGTGTGCATGTCGGGCTACCATCCTGTGACAGGGTGCTATATTCTTTCAGCAGTAGTAATGGTCCCCAGCTGGCTTTTGCCCACTGGAGCCAAGCAGCCAGTCCCACTTAACTAGCAGCCCACAGGAAAATACCACCGCGGCCCTGAATGAAGCACACAGGCCTTTCCAACCCAATCAGCCCGCTATAAAACTTGCCCCCCTCACATGCTTCAGACATGGCGTAGTAGTCCATTCCAGTGATTGGGAAACAGAGCCTGAACATTCATGATCTAATTCACTATTAAGTATAATGTTTAATCCCGGCCTGTGAGAGGATACAGTGCTTTTTCTTTTTTTTTTCCCTCTCTCCTCGTGCTCGAACACAAAGCAGAGGCTGCCAGCGTCACAGGAGAGAGCACAGAAGTGTTGCATCATTTGACGCCAATTTGCAAGCTATCTAATTAGTGTTAGCTCACTAAAAGGAAGCAACAAAAAGGGGAAGCGTGTGTTGAAAAAATGAGAATGGACCGTAGATATTAAGCTCTCTTTATTTAACTGCTTGGCCCGATCTTGGAAAAGAGGTTTTGGAGCCCGTTTTGAGCAGCAGGATGTGGGCATGTGATCGGCCTGGAACTCTTTCAGCTTTGGTTTGACATTTTGGGGGGGAAATATGCACATGTTGTGAGTAAATCTAATGAGAAGATCGATATAGCTGTCATGTACAACCGGGGGCTTGTTAGATTACCTTAGCCCGAATACAGGAAATGAAGAAATAGGTAGTTGGCTCGGTCCAAATGTAGCAAAAATCTGCCTGGCAGCACCTCTAACTAATTAACACCTCTGTATCTTCTTCATCTGCACGCAAACTGTAAAAAATGACACATTGTGGTTATACAAGCGGGTTGTTTCCCTACTTCCTGCCACAGAGCAGCGACTTGCTGCAGTTTTGTGCGATTGTTTTTATAAATCAGTCGTTGGATTTAACAAACAAGATATAACGTGTTGATTAGCGAGCTTTAGAGGTGCGGTTACCTTCGACAGAGCCATGTCAGCCGTTACCATCCTGTTTCCGGTTTCTGTGCTAAGCTAAGCTAGCCAACTCACTGGCTGTAGCTTCATATTTACACCGCAAACTCGAGAGTGGTATCAATCTTTTCATCTAACTCTCGGCGAGAAAGTGAAACATCGACTGTAGAGAACAGTAATCTTTACAGACGTTGCATGCTCCGGTTCCACCTTAAAGAAGCTAAGCTAACAACTATGCTTTTTCATTTTTTCCCTTTGTTTTGGTGTGTTATAAAGGTTCCTGTGCATGCTAAAGGTATTAAAAATTCAAAAGGTCAATGTCAGAACAGAAGCTCCTCTTTCCCCCTCAAAAAACTGCCCCTGAAAGCCTCATCAGTAGTAACGGCTGTATTTCTGTGACTCTGTAACATCATCACGTCGCAGCTGATTTTGCACGTAAGAATTAATTTCGTGAAGCTGCTCCGTTGTTGTATGCGGTGCTGGCTCGGGCGCGTGCCAGCCGACCAATCAGAGAAGACTGGCTGCTCTGCCTTAAAGAGACAGTAACTCAAACACAGACAGAGAGAACTGATGTGTTTCTTTTTTTAGCATTAGAGAATATAAACCTGTTCTTTTAGTAGCTCAAAATACAAAGTATTAACCTGACAATGAGTGTAATACGTCTCTCTGTATAGCAGCGCACAGTGTGAGACCTTCTAACTCCTTCAGACGACTACAAAGAAAAAGATGCAGATGAATATCAATTAAATCCCACCATTAAATTAACTGTGATCTTAAAACGATCAAACCAATGTACAAAACGCAGCTTCACTAAGGCTGTTTATCGTTATCTGTTCGGTCCTGTGATTATCCAACGAAGGCCGGAGGCTCAACATTATGCAACCTTCATGTCTCCAGGTGAATTCTGTTCTCACTCTCTTTGTCTATATATATATATATGTGAACTATACGTACTCAGGTGTGTCAAACCGTCAGTAACACCTCACCTTGGAAACTCTCACTCACACACACATGAATGCAGATATGAGCACAGATTCATCTCTTTCACGTACACACCCAACACATATTTATGAGGTGACATTTGTGTGTGTGATGGGGCTGACTCTGGCCTCAGGCCTCCCCCTGTGGGTTCTGTGTGGCCTCTCCCTCTGTCTCTCCCTCCCTCTGTCTCTCCCTCCCTCTGTCTTCCTCTCTCTCTCTCTGTCATTTCTTTCTTTCTTTCTTTCTCGCTCTCTGTCTGTCTTTTCTGGCTGTTATCACGCTGATACATTTCCTGCTCCTGGCACGGCTCCTGCATAGCTTATGGTTAAAGAAAGCTTTCATCTATCCACTGCCTTTAGGACACACACACACACACACACACACACCCACACTTACTCACACACACACACACATCCAAAAAACGCTGGTACGGGCCAGCGCTGCCCCGCCAGACCACAGGCCCAGACAAGCTCCGCTGGCACCAATCAGCCTGATAACATCTTAGGCTTTATTTCATTTTGGCTCGCTCTGTTCTGCTCTGGGGAAGACAGACACAGAGAAGAGGGCTTTCTGGAAAAGTATGAATTGCGCCAGTATACAGGGAGAGTGTAGCCCCTTAACCTTGAGCAGTTAACTCCCCCTGTCTGTAATGCCATCTATGGACATGACAGTGCAAGCCCTCTTTCATCCAAGAAGCAGGACCGGAGCAGATGTTTCTTTTCCGCTCTCGTAGATGGCAGCGCAGGTTTTTTTATGAGTTGAAGTAGAAGCAGAGAAAAAAAAAACCCACATAACAATACAAGCTAATAAAAACACAAAACATATTTAAATTTATAGTGAATGAAGTCTCTGTTCAGCTGAAGTCTAAAACAGAAAAAGTCCCACGTTTGGAGATATTGGGCGGTTATTTCTGCCTCCGCTCATCAATACATCGCTGTGGTTCTCACATTACTGGAAAAATGTGTTTGAGATGTTTGACATCGGTGTGTATTTCCAAATAAAAAACGACTTCACTGTTCACAGTTCTCAATGAAAATGGAAAGACCTCCTACGAACGAATAGCTCCTATGAAAGGAGTCGACAGTTTGTCCTGTGGAGAGTTTGAGCGACGCTCTTTCTTCATCAAAATGTTGCTGTTAAAATGTTTAAATGTCCTTTTTTCCAGGTTTGAGCACAATTAATTAAGTATCACTGACCTCCCTTTGTTTTCGAGCGGAGGTATAAATCTCAGAGACGTGTTTAAAAACCTCATAACTTGGGCAGATAAAATCTATCTAACTATCTGCCCGGTCATGTAAAACTAGTTTAAAAAGGAAACAAAGGATGTCATTTTTTTACGAGTTTAAAGGAGCATTATGTAGTTTTTTGGGGGGGAAAGAAAGATCTTCACTGACTGATTTTGAAACTCTTTGTTTATATGACTGAGTAAACAATCTGAGTGACTCATACTGTTTTACTTTGATTGCATGTGGCGGACCCTGCCACCTTTCTAGCTTCAAACAGTGTTCCGGGACCGTATTTCCCACCGAGAGCAGCTTGTTTATTCGTCATAGAAAACAATTATATCATTGTATTTGTATTATCACCTCATTAATAATGAACATGATAACACTCTGGGTTTGAATCCCTTCTCTAAAACTACATACTGCCCCTTTAATGTTAATGGGGGTTTTTTTAGTAATTTTTGTGGCTTTTTTTCATCCCTTTCATTCCACGTCTACTGCTCGCAGGAAATAGCCGTATGAAAAGAATACCGCATTGTGTATTAATGTTTGCACTAGATATTGGCCTTGGCGCACAGCTGATTTATATTTAAGTGACAAACCGACATAAAGGCAGCTTACGCTCATCATGTGTTTGCCTGTGTCCAGTGCTCCCTCTCCGAGTAATTGCCCGAGCCAAGTAAGTGGGTGAAATAAGGGGAATCATAAGTGTAGCATGAAAGGCTTTCAATATCTCTTGCGGTGAAGTAGCCTGTAAAAAGGAAAATACGGCCATAAACGCTGTCTCCTCATTTTCCTCTCCCACCGTCCCGCCCAATCAGAGCGCCGCGCTAATAAGATAAGAGGGAAAGGAACAACAACAGTGTAGCAAGTAGGATTACCCCTGTCTGACTGGCTAACAAGCGCCATCTCTTTTCCTTTTCACAAATGCTAATGGTAGCCCTTTTTCCCTTTCCAAAGGCAGAAACTACGCTACTTTTGCAATAGAAGAACGTCCTGGCCAGAAAATCTCACCATTTACCCCTGAAAGGCGGCGTATAATGTGATGCACTAAGACTGCACAATAGCTGAACACACAGCGACACATTTCATCTGCATGTCCGTCGAGAAAAAAAGAGGATCTCTGCAGAGATAGCGTGCACACATGTTCGCGTTCCTGAGCAGGTTTCTCGTCGAGGATTCCTGCATGTGTGCATATTTGACACATGCACACTTATACCGTAATTACGGTAAGTTCTTTATAAAAATTTGCAACGTTACTCAGCCCCCCGATGGAAGCACACCTGTCATCAAAAGTCGGCTTGAATAACTACAATGCGGCTGTCAAATTACCTTGATTATAGCTATTTATGCAAAGAACATAAACACATTCGCAGATTCCCACTGACACAAGGCGACTTATGGTCCATAGCAGCGAGACCATGAAGTTCACATCAGCACTTCGCTCAAAGCTGCACACAAAAGCAAGCGTGTTTGTGTTGAATACCAGAGCGCCATCATCACTCTCCATGCGTAGCAGGGACGGGGTGTGAGGTTTCTAATGCCTCTTAAGTAAGGCTGTTAAGGAGCAAAGAGTCCGCACATCTGGAAGACACAGTCAGCCGGCACATGCTGAAAGTTAGCGGTGGCGCTCGCAGTCCAAATTAGTGGCGAGTTTTATTCCCCCGCTGTGGTAGGAAAATATCAAATCTGCTGCCATATGAGTGCCATAAAGCTGGCTGTGGAGCGTTTGATGCCTTCATGTGGGAGCCTTTAAGCTGCGCGTGTGTGTGTGTGCATGTGTCTGTGTGTGCATTTGGTGGGAGATGCAGGCCTTAATGTGAGATGGGAGTCATTGTATGCATTCCTGCATGCACACATGTTTTGGTGTGTGCGGCTCTCTTATCTGCGCGCGAACTCCTGTGTGCATGTTTTCGTGGGTTTTTTTTCTTTTCTTTCTCTGCATAGGTGAACGTACGTTTTCCGTCTGGGTGCGTGCGACCGGTGTGTGTCAGGTGGCGGCGGTGGCGGCGTGCATGTGCAGCTGTGCCATTTTAGCAGCTTTCTTACAGACCTAGTTGACCCTGCTGGATATAGCAGACAGACACACACAAGCAGAGTCAGACGGCCCCTGGGGTGGTCCTGTCTGAGGCGCGGTGTTATGAGCCAACAACTCTAGGGGCCCATACGCAGGTACGAGCACGTATACTGTAATTGTACACACAAGCACAGATGTGTATGCAAACCCAAGACATCTGAGTGGAGAATTAATGACAGCACATAGAAAATGATTTCATTAATTTGCCATAATTCTTAAGCTGAGGGCAAAGGCTTTTCTTTTGAGGTGCGTTTCTGTGATATCACTGCTGAAATCTGAGCAAAACACGCAGCTCGTCCTTTCTTTCATGCCTGTGAGCATTTAAGTTTAGAAGTTAAGAGTTTAAGATTTAAAAGTAGGAAATGCAACATAGATAAAGTTATTTTCTAATGCTGGGAATCACTGGTGCCTGAAAAGCGACTGTGCAGGGACGAATGCATCATGCAGCATTCTGCAAAAAGCACATGCAAATATGTGCGAAACAAATACACAAAAAACAAAATGCATAAAATGTGAATTATCGTTTAAGGATTATAAGATGAATGTTGGAGATTGCATTTAATTTATTTTCTTTTAAACCTGCATAAAAAATGTTTCAGCTTCGAAAAGGGAAATCCTCTCTCATATCTCAGAGCAACACTGCTGTCTGTAAAGTCAAACAATCTGTCTGCTTACAAAACATATTCTTCTTTGAGATCTCTCCAAAATCACTTTATCTTATCTCTCACTTTCCCTTTTTTTCTGTTCCGTCACTGCAGTGTGAAAGGGCCTTAAAATAACGCTGCAATATTTTGTGCTATATCATGAAACACAATCTACATCTCAAAATGTTAAATTCTCCTCAAAAGCTTCGTAAATGCCAAAAATCTGATACATTTTAAGATTAAAAATGTTTTGATCAAACGCCTCAAAATAGATGCTGCAGTCGCATTGCAGGGTTGACTGCTGTTGCTACCAAAATATAAACACAATGAGATTTTCTGATAACTGATCATCAGTAATGTGAGCAGAGTGACTAAAGAGTCACTTTACTCTACTGCAGCCTGTAAAACCTCAAAAGACGACACCTGTGCCACATCACGATATCTAAAAAATCTAAGATGATATCTAGACTCATATCACTGTGATGATATAATTTCAATATCGTGCCCAGCTCGAAGTGGAAAAGTGCTGAAAAAATTTTAAAAAACGCATTAGAGGTAGACATTGTGTCACGAAAGAGTCGGTGTGTTCACGCTATTCAAGAAAAAGAAAAAGAGAATGTTGTGTATTTGAATGAAGGATGGAGTCTACTCCTCTTTTTCCCCTACAGACAGTGGAATAAGGAAATATTTGCCACTCAGAGAAACAAGAAAACACACACACACACACACACACACACAGACACACACAGGAACGAGAAAATGAAAAGAGACACACACACGCCTCACAGCAGAAACAAGATAAATTCCCTGGCAAGCGTTCAAAACACTCATGTAAGAGCACATAAACACACACACACAGCCTGCACCAGAAATGCAAAAAAAAAAACATGAACACACAAATACACACACACACACACTCACACACAAGTGCACACACACCCACCTACACAACTGCCACCATGTAACCCCTAATCACAACCCCAGAGCTTGGACATCAAATGAAGCAAGTTTAAAAAAAAAAAAAAAAAAAAATCATCAGGAGTAATTAACGCATTTTCATATGCAAATGTGATTAATGCAAAACTACAAAGTCATTATGCAAATCGACTTTTCCTTGAGCCTCTGTACAAATATTCGCAGCTCAAATCAGGGATCAGTCTCGCCATCTTTCTTTTTTTATCTCTTACCCTTCTCCCTCTCCCTCTATCTCTCCCTCTGCCTCTCTCTTCCCCGAGTCGAGATAATGCGTAAGTAGCATGTGAAGTTATTTCTAACTCACACAGTGTGTGTGTTTTCATGCGATGGGCCGGGGCTATGGCATTACGCCGCCTGCCTACTGATTACTGGCTGCTTGGCACTGGAGCGAGACAGGGAAGCCGGCGTACAGGGGAAGGTATGAATATGCAAAAGGCTGATTGCTTTTCATGATTAAAGCCTATTTAATATGGAAATGAGAGCAAGCCAGGTGATTAAAGGAGCATTGGGTGGTGGGGCAAAAAGAAAAAAAAAAGAGAGAGAGAGATTGGGGGAGAAACAGGGAGATGGAGGGAGGAGAGACACCTTCAAATCCACGGCGCTGGTGAGGTGTGGAGACTGGAATGTCACAGATGTTTAGTAACAGCGGTGAAATACACGTCGAGCGGTGCAGATTGGACCTCGTCCGGTGCAAAGGTCAGCCTCACTTTAGAGACGTTTTGTAGTTTACGCCGCAGGTTTTTCATCCTGAAACCACCGTGAGTCATTTTGGGTCCTTGTCGCAGATTGGCTCGAGAACCCCAAAAAAAACGAATTTTGTCACATTAGAAAAGCTCCCCGTGCACTTTAACACACTTTCACACCCGCAGAAAAATGTTGAAGGTGTAGGTGTGACGGTTCTAAAGTGGCGAGTGGCTCATTTAGGTTCTTTGATCATGAATCCAGAGCCACTTTGGGTTCAGTTGAGGCGGCGGTATCGGTATCGCATCGAGCTCCAGTGAAAACGAAAGAAAAACCAATTCTCTTATAAAAAAATCTTCTCCTAATATAGCGATGTGGCCGCAAAAAAAAAAAAAAAAAGTGACAGCAGGGAGATCAGAGCTGGACGCAGAGAAAAAGAGAAAGAGATGTTTGAGGACGTCGCTCACACAATCTCATGAAATATTTACCGTGTGATCTCTACACACAGTGTTTGTGAGCGAGCGAGGAAGAAACAGACAGACGGACGGAGAGAGAGAGAGCTTGTCATGATGTGACTCTGCCCTTATGTACTAGATGTCTTTAAGTGCTCCGAGGGGGCCCGGCAGCCGTCCTGGGAGGGGTTCAAAGCCGGGCCAGGGCCGTCTTAGCATGGTAACGCTCCCCTAGCGACAACCTCTCGCTTGCCTGGTGACACGCATCATTCCTCACCGACGCTGCACGCACATGTACACATGCACAAATTCACACACACGTATTAACATACCCTGACAGAGCCCACACACGCACACACGCAGAGTGCATGCATCAGCAAGACAAACTCAAGGAAAATAAAATAGGGCACAGGAAGGGCCATTTTTCATCTACACCACGCGTGTGTGCAGGTGTGTGTGTGTGTGTGTGATTGCACCTTTTGGGGTTGAATCTGCTAGCCTTGCAGCATGTTTGCAGGTTAAGCAAGCAGGCTGACAGACAAAGAGGCCAGACAGGATGTTATAAAACACAACCGGGTGAGAAAAAAACAAAAAAAGCACACACAATCCAGGGGAGGAGAGGGTTAAGAGTTATACATGCAGCACAGGTATGTCATGCACGAGGCACATGTACATATCTGCGTGCGTGCAGGCTCGCTACACTTTCCTCAGTTCTTTTTTTTTTTTTTTCGTCACCTGTGCTGCAAATATTTGAACTGCAAAGTTCTCGGCGCGAGCGAAAAATGTGATGATACTTCCTCCTGTGTGTGTGTGTGTGTGTGTGTGTGTGTGAGTGAGTGTGCCTGTGAGTATGTGTGTGCTGCTAACACATTGGACTTAATTAGACCTAATAATGTAATCTAATTTGGTTGAAACTTGAGACTGCCTTGAGTGGCAATCTAATGTGTTGAACAAAGCTCTCCTCCTCTCTTTCATTTGGGAGCTTCGAGTGCTTTCATGTCCTGTTCTCTTAGTGATAAGACCGCCTGTCTGTCTGCGGAGCGGCTAACCGACTGCCGCTCGCTCTAACAGGCTGACTCACTCACTCACTCGCTGCATAAATGTTTTCCCTCTGACCACCTAACAGACAAACTGCCATGTATAAAAATCCAGGCTGGGTTTTTTTTTTTTTTTAAAGCAGCTTTTTTGTTGTTTTTTTTACAGCGGCTTCTAGGTGGCTTTAAAGCTCGTTAAAAATTTCCAGCATACAAGCGAAATAAAAAAAGACAATTAGCAGAAAAGTCACATTATCTGAATGAAATGTAACAACACTGACGGGCTGTCACAACTCCTTTTAATTAAACGAGCGGATAAATTATCACCTTCATCCTTGGGGGTTTTTTTTTATTTAAAGAAAAATAATTTCTGCCCTTTTGTTTTATTACTACATTTTTTTATGAGCTGTGACATCTTTTTTAAAAAAAACGGTGCTGTCACACGTTTTGTTTGTGATTCAATAAAAAGTTTTCCCCCCACTGTCTGCGAAAAAAAAAGATGGCGACCACACACAGCTGCTGGCCACACACACACAGAAAACACTGAACTCTGCAGCGATGACAAAAGATGTCACCGCCAGATTCTGGTTCCGAAATGAAAAAAACGTGCAAAATCTGTAAAACCAGATAAAGGACTTTTCATAAAAACGCTGTGGAACAGTCGACAGAGCGGCCTGATCTTAAAGAACCCCACCGTAAATAAAGAAGAACTGGAGTGTTAAAGTCTTTACTAACGCGCTAGTTCGGTATCTACAGTCTGGATTTTGGAATCGTGCACCTGCTGTCAGAACCACAACCTGCTGCCACCACTTCTACACAAAACCTCTATTCGCTCGTTTCACACCAGTTCTCACTCGTGTTTAAATAATTTATAAACCAGATGTGTCACAACTTTCTTTTCAATAATGAGAATATAATTACAACCCTTACAATGTGTGAATCTTACAGTCCGTCACGTTTGCTGTCATGTGGGGGTTTATTTTTTGAGGACTGCTCCTTTTTAAAGACTTTTTTTCTTTTTTTAAGACTCCTGATATCCGCTAAGACTTCGTGTACGGGCGCGGATTGTAAAAGTTTAAGTCTCTCCATAACGTTCCAGTTTAAGACACTGCGGTGACCAGTTTCTGTGTTAAACGTGTAATCTTTTAAATGTACTTCTGAATGGTAACTTCCACAATAAAGCCGTCTCCCTCCTCTAAGTCTACTGGTGTCTGTGTAATCCTGGATAGCCTTCCCAGCTCTCGGGTGTGATGGTGACTGTCTCCTCTGATAACTTTGAACTGGTTTCCCTGCAGCGCTGGCAGTCTACAGGCCTCGCCCCCCCCCCCCCACCCTCCCACAACCCCCCCACCCATCACCATATGCACCCCACCGCCACCACCACCCATAGCCAGATGAACGGCCTTGCCTCTTTATTAATCCCCTTCTCCTCACCACGCACACAGATGAATTTTAATCAGCTTTCTTAACCTCTTTTTTTCGTATGCTGCAGGATTTCTTCACAAGCGTGATGTGCACTCTCACACACACACACACACACACACACACACACACACTAGGGGCGGCTCCTCCATCACCTTCTTCTTCTTCGCCTTTCACAATTGGTTTCAGCTGAAGAAGTCCTTCAGGCCTGCCAGCGTGTGTGTGTGTGTGTGTGTGTGTGTTTGTTTGGTTGTGTGTGATTTTTTTTTTGTGTGCGGGCGCGTGCGTGTGATGTTTTACTTTTACAGAGCAGAATAGACGTACAGTGCAGCTCTCACTCACTCTAATGAAATCATCCCAGACTACATTAATCCCTCCTGAAGGCCACTGTCAAAATAACAAGCAGCTGGGATTCTTTAAAGAGAGCTATCTGTCTTGGACAGGTGAGGGATGTGTGCGAGTGTGTTTCGTGTGTGTGCATCCTTTATTTTTTTTGCACCTATATGTGTGTGTGAGTACACTGACAAGAGAGTTCCCTGCTTATTGGTTCTCCTTGCATCCTAATCTAAATGTTCTCCGTACCTCCTCTCTCCTGTTTCGGGCAGATCCCCTTGGCCGGCGTCAGCCTCATCAGAGCATCGTCCTCCCCGCCGGGGGTCACCTGGATGCCCACCTCCACCGGAATGGACCCTCTACCCAGCTCCAGCGACCGGGCCCTGGGAGAGATAGTGATGCCCGTGATGCCGCCAGCCTCCCCGGGTTTGGAGAAGGACCCCGGTCTGCTCCCGGGGCCCCGGCACAGGCGTCGCTTGTGCTCGATGAAAACCAGGATATCGCCCAGCGGGAAGTTGGTCTGGCACTGACCACAGGTCAGCAGGTCATGCTCCCCGGGTCCCACCCTCCGAGGGCTGGGTGTGGATGGCTCCGGGGACGGAGATCCCGCCCTCGAATCATGATTGGACTCTGCTGCGGGAAAAAAAAAAAGGGAGAATATGAGGAATGTAAATTAGTTTCTGTTAAGGACGAGCACAAAAAAACACACAGCGAGGTTCAGTTATTCCTGATCACATTACCTGATGAAAGCCAGCTCTCCCTCCCACATGAGATGATCATTACATTCACACTTGTGTCACTTTTATGGCATAAAACAACCTATGATGCTCCTTCGCCTAGACAAACACCTGCACAGCTTATCCGTGAGAGATCTGCGTGGGTGGGACCCGGCGCATATATATGTGTGTTTGTGCTTCTATTTGTGTGTGTGTTAGTGTGTGTATGTGTGTGTGTGTGGCCAGGAAGCTATTCATCTCACAGTGCAGGCTGGGTTTCCGGTGGAGGGCCTTTCGCTGCACTGAGCTGTCATAGCTAGACGGCTGCCTTCACCACATGGGAGCCCCAGCTTGTGCAGAACAAAGTGTAGCGTAGCGGAGGCCACATCCAGCAGCATGCGCGCGTGTGTGTGTGTGTGTGTGTTCGTGTTTGTTTGTATCAGAGAAGAAGACATGGAAAAGAAAAATGAGAAAGAGAAGAAAAAAAAACAAAACAAGATGTGTAAGCGTGTGTGTGTGTGTGTGTGTGTGTGTGCATGAATGGAGCAGCACACAGGTGAGTTCGAGCACTGTATCCTCCACAGACAGAAAATCTATAAAGCCAAACCCGGGGTCCTGTTAAGAGAGTAAATCTCATTCTTCACAGATCTGACACGGTCATTAATAACCATTACACATTCTCCCCCCCCCCTCCTCCCTCCTCGTCCCCCATGGCGTAAGACTGACTCCCTCAGCTTAGCGTAAATCCCTCATGGACAACCTCCATTTTATTTTAACACTACCCTGATGTACCAGTATGAAGACGTGTCCGCTTCTGGAAAAAAAAAAAAAAAAGCCCAGAGGAAACCTGAAGCTCCAGAGACTCTAGGGGCGTCTGAGTGAGCGGGTACCCAGGGAGAGGTGTTGATGCCTGGGAGAGGAGCGTAGCAGCGCCTGCCCGTCTCTGCTGCTGCTGCTCTGACACCCACCCGCCCCTCCCTCTTTCTTCTTTTTTTGTGCCTCTCTTCTCTCTCTTTCTCCAAACATGACACCCTAATAATTGCAAAGATTAGACAAAGAGGGTGTGTGCCGGGTTTGTGTGCGCCTGTGTCTCGGTGTGTAGTTATCAGAGCAGAGATCCTAAACTCTCTTATCACCCATCTCAAACTGTCAGGGAGGCGGCGGCGCTCCTCTAAATTCCCAGTCATAACCGTTAAAGTCGGCTCAGAGTTCCGATCTGACTGCTGCACACATTTCCACCCAATTTTTTTTTTATTATTTCAAACATTTCATTGCAACTTACGAATCACGCCCCCCCCCCCCCCCC
>CAEMYA010000010.1:12580658-12595278 GCA_903131615.1 Diplodus sargus
TCAACACAAAACAGATTGGCCAAAGATTACATCACGAACTTCTGCAATGAATTAGCCAGATTAAGGCCTGTATGAAATTGGATTTAGGCAGAGCAGAGCGCTGGGAGATGAAGGTTAGATTGATCTAATTGATTTGAAATTGGATTAGGCGACTTTTTAATCATCATATGCCCCGTCACAACAACGACTGAAGAAAAGGAAAATAAAACATTTTTTTTTTTAAAACACACAGAAATTTCCTCCTTCTGATTTAATCTGTGTTAATTTTTTGTGTGCAAAAAACCTGCAAAGTCGAGTTTTGACCCTTCGTTTGAAAAATATTAATAAAAGTTCACATGTGTGTGTGTCGCCGTGTGTGTGTGTGTGTGTGTGTGTGTGTGTGTGTGTGTGTGTGTGTGTGTTGTGTGTGACTGCAAACTAATTTTTGTGCACAATTTAAAGTTCCTCAAATGTTGCCTTCAGGTGCACTCAGGCCCCAGTGTGTCCAGATAAAATAATTTACAATGTGTGTGTGTGTGTGTGTGTGTGTGTGACAGATTGAAAGAGAAAGAAAACAAGAGCATTTAAAAATTAACAATATAACACTTTTAAATTAAGACGTAAGTTCTCATGTGCACAAAGTCACGACAAACCAAAATACATATAACAAAACAAAAACACAACTTAAATCATTTATGAAACAGTGTCTCACACACACACACACACACACCAACACACACACACACACACACGTTGTTGCAACACGCGTGGAATAAAATGCAAAAAGAAAAATGTGTGTGTTGTGATGAAATGTTGGATTGCACGCTCGTACATGCGCCGCACACGTGCGTGCACACGCAGACACACACACACACACACACACACAGTCCAAATGTAGTTGTCATGATGATCTCTGTCGTAGTAAAACTCACATGAAGCTGCATGAAGGCGCAAATATTTCACAATTGTGTCCATTAATTTCACAGATGTTTTATGAATCCGCCCCACGTGCTTAAATCAGCCTAATTAGTGTCTTTGAATAAATAAATATAATAATAAATATGATAATAATACTAAGGTGAGGGGTTGTGCTGCTGTGGGCTCCACTGTTGGCACAGTGAATTTATTTGCGCATTTTAAAATACGTTTAAAAAAAACAAAAACAATTCATGCGCACGATTTGAATCTAATCCCATAAAAAATGACTTTTAATTCCCCCCTGAAAGTCAGAATTAGTGATGATGGTGTAAATGATTAAAAGCAGTGACACGTGAAGTTGAGCTCACCTTGTATTGTCTCCCTGTGCGTCAACGATAAGTGCTGCGGGTTCACCTGCTTGCGGCGGGACATTGCCCCGGCATTTACTCTGGCATCGCCCGGTGAACGGCACTTGGAGTCGGCTTGGACCGTCTTGTCGGTCCTCTCTGGATCGCAGGTGAGCAAACTTCCCCCTCCCTTCTCTCCTAATCCCTTTCTGCCGGTGACGGTCTTCAGCCCGCAACTTTTGACGCGCGCTCGGACGGAAGAGCTCGGAGGAGTCGGAGCGCAGCGAGGATGGAAGAGCAGCGTGTCCACAGTGTCCTGACCTGCGGCGTCTTCGGAGGAAGCAACACCTGGATCGAAGAAGCCAAAGTGGAGTTGTTGTTGTGTTTTTTTAAAAGGAAGCAGTTCGCTACTGGATGAGCCGATGAGCTGATTTGCTTGGTTATGATTTGCAAATGACCTTTTTTCTTTGCGCAAGATAAAGAAAAAAAAGGATCCCGGACTGCCCACCTTCTGAAGCGACAGCTGAAGTACGGTGAGAGAGAGAGAGAGACACTCCACCGGGGATGGCTACTGGCTTCTTATTTGGCTCCTCTCCCTCTCCTTTTTTTCCCCCCTCTCTCTTAATTTTAATGCTCTGATTATATCATCTGGGGTCAAACGGCTGCTGCTTTTATTCTAGGATTCCCTACAGTCCTTCCATTTCAGCAGTGGTGCGCTAAAATGACCCTTTGGCACTGACTCCTCCTGCGCGTTTTGGCATCGGCGCGCGGAACGGCAACTCTTGGCTCTGGTGGCAGTAGCCTCGCTGATTGAGAGAGAGAGAGAGAGAGAGAGAGAGAGAGAGAGAGAGAGAGAGGGAGCAGGCAGGCAGGCGGGCAGACAAGACACCTCCTCCTCCTCCTCGTCCAACAAGCGAGAGGTCCAATGTTTCCCAGTTTCCTACAGTATCGAGGCTACTTCTTGTTGACTCACACGATGAAAGAGGCTCTGTTTTGGGTGTGTGTGTGTGTGTGCAGCCTGTGCCTTTTTCTTTGTGTGTGTGTGTGTGGTCGGGGTCTGCTCTCCGTGGAGTGGGATGGGGATTCAAGTTCAAGTGCGTCCGTGACGTCCGCGCGTCAGACACACCGGGCGCGCTGGACACTGTAGGCGAGCGGCGGCGGGTCTCCGTCCGCTCAGAGAGGAGAAATAAAAAAAATTAAAAAAAGTAATCACCGCTGTCAGAAGCTGCAAACACAACGCTTCCTGTTCCTACCGTCACACTTAATGGTTTAATAATCATCACATCCAGACAGATAAGTCTGATTGTGACTTTCCTGACATTTTTTCGGGGTGAAACCAGAAGGAAGCTGCTTTTAAAAGAAGTGGCTGGAATATCAGGACCACCCAACACCTGGATCAGATCCAGTAACCCCACATCTGTCAAATCTGGGTTCAAAGGTCACCTTTACCCCCTGATAATCCACACTTCCTGTGGCATCGCAGACGATTAAATGACCAAAAAACACCACCGCTGCTCACTGCTCGGCGTAGAAATGTAAAGCACACTACATGTCCTCTGGTTGAATCCAGAGAGAGGAGGGGGGGGGCTGCATCTTTGTAGTTGGGATGATTTAAACATGTTGTGAGGCAACAGTACCCTCTGTTGGCACAGTCAGGAGGCATTACTCCTGTTTAGGAGGCTGATACCTTTAACACAGCCGTGCTTTCCATACTCTCCCTTCTTATTTTTAGACCGGAGCCTCCCTTAATTTGCCATTTATGCAATCCACAGCGTAAGAGAGTCCTTGAAGAGCCGATCAGGTTCACTCAGAGGCAATTAATGGCACTAATGGGCGATCTGCTCTGCACATAATTCACCGTGTTCATTTAGATCAAGTGTAAGTGCTCTGCTACACGGCTCGCTCAAGTTTCTCTTCCTCCCTCTTTCTCGCCCTCAAAGTTGAAACACATTGTTCGAAGCGAAACAGAAAAAAGAAAAAAAAAAGTATAATAAGTCTAATACGGACCGCTTTAAAAGTTGACACTGTTTCCTGGCCGGATCAGGCGGGAGAGGAGGAGTGTGCGGCTATACAGCAATGCATTTTATAGTCTGCCATTAATAAAACATGGTGGGCAATTTTAAGAGCATTAGAAGTTTGATTGCTCGGGGGCAGGCCTGGGGGACTTTCAGGACAGTAATTATTTATATAAATGAAATGTCATCTCAGCTCTGGCTCAAGTAGACATAACCTCAGCAGACTCCGCGTGGAAACACTACAGCACAACAGCGATCGTTCGCTTAGACAGAGCCCGAGCATGTTGTCGAGCATATTGCTCTGACTTGTTGGGGGGGGGGGCCGCATAAATTCAATATGTGATGTTGCAGGAAATGTCTTATTTTTTTTACACATCGGGGGCCAAAAAAGAGCAGCAACAGCAGTCGTGGACACACACACACACTTGGATTGCAGAAGGAAAACATTATCCTGAGTTTACACACACACACTCTCGCTTGCTTGCTTGCTTGCTTGCTATCCCCCACTTCTTGTGCTGCGAGCATCTCCTTGATCCTCACCCATGGGTTTCTCAATAATACATCAATGTCTCCATTATAGCTTGTATCTGCCGGGCTTGCGGGCAAAGGCAGTTTAAACTGGGTTGCACGGGGGGCCAATACGCCACAGATGCCCCGCTCGTGGACACAGGAAAGGTTTTAAGTCCAGAGTGTTGCCTCTGAGGAAGACATGCAAGTGCCATCGCCGCCGTGGGAGACACCGAAACACACCGCAGGGCAAATACTCGCCACGAGAGAGGAGAGTTTTGTCCAAGTAACAAGGGACGTCGAACGTCTCAGCTCTTTTCTCAAAAAGAAAAAAAGAAAAACTGACCCAGGATGATTTAAGCAGATTCCCAGCACTTATAATTTATGTTAAACTCGTAAAGAATGAGCCCGAGGACGACTTCCTGAGCAGGGAAGGCTCTCGCACATCAGTGGACAAAGCAACATGCAAACCGAAACTGGCGTCGATTCTGGGTCGCAACCTTCGTCGCATCCTTTTACCTTCCATTTTTCATGTCCCTTCCCGTCTCTCTCTCCCTCTCAGAGCTCTCTGAAGAATAACCCCCCAAAATTGCATTAATATGTTAGACTAGACGGACGTATGAGGGAGAAAACAAACTGCGCAGAACGTATCGGAACAGAAAAAAAGAAGCCGGGTTAAGTGTAGGTTAAGCGTGAGGAAGCGGGTGTGAGCAGACATTTTGATGTGTTCAAGCACCAACAGGGCCGACATAAACAATGAGAGGTCCACTCCAGGACAGCTCATGGTAATATGAATATTGCTCTGGGATTTGCTTATAGTCGGCGCTTCATTATGCAATGTTTAATATTAATAAAGAAAGTACAAGTATATATTATTCATAAGCTGATTTACTGTGGTTGGGTGTGTGTGTGTGTGTGTGTGTGTGTGTGTGTTTGGACTTGAGTGACAGATTGAGATGCTCCCTTGCTACGGGCAATACAACCAGACAAGGCTCTTTACTTTTTTTTTTTTCCACAGGACACATCCTGACAATTTCTCCCACAGTTAAGAGGATTTGTCCGAGCACGGGTGAATATATAATGCATGCAGATCCCCCCCCAATTTTAATTTGGATGGAGTAAATGATTCAATGCCGGCTCTTTCTCTTTCTCTTTTCCCCTCTGAAGTGAGGGCGGCGGGTGGAAGACGGAGCGACCACGAGACGTTACTTTTTCAGTCCGTTCTCAGCCTGTGGCGTTCAGATCGAGCAAAGGTGGCGACGAGCTCCTGTTCTCATCACGTACAGAGAGAAAGAATGGTTCTATCTTTCTCGTTTACCACAATTTCCAGTCATTAAATCCACACTTCTGTGTGATTATTGCACTTTCTTGCTACATCAGAAGGGTTTCTGCATTTTAATGGCCTCGTTCTATAAAAGGACAACAATGATTTTGACTTGATTTATGGATAAAAGCGTCAAATTGTTCCTGTTTTTTGTTGTCCAGCATCTTACACTTCCACCCTAAAGGTTGTGGGTTCAAAACCATGTTGTGAGCGTGTGCTGGTCACATGTTTAGATGATTTTTCCTGAGATTATGCTGAAATTAAGAATGCAAAACTACTAAAAATAAGAATTATTTGCTTGTACTTGATGTATTTCACTTGTTATTTTGCTGTATCAAGTCTTGTTTCAGGTAATAGTCACAGACCTCTCCTAAAAAGTGTCGGCTTGCTTATTTTAAGGATTATTTCCTCATTCTACTGCTTTTTTTCTCGTTTTTAAGAGTTTACTTTTTGTAGTGTGCACTAAAAAGTCTGATTTCTTTTATTATTAAGATTTTTTTGTAAAGCTTTTTTTGATGATGGGTCCATAACCCTCATAAGACAAACGGAATTGCCTCCATTTATATATTTATAAGTATGAAAAGTGGAAATCTGCTGCCTCTTGTTGATTTCCCTTTCAATAGACGCATCACATGACACAATTTCTTAATTTATATCTCGCTGGATTAAAGAAATAAACCACTCTAATATAAAACAGATGAACATTTTTCTGCTGAGAGCTGGTGCTCGTGTGATATATCACTCTGGGATCCCACGCCCACTCACCCACTCACTCACTCACACTTTTAGACACTTCCA
The DNA here is from genome assembly GCA_903131615.1 of Diplodus sargus. Lineage (NCBI taxonomy): Eukaryota > Metazoa > Chordata > Actinopteri > Spariformes > Sparidae > Diplodus > Diplodus sargus. The sequence continues at coordinate 12,586,547 of CAEMYA010000010.1, forward strand.
CAAATAACTTATACGGCTGTATTGATAATTATATATTTCTATGTGTGTCGGGAGATGCTCTTATGGATTTGGACTCCAGCCATGTGTGTGTCCAGCCCCGCTGCCTGAGCACAGATCACACATTATCTGGTCCAATCTTTAATTGCAATCCAGTCCTGTCTGCCAAAGTCCACTTGTTATTCTTTGTCTCCCTCTAGTGGTTTTTACTGAGAACAGCACAATTTAAATCACACTAAAAAATGGAAATATTGATTCTTAACACAAATAACAAAAATAAATGTTTTCCAATTGTACAAATTAAAACAAATAAACACACTTTTTCAGTAAAGGAAAGAGAAAACCTCGATTTCTAAACCACACGTGTCTCAAACGTCCTGCGTCATGACGTTTGCGTGACGTATTCCATAATGGCGGTGCCCTTGTTACAATGGGGGCCGCTAATGAACACTTGTTAGCCAACTTATCGTGAACAACTGCGGAATATTAACACAGCGGACTGTTTTGGGTGATCGACTGTGACGACTACATGTTAAAGGTAAAGTGCCGCGTTTCTTTACAAACACACCGACAAGCATCGAGGTGATTTTAACTAGTTTGGACACGAGACCGCGAGTGGAGCAAGTTTGCTAGCCGGGGATGCTAGCGAGGAGCATCACCTGGCTGGCTTAACGTGAGCGGCACCGTCAACTTCGACTGCCTTTATTATATTTTAATATATTTTAGCCTCTCACTGCATTCAAATTACCTTATTCTCGTACATCTTAGCATATGTGTGATCGACTAACACCCCTGCATTGGTTGTTATTTGTTAACGTTAGCCAACGCTAGCCAACTTTAAGTTGTCATAACCGCTAGCTAGGCTAACATTACTGAAGACAGCAAGCAGTAAACAGTTGCGTGATGCTAATTCGTGTTTGTTGTTAATGACAGCCGTATGAATGCATTAATTATGCTCTATACTTAGCTGAAGTGTGTTTAACGAGCCGAGATGTGTGAATGAATGGGATGGGAGCTGCTATCACAAGATGACCGTGTTGTTTTTGATGTTGAGAAGATGAAACATGGGAGTGAGGTTAGCTATCTGACAGTTAGCTATATACACCAGTGCTGCTAGCATTAAGGGAAGTTGCTTTTCTCAGTTTTCCCACTGTTTGTGACAGATGACTATAACCACAGTTTTGTTTCTGTTTTGTGACTCTTCAGTCCAGTGCAGCGGGTCCATCCTCCGTTGCCTCTCCCCAGCCAATGAAGGAATCCAAGGAGAACTACTCAATGTCCGGCCAAGGAATCCTGGACCACATCAAGCCATGCTGGTACTGGGACAAGAAGGATTTAGCCCACACCCCCTCTCAGTCTGAAGGCCTGGACCCTGGCACAGAGGCTCGGTATCGGAGGGAAGGAGCCCGCTTCATATTCGACGTTGGGACCAGACTTGGCCTGTATCCTTGATTCACTTTTCACTTCTGTTAAATGCATTAAAGTTTAAATCAGTGTCACTTTAATTGACCCTGTCCTGTGTAGCGATCATGGCAGCACAGTCACAGTGAAACATCTTCTCTCACATGTACTTTACCTGTAAATGCTTCCTGTGATCTCCTTAACTGTCATCAGACACTATGACACTCTGGCAACTGGCATCATATATTTCCACCGCTTCTACATGTTTCACTCCTTCAAGCAGTTTCCCAGATATGTAAGTTCACATCATGGTTACGCTTCAATTTTCTTTATTCCAAAACATAATGCACAGGACTAAAGGTGTGATTTGTGTTTCGACAGGTGACGGGCGCTTGCTGTCTTTTCCTGGCCGGGAAAGTGGAGGAAACCCCAAAGAAGTGTAAAGACATCATCAAGACCGCACGCAGCTTACTTAACGATGTGCAGTTTGCTCAGTTTGGAGATGATCCGAAGGTGCTGTTACTTTTAATCTCCTTCTTGACGTCTAGAGACATTGTTTACACTGGCCACTGTGTGTTTAAAGTGTATTTGAGTGCATAGACATAGCCTGTAATCCTTTGTAAACCGCTTCACAGAGCCCTGACATTATATCATGTAGCTCTGGAAAGAAGAAAACAAAAAGATAAAGGAAATCTTGCTGCAGCCTAATCGCTGTTAAGCGGTTGTACATGACACAAACACGCATAATGTTATGAACAGTAGAGGGACTCCTGCCTCTTGACTGACTGCTTACATGTAATAGTGCAGTGGTGATTAAGGCAGAACTAACAAAACTAACTAACAAATTCAGATTTTTCAAATGACTTTAACTTGCTCAAAAATAGGCAGCGATTCTGTTCTTCGGAAAAATAAGCTCATAATCACTTAAAGATAAAGAAATGTACCTTTAACAATACTAGCTTGCACTGAAGATGTGAAGGATCTGTGTTAATGCTCTCAGTATGTCACTGTGTGAGGTTGAAATATTAAATAATTGAGGTATCTGTATTTCTTCCAACAGGAAGAGGTGATGGTGTTGGAGAGAATTTTGCTCCAGACTATCAAATTTGACCTGCAGGTGGAGCACCCTTACATGTTCCTGCTGCGCTACGTCAAGCAGCTCAAAGGTGAGTTGTGATAAGAACGGCTCTGTATCCACACAGAGTGGAGATACCTTTTTGTTTGAGGAATGTAAAAAAAAAAAAAAAAGCGTATGCATGTCTTTGTTCTTGTTAAAGGGGAGAAGAATAAAGTGTGCAAGGTGCTACAGATGGCGTGGACCTTCGTCAACGACAGGTGAGCAGTAAACTTGTCGTGTCACCGATGACTTCTTCTGTGGTGCCCTGCATCATGTGTGAGGATGCTCTTTGTATTTAAGACTGTATCACCCAACCAGCTGGCTGGTAAACATGTGCACAGATGGATGTTAGTTCTTCTAAAACAGCCTTGTGGTTTTAAGATGTGTTCTACATAAATACTTCATCCCCAAATCAAACACAGTCAGAGCTTTTCTTCGTATGTAATCATCCCAAGATTACTGGTTTGATTCACTGTCGTTGAGTCACTGTTCTAGTGCCACACACAAATAATAAAAATAACTGGACAGAATTACAAACAATCAGTATGTTTATCTGTTGAGATCCATATATGAATGTATTTCCCTCTGAGCTGACAAAACTGACAGATGATTGTAACCGCTCTGTGTCCCCGGCAGCCTGTGCACCATGCTGTCCCTGCAGTGGGAACCAGAGATTATCGCGGTGGCCGTCATGTATCTGGCCGGCCGCCTCTGTAAGTTCGACATCCAGGAGTGGACCGCCAAGCAGTCGTCTCGCCGCTGGTGGGAGCAGTTTGTCCAGGACGTCCCAGTTGAGCTGCTTGAAGGTACTTCTGATGAAGCCATATCACTTCCTGCTTTTCCTCCAGAGTTTCATCTCCTTTCAACAAAAAATATGTCTCTGTTTTCCAGACATTTGCCACCAGATTCTGGACCTGTACTCTCAAGGAAACAAGCCCATCCCTCAGCAGATCCAGGAGAAGGAGCGGTCATCCAATCCTCCGCTCCCAGCTCCTCCAGTCCCACTGGGACAACCACCAGCCTCTAACCCTCCTCCCCCACCACCGAAGAAGACTTCCCCTCAGGGTGGCAGCCCTGCACGGCAGCTCAAACGCTCACATGTGAGTATTTGCGGGTGGAAATTCCCCTTGTTTTTTGCATGTTGTACCAATTGAGCGTACGTCAACACTTGGTATAAGTTGTCTCAAAGTAAAGAGTAAATGCAACTGCTTACTTTCTCTCTTTTTTTCATTTTCTTCCAGACATCCCCAAAAGATGAACCAAAGGCTCCAGGTAAGACTTTGTTAAACCTCATGCGGGCATAATTCTGCTCATTTGGGATTTAAAGCAGTTGTCGGTTCATCTCCTAAAACGCCTCCAAGAGACGTTTGCTAATTAACGCGATCAGTTTATATGAACTCTGGGCAAGATTACAGATACACACGGTAGATTCAAAGTGGCTGGGATTAGTATTTCCCTGCCAGGAAGCAGGATTTTATGAATATCTGAGCCTACAGCAAAGTTCCCTCAGTGTGTTCACAGGTTTGAAATAGCTTTCTTATTGGCTGATGTGATTAATTTGCAGAACAAGTTGGATCAAAGATTCCTCGACTGGAGAGCCCCATGCCCCCTCTGCCAACATCGCAGCCTCCCCCAGGTAAGAGTGGCCACGCAGAAACACACTTGCTGCCCATTGTTTGCTATAGTCATGCCAACTTCAACATGGATTTGTTGTTCACATTGTAGTCTCTAAATAGGATACTTCCTCTGTTGATTCGGTGCCAGTGATGGTAAGTAGCTATGACACCGGGCTGTGGAGATAAGTCAGGCTATACATAGTCAACAGTGGCTGCTGCTGGAAGTCTGCCAACGAGCACCTGTTTCAGGCCGCGTTCTCTTTCCTTGTTTTCAAAAACAAGGTCGGAGGTAGCAACCTAACCTGGTCGCTAATGCTATGAAACATCATGCATCATTGGGGCATCGCTGCTGCGTCCTGGGTTCAGTGCCGCCCAAGATGTTTGCTAGTGGTTTAGATAAATTGCAGACAGACCAGAGCATTTTTAAAAACACATTTTTTAAAACCCTATACCAGTATGAGAACTGGTGCAGCCAGACCTTTCTCAAACGCTGACGTAGCTCTGTGGATGTCTGGTAAGACTGTTGCTAAAGTAGCTGCATGAGATAAGATGCCCTGGTTTAGTTTATATTTGCCGTTTGCTTGGCAACAATTATTCGTACTCATACATTATAGAATCAGAAACACATTTTCCTTTGGCCACCGTGACGCTGGTAGTCTCCAGTTCTGTCCTCCGGTCTAATTTGTGAGGAAATTGATCAGAGTAAAGGTACGTGCTGGCGTCCACTCAACTCCCCCGCTGTCTGTTTGCGTGTGCCACCAAATAGGCCCATAACGAGCAGCCGGGACCCCCCGCCTGGGACGCGAGCTTAGAAAGCAACCCCAAAGACTTTAGTCCTCTCAGTCTGCTTACATAACCAGCAACTCGTCTGGACATGATGTTTCCCAACACACACACACAGACACACACACACACACTCCTAACCTCTTCCAGACCAATCTGATTAGTGCTTGAGCCTGATAATGAGACCTCCTATGTGGCTGAAGCCTGGCAGACGTGGTCTAGCCTGTGTGTTCACTGTCTGGGAATGGAGAGGTTACTTGAGATCATGGGTGGATGAGCAGCCTCGTGGTTTTACTCGCAGGGAAAAGATGACATTTTTAACAAGCTGTTTTTTCTCTCTGTCGTTTCCCATCGCTCACTAGACCGCAAAGCCCCGCTTCCAGCTCCTCCCACGGAAGCAGAACCAGGAAGTGAAGCGGCCCCTCCTCCCCCGCATGCCCCACCTCCACACCAGCAGCCCCCTCCGCTACCCCATCGGCCCCCTCCGCCTCCGCCCTCCAACTACATCATGTCCACCACCAGCTCCTACATGTCCGGCGAAGGCTTCCAGAGCCTGCAGTCGATGATGAAGACAGAAGGTCCCTCCTACGCCCCCATGCCGCCCAGCTACGCACCCCCGATACCGCCGTATCACGTGTATCCTCCGCCTGCAGCACCACCTCCAGGCCCTCCGCCTCCACCTTCCAACTATCCGCCACCCAACTTGCCACCAACATATCCACCACCGGGCTACAACAGCTACCCTCCACCGCCGCCACGCATGCCGCCGGGCCACGTGCCCCCTCCAGGTTTAGGCCTCCCACCTGCTGGGTACCCTCCTCCACCCCCAGTGCCCCCAGGACAGTCACAGGTGCCCCTTCCCCCTCCGCCTGGCATGCCCATGAACCGTGGCGGGTGGATGAGATGAGAGCGTGACGGTGGTCTATAAACTGAGTTGGTGCAGAGATCCACAGCTGGGGAAACCAGGAAGTTGGGATTGTGGTGCAAACCGAGGGAGAGCTTGTTCACCTCAAGTGCAACTTTAGTCGATGAGGTTAATGAGCAACAAATAGACTTGAAAGGTAAAGTGAGGTGTGAACAGTGTTGCTACGGGAACCTGAACTGATCTTGTAACCAACGCTGTCCACTCGTCCTCATCGTTCTGGAGACGAACCAGGAGATTTTTTTTTTAGTTTTCTCACACATGCTCAGTGTCTGATCGTGGGCAGATGAAATGTACAAGTAGATAAAACGTTGAGTCTTATTTTTCTTTCTGTATTGTGTTCACTGTTTTGGTTTTTGTCCTGAATTTCCATTGAAACCAGTGTCCTGTTTCCTGCAATCTGGCGTTCTGTTGTCCACATTCCTGCTGTTTTTGCTGAAGACCGAGCAGAATAATAAAAGCTTGAGATGGTCGAACACACAGTTGTCAAATGTAAGAGGAACCAGCGCACTTAAAGACATGTGAATAAACTTTTTGACCTCACACAGAGGTCATGTTACTAAATGTTTTACAGTTATCACACACATGTAACGCCTGACAGTCGGACGTTGTATTTGTTCTTATCTGATCTTTTCATTGAGCTTGTTTTTTTCAGTCTCTATCCATACGTGCCTTAGTCAGGCTTCTCTTTGCTGTATCCTGCTCGCAAGCTTTGGTTTTTGTGGCACTTAGGACAATAAACACCTGCTTTTCCTACTTTGAACCGAGTCGTGTGTTGTTGTTTTTTTAATCTGTATAACGTGAAAAGGTATTATTGTTAAGCTGTAATTGGATTCATTATGAGCAGCACCGTCACAAGAGTTCAAAGTGCCCCTACGAATCAATGTTGTTTTACGTGCTTAATCATACAAAACTTTATACCTTATTTTCATATTTACATTTTAGGGCATGTAGCAGACACTTCTGTCCAAAGCCGAGTAATTCATACATACACTGATGGTGGTGGCTGCCATGCAAAGTGCCAACTAGCATCAGGAGCAGTTTCAGGTTCAGCATCTTGCCCAAGGACACTTTGACATGCAGACCAGGAGAATCGAACCAGTGTCCTTTCAATAACACGCCATTGGCTCTTCACAGTCGCTTATATAAACATACAGACACTCCATTACTTTATTGATGGGACAGCTTCAGAATGACAGGAAACAGGGTAGGTGATGTGCAGCAAAGGGCTCCAAGGCCGGGATTCGAACCTGGGGCAGCTGCTGCATGGGGTCACGACTTTGTTCACGGGACGCTTAACCACATGATCTGATCTGCACTCCTACCTCACCTGTTTGTATTCAGAGACTTCATCCATGCATCCATTTTCAAGTGTTCATTACCTTCAGACAAATATTTCAAACATCACTAATCACTTTGAGCTTATTAGCCTGCTTCCAATTGTTTATCCATTAGTAAATCAACTATATTAGTAGGTAGAGCAGGTTGTCCACTAATCAGGTCATTGGTTCAAATCCCCCCGAGTTACATGTCAAAGCATACTTGAGCAAGATACTGAACCCTCCTCTGCCATCAGTGCATGTGGCATCTGCTCTTCTACTATTTTTATTGTTTTCCAAGTTTTGTTTATTACCTTCAGCTCACTTTTATGAGTGTATTTCAAAAGCTGTCAATTACTTTTAGCTCATTACTTGAGTTCAGCCTCTTAATTGTTTATTCATACTTACAGATTTTTCAAGTGTTTATTACCTTTTAACAAACGTCCATCCTTTCAAAGAACAAACTGAAAAAAACATTTTATCATATATAATTTTTGTCCTTCCATCACTGCTAACTAATTTTCATGCACTCTAAGTTGCAGTTTGTGTTAACATGTTGCACCTGACTGAGGTTGATGGGGACTTGACAATTAATTGTAAATTCACTTGAGATTACTCTAATTTGCAGGCCTGCGTATATTTTAATCAAATAACATTTAATATGTTTTGTTGAGTTAATTATTCTGGTATTGCTCTCAAAGTTCCCAGCTGGAAATCACTGACGAACAGAAGAAAAAAAAATGAAATCATAGTTTCACTTCCAGTCGTGCACCAACAGAGGGCGGTCCAGCTCGTCCGCTGAGCAGAACCACAGCCTGTAAACACTCATCATCAAATAACGACATCACCATCAGTATCATTAAGCAACTTTGTTTATTGTCTCCCAAAAGTTCTTTTTCTTTCTAAAAGTGGCCTATTTCATGTTTCCTCTTCACCTGCCAAACATTCCATCTCATCAGTGAAACTCATGAACAGAAGCTACAGCCATGATGGTCACTACAGGAGCTGCTGACACTTAAACGCTGTAGATTTCTACGACTGTACGGTGTTTTTTCTGTTTTGTTTTTTTTAGCATATAGGCAGAAAAAGAGAAACACTCTAGATGTTTAAAAAAAGAAGAGAAAGCAAAGAAAGAAAAAAGAAAAGACAGTTGGGTTCCAAATCAAAACACCATGCAGAAAAAAATGTGGCACATCTCAAATTAAATGCCTTTTATATTATTCAAAATTGTATCATGGCTTCAAATCAGTTCCTAGAAAAAAGGACACTTTTAAAAAAACCATACTTTGATTTTATTTTTCGACTCATTAATGGAGAGAGAGCGGAGGCGCATGGCGGGCGGCCTCGGAAATGTTCTAATTTGGAACAAACAACACTAGAGACGGGAGAACTCGAGCCATCAGTCGCTAAACCGATCGGTAGATTCGGAGCGCGAATCTGATCGATTAACCCACAGCTCCCCCGTCTCTATATCTGACACCTGGCAATAAATACTTTGACAAACAAAGCGTTTGTTCACTCTGACATCAAGAAATACTTTTTTTTTTTTTTTTTTTTTTTTTTTTTTTTTTTTTTTT
>CAEMYA010000010.1:12600044-12618356 GCA_903131615.1 Diplodus sargus
TGCTACGAGAATATTATGGAGAAAAATGAAAAGGTTACAGTGAATTTCATCGTTGTATAAACAGGCCGCTGCTCCTCTGAATGCACCAAAGTTTCCAAAAAACACTCCACGACTGCAACTTGGGGGAGATTGAAGTGTTTTTATATTAACATCCAGGAACGTCTGCGCTGACGTCACAACAACATGTCACTTAACAATGTGCAACAACTGTAGAGGAAATAAAAAAAGTCACACGAGACCTTCGACTGAAACAAAAACAGTCAACCGGACACTCAACAGCAGTTCCTGGAGCTGTAAGTAGTTACATAGTTTTTTAAAAAGTTCTTGTACTTTACTTGAGAATTTAGTGTTACACTACTTTGTACTTTTAGTCCATTACATTTATTCAACAGCTGTAAATTGGTGGTTACTTCGTAAATTCGGATTTTACTTTAGAGATGCATCTTTAATTCTTACTTCTTAAGAGGAAACATTTTCAAAATAAAACAAAATTAAAAACTTGCTCAGTAACTCAGCATCACAATATTAAAGTAATAAAACTTGATGACTTCTTGACCTCAACACAAAAAATATGCAAATAAAGTCTGTAAGAAAATATCAATAAGACAAGTTTATCATTCTTTATTTCAAGATTGTAATCTCCTTTTTTTTACTGAATGCGTCTGTAATCTTATTACATGTTTTATTCTGTAACTTTACCGGAATACAGTCTTTTTTTAGTATCTTAATCACGTAATCCCATTACATGTATTTCGTTACTTCCCAAAGCTTAATAGTAGCTCAACTCTACCAGCGACAATATGAAAACACTGCTTATACTGTAATCAATCAGTGTCAATAACATTGACAGCTCTTATTCTGCTTCATAATCAATATTTTTTTGTTGCTAAACTTTAGCATTTTATGCAACATATCACAACTTTGAACAACTCGTTAAATTGCTTGCTGTCAAATTTCAAGTCTGCAAGCTGACGATCAGACGAAGCTTTAATAAATCGTGTCTGACTGCAGAGTTGGAAGATGATCTGAAAAACTGTGAAGGACTCGTGTTCGTCGCGGTGATGTATAGTCTGATATTCACTGTAAGACGAGGCCACTTTATGATACACAACAAGCCTCTTGAGTTAAGTGTGTTTATACTGTTTAAGGTCACAGCAACAATCGTAACAGCTTCATTTTCCATCGAAGCTCCTCTGCAGCGGACTTTGAAGTAGAACATGTAAATCACCGTCGCCTGCGTTTGAAGCTCTCTTATGTGGGTTAAAGCTATTGTTTGAAATGTACAAACGCTCCCCGCGAGCGTCGGGGGCCAAGTTTCTTTAATTTATTTTGATCTTGAGCCGCGCGGCGCTGAAACGGATTTGGACAGCGCCGACACGCAGCCGGCTCCGGGCGATGTTTACTCTTCATATGGACGAACGTTTGGAGATGACTCGCCTGCATAAACAGGCCTGATTTTCAGGCCCTCGCGAGATGAAGGAGGAGAAGCAAACGCTGTCAGAATCAATGACCTGTAGTTGGAGCGTCGAGAATCAGAGCCGACTGTCGAGCGTTTGTGAGGATCGTGCCGACTCGGCCTGCCTCCATCTTTTCTTTTTCCTTCTCTCTTCTTCCGTTTTCTATCCGACAATCTCACGCACACTCGCTGACCTGAAACTGAGGCCGGAACAAAACAAAGGACTAAATATAAAGAACACACACACCACCGGGAGTCCAGTTCACTCAGGTTCCGCTCTTAAAAAAGTCTTCGACCCGACATCTGTCACGCTTCTCTTTCATTCCTGCTCTCCGTCATCCAACGAGGCCTTTTCTCTCACACGTGGATGAACTCGGGCCTCGTCAGAGAGCAGGCGATCGATCAGCACGCGGCTCAACACGAGCGCGTTATCGAGGAGCTGGCACGACAACAACAGCGTCACAAGAAGAGAATCAGAAGTTATTGTGGGCTGCATGCAACCGATATTCTGCATATACACTGAGCATATCGTTAGCTCGCTTTAGTCGGAACTGGTAGCCTGGTTGTTCCCTCCCAACCTCCCGAATCTAAAACAAATATTTACTGTGTGTTTTTACTTCACAATTAAAGCTTCAAGGGACGTTAGTAGATTGATTTTGTGACCTTTGGACCAGAGATGGACAAATTATCAGCCGGATCAGATATTTAGCATTTTCCTGATTAGTGGTTTGACTGTCAATGCAATATTTTGGGTCTGATGCCAAAAAAGGGTATTAAAAAGTATTAATAATGTGAAAGTATATTGTGCAAAATGTAGTGGAGTGGAAGCATAAAGTTAAAGAAAATAAAAAATACTCAAGTAAAATAAAAGTACCTCAAAATTGTACTCGAGTAAATTATTTATCAGGATGTACTTTCCTTCCTACTTCGAGGTTATTTTTGTGAAATGTCATTTCACATATTTCTGGTCAGATATATTGATTATACTCCAGGGAACTTCTCACTCAATTGAAACGGAACATTTCCAACAAGCTAATGTTAGCGCTGTCTGTTAGCCGAGCTCTCACTTGATAGTTAATGGGTGTAAATATCCAAACTGAGCGTGCCGTCAGATATATTGATCATATTCCCCCGAAAACGTTGGTGCGTGAGTGTCCTACAAGCCGTATGTGCTGAATAAACTCCACTTGGTCAACATTTGTGTATTTACGAGGCTTCGTTTGAGTCGCTGATGCAACTGGCTGCCCACTGCCACCTTCCAGTCGCCCATCAGATGTCACGCTGCCAAGGTAGCGTCAATATCATGACCTTGTTTCACGTGCACTGTGAAATGAAATGCGGGGGGAGCAGCTATCAAGATAATTTGCAGTTTATCCTTCCTCCTGCGGGGGAGAGACCTCTCGCAGCGGGGTCGAGGTTCACCGACGTTATTGACGAGGAGGACGGTTTGACCCACAGGTGCAAAGTGGCGGAGAACGTACTCGGCCGGCGCCTCACGCTGGGCCCGTGATTAAAACACAATATTGATTTTTGAGGTTCAGTCCTCTGGTTAGTGGCACAGCCCCGCTCTGACCTTCATTAAGCAGTCAGAAAACAATTACCCGGGCTCTCCTCCCCAGACACTGGAGGGTCAGGGGGTGGCAGTGGATTGGAGAGGATTATTACTTTCATAGTGGGATTCAGTTCAAACCGGCTCCAGGGAGGACGAGGAGGAGGAGGAGGAGGAGGAGGAGGAAGAGGAGGAGGAGGTGAGCTGAAGAGAGAGGATGTGGGAGGAAGAGAAGGGAAGGATGACTCCTCTTAATTTTCAATCCATGTCTCGCTGTCTTAGTTTCTTCTTCCTCCTCCTTTTTCTTTATCCAGTCTGTCTCATCCCCCTCATGCCCAGACTTTCTCCTTTCACTCTCTCTTTTTATTCCCCCTCTCTCTCTCTTCCCTCCTGTGTGTGTGTGTAGGTGTGTGTGTGTGTGTGTGTGTGCGTTTCACTTCCTGTCATGTGTAAGAGACACTGAGGTTGCCTGTGGAGGTATAATTGGAGAGTTAGAAGTAAAGTGAATTAGAGCTGACTTGACTGTGGAGGCACCGACACACTCTTCCCTACAATTAAGCGTGCGTGTGTGTGCGTATGTGTGTGTGCGTATGTGTGTGTGCGTGTGTGTGTGCGTATGTGTGTGCGTGTGTGTGTGTGTGTGTGTGCGCGCAGATTAACTGTGGTCTCTGCGCCAAACCGCAGTTGTGTACAGAGTGTCGTCGTGCTGATCTTTGACTGTGATTGTTTAATTCGAGAGGTATGAGTGTGTATCCGCTCTGTGTGTGTGTGTTCTTGTTCGGTCCTGTGCAGTGTGTGTGTGTGTGTGTGCATGTGTGTGTGTGTGTGCGTGTGTGTGTGCGTGCGTGTGTGTATGAGTGTGTGTGCAGCCCCCCGGGTACTGACCATGTGCATGGCGTCCTGGCGCTGGGGCAGCGAGGACAGCTGGGACTCTGAGTGGTACAGGGTCATCCCCTTCCTCAGGGCTCGGAGGTCACCTGGGTTACACTGCTGTGCACACAACAAACACACACACACACAAACAAACACACAAACACAGGAGACATGAGGCTTCAATGTCAGATGTCAAATGTAAATCCATTAAGTGTTAACAAGTTTCAAGTTGCTTAGAAATGTCTCATAATCCAACAACTAACATGTTTATGATGTTTTTTATTAACGCTTTGACGGTCTGATGTAACTGAATCATCAAAAATGTAATAAAGTCGAATCAGGAGATCAGCGCTGATGTGCTACAACACTGCACAACAAATCGTTGATGAGCTGCTGTTCTCAGACAATATACGAGTTACTACGTCAGTCCGGCTCCTCCGTGTGCAGTTAGATCCTCGGTGAGGGTTCATTAGCGGAGGCTTTGTCCCCGGCCTACGCTCGCACCTGCACTCTCATCGTCTCGCTGACGCCAATCGCTTCAAGCACCTCATTTGCAAAGCTGATTTTTCATTTTGTTCGGGCTCGCTACATAAATGGCACTTCAGCGCGGCGGGCTGTATCGCGTTGTGTCATCATCGAGGGCCATTACGCCGGGGACGGAGCTCCTAAGATTCGTCCTCATTAGCAGCCAAAGACCACTGGTTCCTGGGGGCGGCAACCAGCCTCGCCTGCTCTCGCCGTGGGCAGGAACGAGGCCGACACCGCCGCTTCCTTATGACATTTCTCATGTCACGCACCAGTGTTCGCTCTGCGTGTGAACGCACGTGATGCCTGCGAGCTCTCGGGGCAATAAATAGCCCGATGAGCTGAGGGCGTGCGTCTGTGACGGCGTGGACAATGTGCTGCGTTGTCTGCCTCTGTGTTATCACACAGGTGCACAGTCACACACACAGAGCGACGATCAGCATTCCCCTCGTCTCCTCCATCCTTTGATATTCCCCCGTCTCCTCTCCTGCAGCTTAGCATCCTGCTGGTGTTCCTCTAACCTTTCACAATCCTTCCCGTGGCGCTTTCTATCCTTTGGGTTTCCATATTCATGCCCCTCCATTCTTGTACCTCTGCGAAACGTCTCTGTGCCATTTCTCCAGGCTTTGCCTCTGTCAGCGAGCTACGCCCTTAAATGTCATATCCACGAAATGAAACACACCAGCGAATGAATATTCCTCTTACGCTAAGTCAGTCTTTACAAACCAACACACGCCTTTAATTCCCCTTCCTGGGTTGACCTCGACCACAGAGACCAACAAAGCTATTTGTTTGCCAGACAGCTGAGGACAGTTGACCCTCCGCTGTCTTCTTGGCTAAAACTCGAGTCCCTCCGTCGATCCATTCATCACTGTGTTCTTGGAGCTGACAGGGAGAAGCTGTGTACGTCACGCATCATTTCCTGCCTGAGTTAAGAGGAGCAGGGGTGATGGCACCTTGACAAAAGGTTGCAGAGGACAGCAGTGTGTTCTCCTTGAGCAGTGCTGTAATTCACTGGAATGGTGGGCGGAGTAGTAAACCTTAAAAAAAACATTATACGTCAGCATTATTTCACTTCTGGTGCCCTCGTCTCGAAGTCAGTGGGGTTTCAGTTGAATGTCTTAAATAAGGTCTGTTATTAACACAAAGTTAAGATATTTTCACATTTTGTTCTGCGACTACAGAGGTTGTCGGGGACATTAAACGTTTATTAAACATTTTGAAATAAGTGTTCATTAGTGGAGATTAGCTTGCAAAAAGTGTCATAAACTTTGAAACTTTTTCTGTCTTTCTTTATTCATTTGTTTATTTTTTATTATTTTTTTATTATCATTTATTATTATTTTTCAAATTGTATTCTTATTTTTATTTGTATTTTTATTTCAGGTAATTTTATTTATTTTTTATTATTTATTTTATTTTTCACTTTTTTTAATTCATTATTGTTTTAAATTTTTATTTCATTTACACTTTAAAAATCGTAAAGTAAAAGGTAATTTGTAAAACAAAGGTAAAAACAAAACAGAGCGTTTATTTTTCTATAATAATCCAAAACAGAAAAATCCCATAGGCTTCGTGTCCATGGAACCAGGGCGATGCTAACTTCCAAGCTAGCCTACAAAAATACTGCATACCTGCAGAACACTTTAGTTAAACCTCATCATCATGTGCTTAAAATGCTACAGGTAACTAGCTTGAGGTTGTTAGCTCTTTAGCGTCAGTATTTTAGCACAGTTTGTCAAACGTGGCCACCAGAACCGTATCTAAGGCCACTTTTAAAGGGCTCTTGTCTTCAAGCTAGTTAGCATTAACGACTCAGCATTATGGGATGCACTCACAGTAAGTGAAAGCTCCAATCTATCTTCTCACATCCGACCTGATTCATCAGTCAATAAATCAGCCGCATCGTGACTTCATTAACCTCTTTCATCATTCAGATCCACCGGACTCGCGCAAGACGAGTTCAATTAGCCCTCAGCTAACGGATGGAGTGTCATCTGAATCTGTCGCATAAATCATTAATCTGGCAGAGCGACGCTGAGCACTCACACGTTCATGATGAAGTGGAAGCGAGCATGTGAGGGGAACGACTCCCACTTCACTGCAGTTAACAGAGATAAGTAACGGTTGAGAGACGCGGAATCGTGTCCGTGCATGTGGCCGGGCTCGTTCCAGTCCGAGGCTGGGCGTGCACACCTGTTCCTCTCATTGTGCTCACACCTGTGCTGCTCCGGCCCTTTTCTAATGTTTACCGCGGGACCTCGTTGTTAACTCGCTCGCTTCTCCCTGCAGTACAGTGAAATCCTTTCGGCTGAGCTGGTTTCGAGTGGTCAACATTCCAGCGATAAGAGGCCATTGTTTCCGTCGGGCTCGATACAACTTCCACTGGGCCGGTTTCATAACACAGGAAGTTAGGCAATATGTCCATTGAGGCAACTAATCCATTGTAACAATTCCACCTGCTAGTATTCAGGCACAGCAGTAAGTGGCTTGTTGCGTAAGAGTTCAGTTAAATAGCTCCAGTTTTCCCATCATTTACTGGAGTACGCTCGTGTTTTCATTACTCAGCTTACAATCTGATCGAAAGCAAAGTTTACTCATGACAGAAACATCAAGAAAGCATTTTCATTTTAACTCCAGACAGACACTCCTTCATTCCTCAGTCACTCTCTCACATACCAGTTGTCAGCCATGCATTATAGATACCTGGATCTACCTGTGCCCCCCCCCCGCCACACGTCTTTAATTATTCAGCCCACCAGACGTCCCGACAAGCCAGGACAAGCGTGTGTCATTTATGCACCAAAGCACAATGTAGCAGTCATTCACCTGAGGTTCCTCCGTACCAAACACTCACTGCGCTGTGCAAAAAAACAGCTCCAAGGACAGAGGAAGGATTTCTTGCCAAGGTAGGGGCCACATACAAGCACGGCCACCTGTGCTCGTTCGTTAGCATAGCATGCTAGCAGTGCATAAACAAGGGCCGGCCACAGAAGCAAACGCCTCTTCAAGGTAATGCAATCCAACTCCTGCAGGGTGACACTGCGACACAGGGGTGATTCAGCTCTGTGGTGACGTTTGAGGCCGCGCTTTGATTTATTGGACACAATATCAGGAACACCAGGCAGCTGAACATGGTTGTGAAGACGTATTTGGACATTTTGTTAAAGGTGCTTGTTCAGAAATCAATTAGTTAATTATTTTTATCAAGATAAATCAATGGTTTTGTCTATAAAATGTCAAAAACAGTGAAGAATGTCCATTAAAGTGTCTCAAAGTCCAAGGTGATGTCTTTAAATGTCTTGTTTTGTCAGCCCAAAAACAAAGATATTCAGTTTAATATGAATTCAACTGAAAAAGCACAAGACCTCCTTATTTGAGAGACTTAAAAAAGCATTTTCTGCCATTTTTGCATGAAATATAACAAAGTAGATTATCGACTTTTACTAGCGACCGAGACAGGCTAGCTTTTCCACCAGTTCTCGACTTCATGCTAAGCTAAGCTAGGCTAAGCTAACCAGCTGCTGGCTTTAGCTACATATTCAGCGTAAAGACATGAAAGTCAAAACACCAAAGTTTTCCTTTAACCGTTACCACAGAGTAGATTCATCACCCGAGTGAGTGTCGACACACATTAAACCTTCTGACGTCAGTAAAAAGTGATTGCACTTCATTGTACAGGTGTTGTTTTTATTGTGTCCACCCGCTGCGTAGGAGAAAGCAAACAAGCTCAAAGCTGAGAAAAAAGTCCCACCACCGAACAGATAAAAGAGTGAAAAAGGGCAAAAAGAGGCTCGACCGAGCGGCCGGCAGAGGGGCCGACAGATAGTGACAATCAGGGACAGTTACCTGTTTCGTCTGTATCTGTGATAAACTATACCGGCTATAAGCCTAGGGAGAGAAAAACATAATGTGTTGGTTCATTAAATGGAGCCGTTATCAACAGCAACCGTAGGAAATGCATTCATGCTGAGCTAATCTTTACAGAGCAGTTAAACATCCTCCTCCCAGAACCTCAAATCTGAAGAGGAGAAGAAGAGAAACACATCATCACTTGAAATGTGAACAAGGACTATTAATGGACCCGGGGGTTGTATTATAACGTCTTTAACCGCCGCGAGACAACGCGTTAACGCGGCTAATTGTAGCGGTTAGCTGCTAATTATTAGGATCGTTCAGGTTGTGCGCATCAGTGATTCCAGCCTACGCTCTCTGCCTTACATATGACTCTGCAGGGAGACGATTGGAAGAAAGAGAAAAGAGAAGAGAACTAAAACTTTCTTCGCTCTAAAAAGAATAAAAGACTCCGGATCTAAAAAAAAAAGGCATTTAAAACCGCTAAAACCAGCTCCGTCTGCAGCCTGACCCGCATTCAAATCAACCGAATCACATCGTAAAACTGAGCGCAGGAGGGGAAACGGTGTGTGTGAGTATTTACTAATAATTAATGAGCCTTAACCTCGGAGCGTACCACAATTTGACCCCCCCTCTCCCCGCTAACATGAACAATTAATACGTTAGAGATTTCACCAGGAGTCGTCCCGTCTGTTGTCATACGTACGTAACGCACACCTCTGCAGGCTGACATGTGAACTCCTAGTGAACCAGACCAGAAATCCAACCTCCCCTCCTCTCTCTCTCTCTCTCTCTCTCTCACCCTCCCACCTCCCACTCCAATCCTCACAAATTTGGGAGAAGTCAGAGCAAGGTCAAATGTTTTATTCTGTCACCGTCACTTAATGCCTCGTTCTCCCTCCTCCTCCTCCTCCTCCTCCTCCTCCTCGCTGCTCCTCTCATCTCTGCTCCCGCTCCCACAGCTCGCCTCGGGGGCTAACATCGCCGCTCGCTACTGAAGCTTTACCGACTCCCCATGAATTAAACATGGATAAACATATTCTCAGACTAACAGGCAGGCTTGTTGTGGGGGGGGGGGCGGCTTCACACAGGCAGCGGGGGGAAGCTACTTTATCGCATCACGGCCGCCCTATCACATGATTCCGGGCGAGTCGGAAAGTTGCACAAGAGGCGTTTCATTAGGGTATTAGTTCAAGTAGCAGGTTGGACCGGGCCGTGTTTACTCGTGTGCGGGGCTTACCTGCGAGAGGAGCTTATTGTTGTCGTCCTCCAGGATCCGCACTTTCGTCTCCAGCTGCCTGATGTAGTTGGAGGAGGGATCTGGAGGAGAAGGAGAAGAGATTAGCATTTCAAAGAGCTCAAACGGAAGTAAATAAAGAAACACAGGTAGCCGCCGCGGCCACTGGAGCGGAAGGACCAACATGGAGCCCGAAAGGTTGCTGAGCACCGTGAGAGACCAAAACTTTAATGTAACGGTCAAAGTCTTCATCATAGACTTCAAAATAACTCTTCTGCAACATAAAAAACACCCCGCAGAGGTCTGATTCTGGTATTTGGATTAGCAAACTGGACCACACGTTTACATTTCTAGCAGATAAATGAGACGCCATAATATACAGAGACGTAATTAAAGTGGGATTAAAATAAGTATTAGTTGTATCATCAGTTTATGTCACAACTAACCAGTTGAAACTGGTGGAAAAGACTACAGCCATGCTAACAGCTAAACGCTAACAGCTAAATGTGAGTCTGTAGATAGGTATTGCCTCGCTTTTAGCTAAATGCTAACGTTAGCATGTTAACGTGCACAGGAACTTATAATCAAACCATTATAAATTACCCCAGGCGTAGTTTTCTGTATAATCATTAGCGCTATAAACAAAAGGTTTCACATCGGTGCATGTCGGGCAACATAAACCCCGATGATATCTGTCAAAGGCCACTTTTGTGTCAGTAGTACGTCAGAGAAAAGCTTCACATCCTCAGATTCTGAGAAACTGAAAACTTCTCGCTGCCTTTACGATCCCCTCCTGGTTTTCATTTTTTTTCTGTCTAGTGTCTTAAAGCCGTAAATTGGCGCCTGTTGGCTTTTAAGAACTGTTAACTGCCGCAACTGTCACACTTCAAATCCATCTGCCGCGTAAAGTGCCACGCACAAAGCCCTCATGTGCTAAAAAAACTAGCCGCAGCCTGATGTCAGGGGGTCAAGCACCAAGCGTTCCCACCCAGATTAGCGCCGCTTGACCCAACTTTTGACCTCGTACTTTACGGGGGCCACTTCTCAGTTTGGCACACACATTCTCCTCTGTCAATCACTCACAGCGAGGCAGACATCAGTGATATTTGCAGCAAAAGTGTCTCAGTACTGTATACCCTCGACTAAGAAGGTAACTGTGGCCCTAATTGCTCCGCGGAGATTTCCCTCAACTGTTGACAATCCGGATGAAAAAGCAGCAAATCTGCGTCTGCGTGAATCAAGTTCAAACTGGGGATGAGAAGAAGCTGTGTGAGGAGTTGAGTGGAGGGTTGGGCTCGGTAGGTGGCACCGAGCCTGTTATCTAAAAAGGCATGTTTAATTTACAGTGGGATCAAAGCCGACGTGCTCACAGGAAGCTCGTCGGGAGCGCGGCGCCGCACACACAGCTTTATTTTGTTTTGTTTTCTAAGTGGAGGCAGAGAGTGGAGCGGCTGACGGGGAGGCTGCTGGTGAAAACACCGGGCTGGAGTTAAGATGCAGATGAGAAGTCAACTTACGAAGGATACTAGGCACACAAACAAAGATGCTGACTGTGACCTCAGGTTGTTAAACTGACCCCAACAAGTCCAACCAGCCTGTGTTATTCATGCCACCTTCTCAGATCGGCACTTTGCGACCAGGGGGTGCTGTTCTGCAGAAACACAGCATCAGCAGCAGGCAGCCTGCATCCTGTGGAGGATCCTGGTGTCTCACACACATGTGAACATGTAGTATGTTACACTTCACACAGAGGGGTTGAGGTCAACTTTCCGCAGAGCCCTGACTTCTTAAACATCACGCAAAACAAAAAGCTTCCACCATCGGGATGAAATATTAAACAAACCGGCTGGATTTGTTTTGCCTCGGATACAGCAGGTCTTGTGTTCAAGCAGCTGGATATAAAGACAAGTGGATTTTTGTGTAATCTCTCAGTACCGAGCCCGTCCTCTCACGACCGATCGACCAATATTGTTTTTTCCAGGACCGATACCGATTGTAAGCGATCGAGCAGACCGACGCTCCTTCCACTCCACTGCATTCATGTCTTTTTGCTAACATTAACTACTAGTTACTCCGCAGCTTCAGATCAGTTAGATTGCGTCGCTGGCACAACATCGAGTGGGACTACAGACAGATTATCATTAATATACGCTGGACCAGCTGTATGTAACAAAAAAAAACAAAAAAACGTGGCATCTAGTAACATAAAAACAGGGTCAATAAAGATGTCTTGTTTAGATTAAATTACAGCCATTCACTGATATAAAACACCATCAAGTCTGGGATTAAAGAATCCTCTCCCAAGCCTTCAGTGTAAACAGGGGTAAGTGACAGTAGCCCCAGCTGGGCCCGCGGACCGGTCCATGTCCACCCACTTGACTTCCTCTCAGGGCCGGCGCAGACAGCGCTGTCAGTTGGCCGGTTAGCTCGACGCTCGGGCTGCGAGAGGAGGAGGCCGCAGTGTCCAGAGCTGCTGCTAATCCTCTCTTCCTGCCTTGTGACCCTCTAATCTGGATTCATCTGCTGGCCTGACCTGCGGCCAGATCTCAAGCCGATTAGGACGAAGGTTCCTCGGCCTTCAGTCATCACCGGCGCACTCAAACAACAAAGAGAGGAGCCTCGAAAAAAAAAAGGAAAAAAAAGAGGGGGGGAGGACGCGATATGAATGTCCGACGCTTCCCTTCCCCCCCTGAGTGCTGTGTATGTTTAGATTACTTACAGAGATGGAGATCTCTCTCCATCAGTAATCCAATAAACTCAGAAGTCATCTGTGTGTGTGTCAGGATTACTTTTTTTTATCTCCTAAGAACTAATTAAACAAAAATCAAGATAAGTAATCAAAGATAAATGTTGATATCGGCTCTGTTTGACGGGAAAAACCCGGAGTTGACCCACAGTGAGGAATCCCACTGTCACATACCACAGCTCCCCCCTTCCTCCCCCCATCGCTCAGCCTTTGAAGTGTTATCAAGGGTGTGTGTGTGTGTGTGTGTGTGTGTGTGTGTGTGTGTAAAAACCCAGAGCGCATCACTTCAACATCACACATGACATGATTAAGTGGTCCTGCTTAAATATGTGCAGATCCGCCGTGGGAACATTCACAGGAACACAAAAAAAACACGCACGAAAAACGCCCCGACACCTCCCATACGCGCACACACACACACACACACACACACACACTGTACACACACGCACAGAGCCGCAGGGATCTGCAGGGAGAATCCAGCCGTCACCCTCTCTTTAACACCCGGCTCCGAGAGTCATCCTGGTGGGAGACGGGGGTCAGGCAATTAAAGCGGCTCCCTGGATCCCCCCTTGCCACTCCTCCATCCTCTTTTATCCCCCTCCATGCCTCCAGCTTCACAAACTCTCCTTCACTGCTCCGAGAAGCTGGAGGGAAAAGCTCGCAGTAGCCGAGGCTAAAATAATTACCCTACAAAACTCAGATCTGCAGCCACTCGTTCATACGCAACAAGCGTCCGGGGAGAGGCCGTTATTACTCATGCACAACCCCGAGTGTGATCTTAAGAGCTGATCGAGTGAGGAAAGTAAAAGTGGCCAACTGAGCGGTAAACAATACAGAGAGGGAGAGGCAGACAGAGAGATAAAGAGGGGGGAACCTTGTCCTCACGGTGCACAAGTAGGGCTATTTTTACCCCTGCACAAGTGTTGTTTACCCAATGAACTGCGAGCACATGAGAGCTCCTAATGTGAGCGCGTGTGTGTGTGTGTGTGTGCACGGTGGACGAGAAGGTGACGCAGACAGTGGCGCGAGTCCGTTCCCCCCCTCTCTCTCTCTCTCGGCGCGTCACTTCGCATCACGTCAATGCCGCTGTGACCCACTTCCAGCGGCCACTCCCTCCTCGCAGAGCTCCACTCCCCAGTTTCCCTCTCTTTCCTGTTTTTATTAGATCCCTCTGCTTCAACCTCTCCGTCCCATTGTCTTTGTTTCTTCAGCTCTTAAAAAAAAGGTGTGCAACTGTTTTTTTGGTTTGTTTTTTTGGAGAGGGCACGGGTGCAAACTAGCTTCTTTCTTTTGTTTTTGTTTTTTTCCTATTTGTGTCAATACTTTTGCAGAATGGAAGCTAAGCTGCCCAGAACTTGGTGCAATCCTTTAAGGGTCACGACCTCAACCGGTTCTTCTTTGTGTCCTACTGTGCTACAAACATCCTTCCCCCCCATCTGTTCGCGTCACGCCACAGTTACTCATCATCATCAACAAGATGCAGGTTTTACGTCTGCTTGGAAGGAAGCACATCGGGCTCCAGGGTGCAACTATTTTGGTCACAAGTACGCCCAGTGCGACTTCACATTTTCATTGGTGATTGAGATTATCACAATTTCTTGTTGCCTGTGTCTATCACATAATACATGAAGAAATTCAACTAAAGTTGGATGCGTTAGATCTAAATTATGAGCTCCTATTGCAACCAGTGTGAAAAATACGCCTGGATCCCTGAAAATGCAAATCTAAAAGACTACATTAGAAGGTTTTGTTGCAGGGAACGACACACAGGATGGGAGTTAACTGGTTAACTCTTGACCTTGCCAATAATCGACTGACGGATCTAAACTCACCCTCCACTACAGTTTGCTCGGATGTCACTGATAGGAAATCCATCTGTCGGGGGGGACGACCGCGATACGCTTCAAAAGGGCAGAAATGCTTGTATGAGGTCCTTGAGTTGGTTTAGCTGAGTCAAATCCATCACAGGCTTCTGAAAAGGACCAATGTGTTCTCAACTGTAAGCTTCTTAGCTACAAATCATATGTACACTTCACTGACAACTTCCAAATGAGTGCCCTCCAGGCCCCGGATTTGTTTCTGGGTGTATTTATTACGACAGAGCCAGACAACCATCGGTTTCATTTGGACTTCCACTATCATCCGACGCTCGACGGCGCCGGTTTTAAGAAACAAAGTCATGTGTTCACTGAAGCTCCTGGTTATAAAATAAAGTCGCGCTGTCCCGAAAACAGTCTGGAGCCCTGCAGTTTTTCTAGTTTTTCTTTCCACCTCCACATTTGTTCTTCCTCCGTCACGCCCTTCTCTATATGTGTCAAATCCCAGTATGGGAGCAGTGGGTGGGACCGAGCTGATTGGAGGGTCAAGGCAGGCCGCCGTTTTTATGAGCGAATAGAAAAAAAAAAAAAAAGGGCAGAAAAGCGTGGAGCCAGGCGTGCTGGCCAAAGAGATGCTGCACAAATCCGGAGGTCTAAAATTAGACCGCACGTGTGCACATTTACACCCGGGCTCAGCCGATACTGGCGGAAACGCTACGACTGGAGCAGAACCAGCCTCGGCGCCGTTGACTCCGAGGTCTGCGCTACATCAAAGTAGCTTTGGTAGAAGTGTATGGTTAAAGAAGACCAGGTTTTCTGCCTTTATGTTTTCAAGTCAGATCCCATGGCCCATAGAAAAGCCTGCAGTGAATTGATATCACTCTGCTTTTATTATTCCTGGCTCGGCTCTGGCTTTCATCTCCCCTCCGCAGCTGTATCGCAGTGTTTTTTAGCGCGGAGACATGGATATTCTCTCAGCGGTGCGTGTGCATGTGTGGGGAGTGTGAATGAGCGCTTATGTGGAACATTCGTTAAGATAGGGAATGCACGTAGGCTGCACGGGTATGTGCGTCTGTGTGCGTGTGTGGGAGGGAGGGAAAGCAAAAAAAACGAGAGGGTTTGTGCAGGAGAGGGGATTTTTTAAAACCCATCTGTGATTATACTGTATGTATGTGTGTGTGTGAGAGAGTGTGTGTGTGTGTGCTCAAGGCAGGAGGTTGGGTCAATTACCTCAAGATGTTGAAGAAAAGAGCAGAAACAGTCTAAACAGACTCTCCCCCTTCCTTTCTCTCGGCACCAACACCCAAGTCAAAGAACGGTGAATTCTGTGAAATCTGAGCTCGGCGGCTACAGAAAAGTCTGATTTATCATCCAAAAACATCTGCATTAAGCAGCAAAAAAAAAAAAACTGAGAATGTGGCTGAGGCCCACCTTAACAACTGGAAAAGAAGGGAGGGAACGGTGAAAACAGAGTGGAAAAAGAAAGAGGAAAAGAAACAAAGGAGAGAAAGAGAGAAACGAACTGGCTTTGGGGGAAAGAAAGTGCACAAAGCTCGCAGCTAAAAGTTTTTGTTGAACAACGATCCAAAACCTGAAGACATTAAATTCACAGAGAGAAGTGACTAAATTGACAAATGATTAGTTGTCTATAATTACTAAACTTCTCACTGTCAGACCTCGTCTCTGTCGCTACGTCTGTCCATCTTGTCAGTGCACATGTGCAGCTAACGATGCTAACGCTGGCAGATTTAACAACAAGAAGTTCATAGTAACTTATGAAACATTTTGGTCTTCTGAGTTCACACAAAAGTCGACTAAAAAGCCGGCCTGTCATTTCTCGCCTGACATGATTACTGGTTACCAGTGTGCATGTTAACTGGACAACTGGCGTCCCTGCTCGGGGTTTCGACGACCAATTCTTCCCGCTCTTGGCTCCTTATTTTCTCCGCTCGAAGCCACATTCCAACACACTCCACAGAAGAGCTGAGGATTGATGTGCACATTTGAGCGAGCGCAGGTAGGCTGGCGTCTCTGCACGGGTCCGACACACCTGCGACCGCACCCGCAACTCTTCTTACGTTTCCGTACGAAGTGTAAATGCGCTTATGCACGCATGTGCTTGGCGAGCGCGCCGGCATGTGTGTGTGTGCTTGCGCCTCCTCTGCTCGGCTGCCCGGCGCTCGGTCAAAGCCAGTGCAAGCTGACCAGAGGAACAGAAACGAACAAGTTAAGTGGGCACCCATGCTGCATTAATGAGGGGGATGGCAGAACCTGGCAACCCAAGCACGTAAAAACCACGGGCCCCTGGAAGGGCTTCAAAGGCTCGACTGGCTCATCAGCTGGCGGGGAGCTAACCCCATCTGACAAGACATGGCACCCGCTCTGAGGAAGAGAGAGCGCCTCACCTCCCCACGCACTCTCTGGTGTGTGTGTGTGTGTGTGTGTGCAGCGAGACATGTTTCTTCATGTGCATGTGAATGTTAGCAAGTGTGTGTCCCTGCGTGTGATAACAGCACAGTACTACTTCATGCTTGAGGAGAGGCAGAGCCACGCTGAGTGACTAGTGTGACAGTTAAAGCGCCAAATGGATTACACTTCAAAACGAGCGGCCCGAGAGTATCAACAGCTCTCACAACGTTGACCAGGTGAAAATCGGCTTTTTTAATCATTTGCCGCTCGTCAACAGGAAAGGCCCGATCAGGGACGGATCAGTCGGCCTTTAAATCAGCGCTGAATGCAGTTTTTTTCCCCCCCCACCACTGATGTGAGGTAACAGACCGCATGAGAAATCATCTGCGTCAAATACTAAACTGCCAGAAGAGATTTTTCCGCTTCTGCTCTTGAATATTTTTGTACACTTCTGTGCATTGAGCCAGTGTCTAGTAGTAGTTCTGTGAAAAATAAACCCCCGGCTTTGGTTCTGCGTTTAGAAACAAGGCTGCTGATTGGCTGTGAGGGGGGACCTTGGACTCTTGAACATACACACAAACACTGAATACACAATCTTTGTGTTCATTGTTAAAGAGTGACACTTCAGTCGTGACCGGTTGTTTTCTGTCGGGTATCTTCACCTCGCCTGCTTTTCTGTCAACCTCGAAAACAACTTCAGAATCAACTCCTTAACAGAAAATTGGCAAAAAATGTGATTATCAGTTTTATCAATTAGATTCACAGGTATGTTATTGCAGAAGACGAAAGAAAACAAAAGAAGTAAGCAGCGGGGGATTGTGGGAGTCGTAGTCTTCATTATTAAACAACCACCGCTGCTGATGAACTTCTCTGGGTGCAAACAGTGTTGAAGACATTTGGAATGAAGCAAGTGAACAACTACAACAAAATATATGACCAAGGTCGACTTGTTCTCATGCAGAAACGTTGCACACTATATCTTGGGAGTCATTTCTCAAGCAAAAATGTAGCAGTTCTGTCTTTTTTTTTAGTGGTTTGTGCAAGAGTACGACCAAGATTGATTATCTTTGGGTTGTCAGCCGAACAAAAACAGCGCTGCGAAAAAAATAAATCTGAACCAGAAGAGGGGATTTCCTATCTTCAAATCAGGTGGAGGAGGGTTATGGTCAGAACTCCAGCTCTGACTTGCAGTTCAAGAAACACGCTTTCATCAATAAAATTCAAAAAGAGAGAAGTCACAGAGAGACTCCCAGTCTGCTGCCACTCTCAGAGAAGGGACGTTGGTCTTTGGTCCCCCTGAGAGTGTAAAAACCCAACAAATTATGGTCCATGACAGCAAGATTACCAAGATGGACTGTCACACACAGATAGTTCACATCCTTCTTTTACTGTATTCTTCCATCTGGAAGTATTCTGCCTTCGCCCAGAAGAGTTCAGTGTAAACACACTATCAAAACAAGCAACCTGACACGCATGAAGCTCATTTCCTCTGATATTTCCCGACATAAATCAATCAGACTGTCTGGATGAAACAGAAGGGAAGCTGATGAATAATCAGTATTGACTTAATCCAATTACGTACACTAATGCATGATATGCACGTAATTACACCCACTTCAGTCATCTGTGCAGAGGTCAGCTGGGGCTCTTTAATGTATCAGAGGTTGTTAATGTCTATCGAGTGGAAATTGAAGACCGGTATAAATCGCTCACGTCGCTGCTATTGATCGCTGTGTCAACATCCTTAGCGCGAGTCGAGAGACAGACAGAGAACTGGTTTATTTATAGGTGTTCCAGCAGACAGCAGCAGACGCGCGTCTCATTTGCTGTCGCACATCCTGC
>CAEMYA010000010.1:12619473-12638941 GCA_903131615.1 Diplodus sargus
ATGCTTGAGGAGACGGCTGTTTTTTTTTTTTTTACCTCGCACAACCCACAGCCCACCGCAGTGTGTAAACAAACACCAGAGGGGCATTGTGGGTAGAGCACGTCCTCCCCAAGCCCATGGCCCTCTTTAACCTCATTCCTCTCCCCGTTACCACGGTTTCACCACCGCAAAACCCCATGGCAACCTCCATTTGCATAAATCTGCATGCCTTCCCCGCTCCGTTAAAAGCCCGTCTGACTGACTGCTGAGCTGGCAAAGGTTGTGCTTATGTAAGCAGAGTCTAACAGCTAGCAGTTAAATGGTAAATACAGAGAATGTTCCTTCAATAAGTACAACCCTGAAACCCCTTTATTATCGGCCCCTCTGAAAATCCCATCTGCCATGTGGGTTCTGATGCAATCTGCAAAAAACCCGACGCTTCTTCCAATCCAGCGCAAATATAACCGTTTTCTTTCCAGTGACATCATCTCGTGGTTTGTTTGTTTTATTATTACTGTTTACATGAATAATAACCACCTCTGATTATATTCTAATGCAAATCAGAGAGGAAAGTTAGGAAGGCGGGCAAGATTCAACTTGTGGCTCCGCTTTTTTAATTCCAAGTGCTGACGAAATCTTTAAGCTCTGGTTGACTTTGACCTTTTGGTTGACTGTGTGTCTGAGCAAAGAGTCACCGGTGACAGTGTGTGTGTGTGTGTGTGTGAAATCACGAAAAATGACTTAAAAAGAACACTAGTACGTATAATCCTTTTAATTTCATCAAAATGTGTGATTTACTGGAGAGGAGGCGAAGCTCTCGAACAAAAGAAAACAACTCAGACAAACAGAATCCCGTCCATTCACTGGAGCTTTACCGACTGTTTACCCAGCACTGATGGATAAAAGGATCCACAAAGGGCTAATGGCACATTAATTGCCACAAAAGAGAAAGAGATCATACATAAGAGCTGTCCAGATCGACAGTTATCTCATCCCAACCAAGTCTGAAATTGGATTGTAGCCTTTGACTCGCCCCGACGTCGGCGTTTTGAGATGTGGCGAAACTAAGCGAAGGCGACAGCGCTTGTACTCCGCGGCCGTCTATATAGAGAGGCCATTAGAAAGGAAACAGGAGAATGAGAGTGAGACGTACATACAGTAGGAGTAGGCAGACAAGAGATACTGTGCAGACAGGACAGAACAGCCATAATAACCAAGGGAATTCTGTTACATCCCATTATGAATGGTTAGCGCTGGCTCGGAGCTTTGCTGTGCAGCTTCGTCCAGGACTGCTCTGCTAAAAAGGAAAACAAAAGCTCGCCAGGACTCATTATCCATGTCACTGAATTTATTTATCCCTTCATGGTTTTTCTGGGGGATTTTTTAAACTCAAATCACTTCCACCTATTTGAAAAAAGTTGCAAATGCATCTGGGTTTGAGTTGCAGACATCCTCATTCCAGTTCTGCAGGACAGAAGGATTTGAAACTGTAAAACAGCATTTTAATCTTCTTACACATACGTAGTTCCCTTCTACTGCCGACGGCAAACAGCTTCAGACAGAGAAAGAGAGAGAAACCACATGTGCGTCTACGTATGTTTGCGAGTGTGAAAGATGCAGTCGAAGGTGTGAAACATCACAGAGAGGAAGAGTCAAGTGGGCGTAAATGCCAGCGACCTTTTCTGTCAGAGGTAAACTTTTACGAGCCCTGACAAGCCGCCGTCAGGTCGGGGCCCGGGCCCAGAGACGACAACATGTTGTTCCTGACATCATCTCGCGTCTGATCGGAGCTGCCAAGCATTCCCAAGGTGTCTGATCTTGTCTAATTGTTTCCAGTTTAAATTGACCCGGAGCTCAGCGCGCCTTCAAACGGCTCCGTAACCATGCAACCTGTATTTTCATACCTTAGCCGAGTGGCGACAGAACTACAGTTTGACAGTCGACAACAATTTCAGTTAGAGACACGAGGTCGAGGGGGAAACGTTGGTGCATCGATTAAAACCAAATGTGACAAACTGCAACAGCCACAGACTAAAACAGCACAAGAGGCATGTTTTTTAAACTTCACTCATCACCGAGAGACTGATGCACCTGTAGTCATTAAACCATGAACAGAACCTGCATGCAATTCGTTTTTTGGGGAGGTTACATTGGAGACGACTATGGGTCATTCAGCGGAGCGAGCACAGCTAACAGATTATCATGATAAACACACACGAGCAGAACTTTCAAGGCTTTTTGAAGCGTTAGCTAATTGGGGCAAGCAGAACGAGGATTATCGTCTCGTTACCGTGGAAAATTCCAGTTCCAGTTAAGTGACGAGGTGCGCCGGAAGTCACGTCCACAACTTGCACCCAAAGTTCCCTCAAGGAATCGTGGAAGTTATAGAATAAAGTGGATATTTCCATCATGTTTACATCATCGGAGGTTCTTTTTTAAACATTCTTGTGTCAATGTCTTGGAAATAATGTAAAAAACAGCAGAATCTATGTCACACGACAAGACAATTTGAGCATCAATTCCAGACTTCATTCAATAGTTTAAGAGGGTTTTAAGCATGTGGTGTTGAGACAAATTTGGTATAAGAAAGGTTAAGTTTGCATATTAAAGAAAGTTTTCGTGTTAGGTTGGTCTATTTCCCATAATGCAAAGCTGAAGCCTGCAGAAATTAGAACAGTTTGCAGACAGTGTTAATAAAAGCTCCAGCAAGATCTTAAAAGTTTGATCATCGGTAACTAAAATACACACTGAGTGTGTACTTGGCAGCATGTGTGTGTGAGCGCTCTGCAAAGTACACAATCAATAAAAACAAGCAGCAACTCAACCTAATCGTGCGATGGGGATTAATCACACCAATAAACATTTAATTGACGCTAATGAGCGGCTTCGTCAGGCGCCGTCGTTACAAACATCAACCGTTCAACCAGCCTGAAGGCAGCAACGACACGAAGCCCACGACTGCTGCTGCTGCTGGTGCTGCTGTAAAACAAGTTTAAAACTGAGGGCATTACATGTGATCGGATGATGGGAGTGGATTATGGTATTACATATATCCTGTATCTCTGCGCATATAGGGAAGGGCTTTAAATGTCATGCTCGTCCGTGCCGCGGTACATCATGAGGGCCCTGATTCTAAAACTGCCACGGCAGCCCTGAAGCGCTCCGTCCTGTTTAATAGGCCTAAAGGCCACCTCTGACTTTATGGCCATTAGGTTTATTAGTGTAGCTTGTATGTAAGCATCACGCACACACACACACACACACACACACACGGTAGAGAGTCACAGCAAATTCCATTAGGAGGCTATTGGTTTATAGCCAGATGGTTAACCTGCCCTGAATCAAAGTGATGAAGACTACAGTACAGCAGGACTCCATCACAGTCACACACACACACACACATAAATACCTCATAAAACCTAATGGAAACTCATCAACGGGTAATTTTATTATCCAGGACCTCCTCCTCCCCCCGACACCCCATCGCCAGGTCGTCAAGTCACGCTGTCACACTTTATGATGCATGGCTGTCATTTGTACCGCGCGGCGGTTACAGAGTGAGTTGGGTTTGATACATCCTCTGACGGGGCAAGAATCCTTAAGCCCGCCTCATCAATCTAACAGCCCGCAGACTTTGAAGACTTTTTTTTTAGAGGCTGGGTCCCATAAACGAAATGCAAAACAGCACAAGTGTGTTCCCAAACTATAAAATAAAATTGTTTGCGACTGGAAAATTACAGCTGTGGCTGAAGCCGATGTGCTGCCACCGGATTTCAAAAGCCATTTAAAATGTGGGAGATGGTTCAAGAAATTAGTCAGGCTACTGGGTGAAGAGTCAGGGAACATTTGATGTGATGAATCCCTCAAAACTGGATCTGAAGCAAAACCTCAAGAGGTCCAAAAAAGACTTGACGTAAGATAACATGCAGCCCGCTCAGTGAGACCAGATCTCGCTAGCTTATAAGTAACTTAATCAAAGGTTATGAATCTTAAAGCTATAGTTTGACATTTTATGCAATTTGCCACAGTTATTAGATTGTTTGCTTGTTAGCTTAGTTCCCAAAAAGACAGTTAAATGGGGAAACCTGTCTAGAACTAGTCCAGTATCCTACATTAACCCCGGTAAAACTGCAGATCATCACTTTATCCATTCAGATTTTGTGTTGTCAGAAAAAAAGGGAGGTAATGTGTTAATTAGTGAGCTTTAGAAACGCTGATAGCTCGCGAGAACATGATGCTAAAAGCTTCCCGTGGTTTTCAGCCTTTTTTACAAAGCTAAACAAACTCAAGCTAAGCTAAGCTAACCAGCTGCTGTCTAATATCCACACATAAGAGTGATTTCAATCTTCTTGTTTAACTCCACCTAAGAAACACAATATAATGAATATTAACCATCGTTCAGCAGCAAAGACACATTTTTTTATGTCAGATATAAACTGCAACGTGTCCCAGCTGTCAGCAGATTATGTAAGGTACCAGGTGTCAACATGTCCGGTAATACAGTGTGATGTTACAAACTCAGTGCGTCAACAGCCTGGATGACTACAATCCTCCAAATTGAACTATTTCTAGCTTTTCCTTTTTGCCCAGCAAACACTCGGTCCCTCTCTCTCTGCTGTGAGGCTGTTTATCTACTGAGAGTCAGCCGGCACACCTCCATTATCCCAGAGACCTTTGCAGCTACAGTCAAAAGGCACCACGGATGAGTCAACAGCAACAAGCCAGACTAACTCTACCTTGGTCTGACACCGCCTGGCCTCCATTGTCTGCCTCTGAACCAGCTGTCCTTTGGGAGCCGCTGTGTCAGCTCACGTTAGCCGTGAGTGACGCAGATCAGAGCGGGCCAGTGGTGACCAGGTGGTCCCTCCGATTCTGCGGATCCTACTAACGGACCCGTGGTGGGATGGAGGGGTGGGAAACAGCAGGGAAGAAGGAGGCTATTCATAAACTGTCTCTGGAGATTTGGAACAAGACGTATCCTAATAGATAATTTAATATAAGTGAATCTGAATTTGTGACGTCGTGCTCCCAACGAGCGTTTAGCCTTTTTATGACCTTCCTGTAAATTTAAGTTTATCAAACCTTTTAATCATCTTAGCGTCAAAGCTCCAGATTAGCAAACAGGAACATATGCTGTTTTCTTTTTAAAGATCAATCTCTTGTTGTGGAAACAAAAGAAACTTAATTCATCAGTCTTCAGTTCTTTCCATTAAGAGCTTGCTGTCCTTCCTGCACGTGTGGATTTCCTCCATGTGCTCCGTTTTTTTCCGCCACGCGGCGCCTGCGAACAGCCCAAAAGGTGTGAATGTGTCAGTCTGTCGCCGCTGTGACGACCGGCAAACCCGTCCAGGTTTTCGGCCGTCTCTCGCCCGACGTGTGCTGGGAAAAGTTCCAGCTACTCTGCGCAGGATTAAAAAAAAGTGCGTGTGGAGAAGAATAGATGGATTATTGATTTTATTGCATGTGTGTGGTGTCAGCAGCAGCAGCAGCGATGCCAACCTCGGCTTTTTTTTTTTTATTACACAATAGCAGCTTATTAACATTTTAAAAATGGCTGCAGGCTGAAGACTGATGTCAGCATATTTATCTGCTTCTCCTGCTTAATTACAGGCTTCCTTTACATTTATGTAAAGCACAAATTGTACTTTTCTCCAATACTGCAACACGGTGCTGAAATGTGACAATAACGTCCTACTTCTCTTCGTTCTTTAACTCCTTTCTCACACTTTTCTCTCTTTTCTTTCCCATGAGGCCGTTCACCAACAGGGCACGACTTGCATAACCACCTGTTTTTATTACAACATAATGACGACATGCTGCGTCTCACTTGTAACCTTTCTTCCAAGTTCCTGTCAGCGCGCCGCTCTTATCAACATTCCCCGGTTCCCACCCAAGAGCCGTTAACATCAGCAGCCTCGCAAATAATCACGATCTGATTCAATGTCTCAAAGCGATGATCGTAACTCATCGCAAACCTGTAAATAAGTCAAATTAAGAGCACATCTGGGAGATTAGACGATAGAGCTGGAAACGCTCAGAGTTGGATCGGTACTTGGACGCGCTGAAGGTAAACACGCGGGTCTATAAAAAGCGCTGTGTCTATAATAGTGTTTGTTGGATTAAGGTGCCGACTGGAATGAGGGAGTGTACAGTATGTTTGCCCGTGTGTGCAATTTCAATGCAGGAGGGTAAAAGCACACACAAGCTTGTCGGCACTGGCAAGAGTATAATTCCTCGAATTCTTTTGAAAAAGAACTTAAGATGAAAGTCTCGTGAATCCGTTGAAGTAAAGAAACTCCCCATAAATTCTTCAGGAAGTTATTTGCGTTGCCAAAGAGCTTGAAAAATCTTTTTTTTCCTTGTGAGAAGTCAAAATGTAAAAAAGACCAGCGATCGGCGCCGTGTGTGCAGAGATGAAACGGGTTCCTCTGTTGAAATATTTACCTCTCTGGGAATAAAAGTGAGAAAGCTCTGCATTCAGCGCTCGGCCGTCTGCAGGTGTGGTGATGTTTCTGGCGTGAGTGTTTACTTTCACCTCTCAGCGGCGGCAGCTGAGGTTTCAGGGATGGCCAGTTTCCAGCTGTGCTTCCTTTGAATGTCATCTTCTTCTTTATTCTTCTTCTTCTGCCCTCGCTTTGACTCTCATCCTTTTCCTTCATCCCTCTCACCTGCTCCTCCTCCTTCTCTCTGCGCTCCATCTTTGCCTTTTTCACCTCTCAGTTTCCTCTTTCATGTTTTTCCTCGTCGCTCTCTCGCTCCTCTTCTTCCCCTCCTCCCCTTAAAAACCTCCACAAACCCAGACCATCATCTATTTTTCCTAACCCACTTTTACCATTTTATTTTTCTCCACATTTCTCTGACCTCTCCTCATTTCTCACATTTCTCTGGCCCTCGTCAGCTGACGGGTGACCAGCGATGTGGGCTCCTTCCGAAAACCGCCTCCGTCAGCCTTTCCACCCTCTGGGTGAACCGCGCCGCCGCGACTGCGGTTAATACGACATCAACACAATAGGAATCTGTTCCATGCTTCTTCTGCTTTCATCATACTTTGGCGGGCTTCTTATAATACCATTCCCTCATCCAACGGTCAATTATTAACTTTTGCATGGAAACCGCTCACGCTGTAGCTTTCATCTTCTTCCACGTCATATAAACGCTGCAGCGTTTGCAGCACGAGTCTGGAGATTAACTAGTCGGCAGCACATGGCGACAGGCTGTCTTCTTCTTCATCCTTTTCCATTTAACGCCTGCTGTTTTTGTTTATTTGTACATGTGCCGACTACAAGGAGGCCCTGCAGGTATGCAGCTCACATTTTTCCTTGAATGAGCGCTGATTTTAAATCCCCAGTCGCAAGAATATCCCGGCTGCATCTCGTCGCATTCCTCCGCGACAAGAATCAACTTGTTTGGAGAGAATACAGCTCGACAAAGGGAATTTGTCAAAAAAGCAGGGAGAGACATGTACAGTAGAAAAGCCACAGAGCTTAAATAAAAAAAACAAGGATGTGCTACTGTGCACGGTAAAAAGAACACCCCATAATACTGAATTAGCGGGCATAGTATCCTAGCAACAAGCGGTGTCTGCAGTGTCCTCTGTTGCTCCTGGATCTTCAACCTTGCATCTTTCTTTCACAGGGTTCTCCTCACACTTTCATCCCCGCCGCCTTCCTTTACCCTTCAACTTCCTGTTAGGACACCCCGCTGCACCCTAACAAGGGCACTCTCATCGAGCGTGCACGCCGTTTAACACAGTTATGACTCCTAAAAAAAAGGGGGGTTTAAGAGAGCGCCTCGGTTCGTACGGTGCACATCGTACGCAGGGCTACGTGCCATGTATTTAAAAGAGCGGTGGGCAGAGATACAGCGCTGGATCCCGCTCTTCAAAATCCTTTTAAACGGAGAAGCCCTCCCCTCAAAACCCTCTGCCATGTTTGAGAGAGCCACGGCGGAGCTACAGCATCAATGGTTTAATCCCTTTACATCTTTTGTTGACTGTGAGGAGAGCGAGCGAGGCAGAGAGGGTACACAGCCGATAAGGCACCGTGCAACATCGCCTGAAAACCCTCTCGGCTGGCTTTGTTGCTCAATCAGTATATGTTCCATAAAAGCGTGGAGAGCGGCGGCGGCTGCGAGGGTCAAAGCGGAGTCATCAAAGAACTGGGTGAGGTTTGAGAGGAACATCTTTTTTTTCTGTGCAAGTGCGTACTTGAGGCGACAACGCGTGGGCGGGTTCACCGAGTTCGCTCGACCAGACCGACCTCACCCGGACTTCACTGAGAATGTCACAGCTGCAGCGGCGTTTCCATCAATCGCACGCATCAGAGGGGCTGTTACATACCTCTGCTGTGTGATGGGAACATGTAATCCATAGGTTACCCAACCGTTTGGATAGAAGCCAATACGATGTCGTTAAAACCATATATAGTAGTTTTGCATCGTTTCTGGCGGGGTGCGACAAGAATGAACTTGCAGACCCACACAGGGGGATTTAAAGACGACGATGCATGAACCTCAGAAGTTGGTGCACATGTGAATTCCATGTAGAGGTCGACCGATCAATCGGTTTGCCTGGTTAATCAGCACTAATACTCCACGAGTCATTTGAGGGCTTCGAAAGCCATTTTTTTTCAGTTAACGCCTCTAAAAACGGAGAGTTACGACTCTCAAGAGTGCAGCGAAACTGTCTTTAATCAGCTCTAAACTATCAATATTCTACCAGCCCTTAAAAATCCAATATCAGCCGACCTTCTAATTTCATGTCACGCTGAAGGAAGCACGGTGTTACGCGTGTCATTTGATATTAGCAAACACACTTGGCGTTACATAACTCGACTGATTGACTTTCAAGGTTACGGCCGGAGCTCCTAACAGTTCAGTAAAGATGATTTTCTTATTAAACCCTGACAGCTGTTGATATTTGAGGCATCCTGTGAAACCGTCTGCATGCAGGCTGATTCCCTGACAGGGTCAGAAATCCAGCAGTGAATGCTTCTTTGTCAAACACATTTACATTAAACGTCCTTATCTTCTGTCGGCCTCCTGTTTTTCATATTGCAACTATGTGCAGACTTTGGACATTTAGCCAGTTCAACTTCTGCGATGTGTGAATGTAGGTCAGCGAGAGATCCATAATGTCAGTTACATAACGCGATCCGTCTCTTTTTCCAGCATTTTAATTCAAGCCGTGTTATAAAAGCAGCCGTACTCTCGCTGCGATGTGTTTACCGTGCCTTTACACTTGAAGTGTTTGCCAACCCTTGTTGCCTCGCGAGCTATAACGAATGATTCAGAATGTGCTGACGCTGAACTCTCCCAAAAACAGCAGCAGCAGAGGAGGAGGAGGAGCAGAGGAGCAGCGTGAGATCTGAACTAAAGAGGCCACGGAGCCGGAGAGGGAGAAGCAGGACGGCTATAATTGGCTGTCAGATGTGTCATCTCCTCTCAGCATGTGAGTGAGGAGGGGATGAAATATGCTGCGTGATGCCCCTCCGAAGACGAACAACAGGCCCTCGACTCGATGAGAAGCCGTTACGGCCCGTCCTGACCGAAACTGACGGCAGAGCAGAACCAGGACAGGGTCGCGTCTCTCCCCTCCATCAAAAACACTCTCAACCCAAAGTCTCCCTGCCTCCATTTCCATTTCACTCTCCATCTATCACCCTCCACCACATCCCTCCTTTTTTTAAAGATAAGTCACCGTGGCCAACTGGACATTATCTGTACATCCGCTGGACCCGGAGCTCAAACTGGAGGACCCAGAAACATCTCCAGAGTTTTCTTTTTTAAAGATAATCGTGCAGACATCCCTGATGGATGTTCAACGAAAAAAAAAGAAAAAAACATTAATACCAGCGCAAAATATCCTCCAATACCGTGAACGTCAAATAAATGCAAATAGATGAAGGGATAAAAAAACGCATTTGTCCTTGTTCCTCTCCGCCCCGCTCATCCATCAGGGCTGCCAGTCATTGATTTGCTCAGACAAACTGCCTCGATGATTATCAGCTTTTCACCTAAGCGCTTTATGATCGTGACAGTCGCATCGGTGGGACGCTCTGCACTTGGCCGACTTCAAATAAATAATGACTTTGATCAGCGCGTATAATCCGAGGCCGAGCGCAGCTAAGTGGGCTGGTCCTAATGCGTCTCTGATGGAATTTTTTTTCGACGGCAAATCAGATTGTCGCCGAGTATTTGTCACAAGCAAACGCGAGAAAAAAAAAGATGAATCCTGTGGTGGATAAATATTTAATGTGTTGAGGGAGTAGATGATTTTTCAGATCTGGCCTCTGACCTCCTCCAACCCGAGATCCACTTCTCATCTGTCAGACTTTATCTTTTATATGTTTTACCTAATAAAGCACGAGGTGAAAAGTTGGAGACTTAATAGGAAACACCTGGGTGCAACACATTTATGATTATTTATGAGATTGGCGTGGCTGCTCTGGTGTTCTCGCTTTATTGCGATTATTATTGCAACTCTGACAAATTTGATAAATCTATCCAAAAGTGATGGCGAGGGATTCATCGTCTGGGGACCACGAATTTTAGAAATCATATTGGAATAATTTTGACAGATAATACAACTGTGATATAATCCACATATGCATGAGTGATCATTTGTGCATTATTAGTTTTATATCAACTGAAAAAAAACATAAAAATCATGATGATGTGAACTTTTTTCGGGGACTGAACAAAAAGATTTCGAACATTTTGAGAAAACTAGTGAAACGATTGTGCTATTATTTTACTTCTATCGATAAACTGCTGCTCCTGCAATGCAGATATTGATCGTGCAGCTCCGATGCCGATCCAACCGGTGGATGTCGAGCTATTTCGCAGGATGAACGGGAGAACAGGACCCGCTGGTAGTCAGGGAGGGATCACTGAAAGTCATCAGAGGTCATCCCCTGGGGACGATTTAACGCCTATAGAAAACGTCACGCCGATCCATCCAACAGTTAACAAGACACGTCGCCTAGAATTAAAAACGTACATGTTCCAGTCTTCATTGAAACGGGCTTCCGAGAGGAACGCAAGCAAAGATTATCTGGTAAAAGCGAAACATTATCCCGGCTTCACCTTTTCCCTCCGTGAACTGAGGAGCTGCTCTCTGTTTATTTCTCCATGTGAAGGGATATTTCCGTGTAAGCCTTCTAAAAAAATTCCGTGAGACAGACAGTAAACTCCTTTTTCCGCCGCCTTTGTAGCATTATGTGGATAACAATGGGCTACACTGACAGATGGTCACAATGGCCTTAATGTGGGGCATTATTTGGAAGCAGGAGGAGGAGGAGGAGGAGGAGGAGGAGGAGGGCTACACTGCAACCCCTGACCCTCCTCTTCTTCACACGAGACTCGCAAAATCAGGTAACTCTTTTCATGTTGTTTCCTGCATTCATCACGGCACATAATCCTCTTTATTCCCAGTGTTTCGCCCTCTACTGCTCTCCGGGTCGCTCTAAGTAACAAAAACAAGTGGAGGAGACGCGTCTGTCTGGAGGGGCCCATCCCAAACCAAAACAGATACATGTTTTCCCAAGTTACACAGTCCAAGCCTTGGCGCTCACAACCCGGCTCTCTGCGAGAGGAAATTAGCCCAGCAGAACAGCGCAGGAACGTTACCTGAAACCATCCCAGAAAACATCCTGAGGATAGAGCGACAGCACCGAGAGAGAGAGAGAGAGCGATTCATTCCAGATGCTCCAAAAACTCCACATTATCTCATCCATCTCGAGCGCGCGCCGCCAGTTTCACATTTTTCTCAGGCGCTCCAGTTATGTCCCAACTTTTGACTGTGGAGCTATTATCATCATCATCATCTACGCAACCAATCAAGCACTTCAGTATTTCATTATTGCAACAGATTTTTTTTTCCCAGTCAGCTAAAACATTTGCTACGAATTCCAAATCGAGGAGTTATTTCCCTCCACTCGAAACCTCGAGTACTTCTTCCTCCCCGCCCCCCACCGTGCTCGTATTTTTAAGCAGCGCAGGAAAAAACAATCCGTAACTGTTTCACTACATGTCGAAAGTGAGGCGACAGCACTATCTAAACGCATGCAAGGTGAAGACATCTGCTGACTCGAGTCTCCAGTGTCACAGCAACCTGAAGCAAAGAGCTGACAGGCAGAAAATCCAGATGAACGCCTTGTTTCTCCCAGGCCTTTCGAAAAAGGAGCTGATGAAGAGGTGTGCTGTCTGGGAGTTGCTGACTTTTGGCAACCTGGGACTGTTTTGGCTCGTCGAAGGTCACCGGCTGCGTTTTTGCGCCGACAGAATCGAATTGCTGATGGCGAGTTTGTGCTGCAACCCCAGATGGGTTTGTGTCGTTGTCATTGTGATACCCGAAACCCAATTACTCTTTTCAAAAACTCCCCTCCTGCGACCCTCTGTTTGAATTTTAATCAGTTGTTTAGATCTGTGTCAATACGGGTCCTGCCAGGTGTGCAGCGCCGCTCATTAAAAAACAACTTTCAGTCGGTCAAGGACAAGGTGACCACGGGACAGAGGACACGCGAAGGACTGTGAAACCTTCCACTCCTCCACAAGCAGAGCGCTATTTTAGAGTTTACTAAATGATCCAACATGTTATTTTGTCAGGAAATACGTGCAAGATTAACCTGTAAGTAGTTTACAAATGTTTACAAATCTCTTAGCTTTACAAATATTATAGCAACTTTCAGCTAATTGTTTTGTTTTTTTACAGCCTGCAGCTTTACTCTCCCTACCAAACAGAAGGACTGTTTTCAGCTCTAATAAACCTGTTGTATGCTAACTGGCCGGCAACAAACCAGCTAAGTGAACGCGCTGGTGAAAAAGGAGCATTTAGCTGTTAAACAGCTGGATATTTTCTTTAAAAAAAGGTGCAATATGTAGGAGAAGTCCACTTAGCGAAGTGCTGCTAACAGTAGCTTGGATTGACTCTCCGTTAGCTTCAGACAGCTACAACTCAAAATTCATGTGTCATTTGTGACTGAGGTCGTCAAGAAAATCATATGAAATGGGACTCAGACATCGTTTCCCAAAGAAAGAAAGAAAATGTGTTTTAAACGGAGATTTGGAAGTTTTTGAGTGAATAACTAGCAGGAAAAGTATGTGCTTCCTATAATAACTCACAGCTCAAATGAGGTTATTATTCCACATTATGTAATTATATTACAACAACTGTCCCGCTGTGTTTACTGACGACAGATTAACAATGTGTTCCTGGGTCAACATAGTAAAATCTTTATGTTACAATCATGTCATTTATGCGCCCCGCCCTCGCTTGTGAACGACCGAGCTATTCGTGGACGCGCCCTTTCATTCGCTATCATGATACTATCACCTGGTACCAAAAGAACCTGTTCACCTGTGGAATGCTCCACAAACAGGTGTTTGAAGACGAGAACACATTAACATATGATGAATAAAGCTGATGGAGGCGCGATGTTAAATACACGGTCCTCGTGCTGGTAAACTATCACTTTCTGTTTCAGGGAATCGTCGGTGGCATCATCGGTATTATAATTGGACGCCACACCCTGTTCGTCTCACACACACACTAACACACACACACACACACACACACACACACACACACACACACACACACACACACACACACAGCTGACCTCGCTCTGGCTGGCATCATCCTGCAGGGGTCAGGCAGCACAGAGGCCGACCATGCCCAAACCTTTTTTTCCCATCCCCCCTCCCTCCATCCCTCACTCCCCTCCGCTTCAGCGACTCTGAGTTCAGGCGTGGGCGCCGTCCACTCGCCCCACTGATCATTGCTGTTGCCTAGGCGACCGAGCAGCCCAGCCCCTCCAGCAGCCCCCCCCGCCCAGCGATCAGAAAAAGAAGGGACATAAATTTGGATCAGCACAGAGGAAGGAAGGGAGGAAGGAAGGCTGAGATAAATGGCTGAAACTGCCCCTAAATATGTGTTTGCTTGGTGTGGCACCACATTCAGTGACGACCACACAAACAGAACAAAGCATGCAGAACTTGTTGAGAACCCTCTTCTGGACGCTGGCATTAGATCTTCCAGTGAGTCCGTGTCTGTGTGCGCGAGGCTCACGCTGGCTCTATAACCTCATTCTGTCGGCTGAGCGCTGTGTTGACGGGAGATAACGGACAGCGGATCAGACAGTGGGTTCACAGGAACCAAGAGAGAGGGAGAGAGAGAGATGGATGCAGATGGAGGAACTGGAGAAGTGAAAGTCTGTCAGGTGAGGGAGGCAAAAGTTAAAAAAAGTGACCCAGAGACACAGAAATTCTTTGGTTCTCCATCTTCCTGTGTTTCCGATTTCCACGCGGCCTCATTCCTGCTGTGTCACGGCGGGGAGAGAGACCCACTTCCGCTTTTGTTTATCCAGGAATGTGGGACGTCCTGACAGGCTGGCTTTTCATTGACAGCGTACAGCTGAGAGTTTCCCCCGCGGCTCTTTCTCCCGGCCACTCCTGTGTGTAGCTATGCGTGTGTGTGTGTGTGTGTTTAGACTCCATTATCTGTGTTATCAGCCGGCCGGCCTCACCCCGAGCAGGCAGGGTGCTGGGAAACGCAAGCCAGAGAGCGTGAGGAGAGCTCGTGTTGTGCTCCAGGGAAACAAACAACATACTTGGCATTTCTCAAACAAAACCTGAGAGCATTTGAATTTTCTGATTGTAAATGTCTTTGGGAGTCATTTGTAAAACTACTAAAGGAAACGCTGAAGCTAATTATATGTCAGTAGGTTTTAAAAAAAAGGGCCATTTTCTTGTTCCAACACGATCCCGTTCATTTTCGCAATTATCATAAGCCTTAAAAGCCGTCATATCAGTTTAGTCGCCAAATCCTCTAATGTGTGATTCAGATCAGAGGTGTTGCCCTTCTTAGGAAAAAAGGTGTGTAAGCGTCAACCACCGAGGCCTGAAGAAAAACCGAGTCAGCTCCTCTGAGTGTGGACAAACAGGATATCAGCGACGGAAAACATCCCATTCCTGCTTAGAAGGCCTTTTTTTTTCTTTGGCCCCTCAAAAACACAACACACAATGACTTGAAACGAGGAAAAACACCATTGTGTGTGTTGATCGTCTGGTTTCCTCTGAGGCGACAGAAGGAGCTCACACACCTCGGCTCACTCTGACCGGCTGCACTTTGTGATTGATTGATGTTCAAGAGAAACAAGAGCCGTTAAAAAGCCCCGACAGATTCCTTTTGAGATCTTCGCAGTGATTTTAGAACCGAGTTAACACGGACTT
This sequence comes from Diplodus sargus, assembly GCA_903131615.1. Taxonomy (NCBI): domain Eukaryota; kingdom Metazoa; phylum Chordata; class Actinopteri; order Spariformes; family Sparidae; genus Diplodus; species Diplodus sargus. Next base: position 12,634,684 of record CAEMYA010000010.1, read on the forward strand.
TGATTCCGTCACATTAAAAGTGACCCCGATAGCTCCTGTAATCTCAGACTGTTCGCACAAGAAAGGAACCAAAATGCTTGATTTTTACAATCAGAGCGGGGAAATTAGCAAAAGCTTCAGTCACACGCGAGTGTGAATATCAAGGCCGCTGCTTAATTTGTGCTAGCGTGATGAAACACACACACACACACACACACACACACACACACACACACACACACACTGGTGGCCAACTGGGAGGGCTGGTTCTACAGTTTCATTGTGAGCTTTTAGGTCACGTCACTCCCAGAGGGTAAAAAGGAAACTGAAAAGAGAGAGCGAGACGGAGAGAGAAACGCCTCTGGAGGGAAAGAGTTTGCAAGCACTGTGGCACCTTATATATTAGCACACACACACACACACACACACACACACACACACACACACACACATACAGAGAGAAAGGCCAGGTGCTAAAGACACCAGTTTAAACATGCAATTTCATGACTTCTCAGTGAGTTAATTAGGACTAATCTGAACCTAATTGGGCAGGTTTACAGGGTGACTAAACTCAGGAGGCCGTGGCGTCTCGGGACCAGCACGTTGCTGCTCAAGAGAGCAAACGTCAGAGATCGACGCCTCCTCTGACGTGAAGGAACTTTTAAATTCAAAATTCAAAATGAACGCATTGTGCCGAGAGCCCTTATGAGCCTTAATCTCCGGTGAATCATTAACCCATCTGACTGGTTCCTGAGAGCCGCGCTCTGCTGATAGGACTGTCGGCCTCACGGGAATGAGGTCTGAAATGCATCGAGGCCAGATCACACCAGGAAGCTGCACAACGAAATTCAATATATAAAATACAGGGCACGGCTCGTCGTTTGAACTACTGTTTCTGGCAAGCTGAAACTAAAACACAATATCTGTTTTCTCAGTACTGTGTTGTTTACTTCCCTGTTGGTGTTTTGTTCTCAGGCTTGTGCACAATTTCATTCAATAAAGCCCTTTACTGAGGAGGAAACACACATTTATCCAGGCTAATGTCTTGCTGACTGTCAGTTTACAGTCTGCAGCAATGTCGTACTTTGTGTGGCAGTTTACAGGAGAATTAAATAAAAGCGAATGGTGCAAAACAAATAATCTGAAACAGCTTTGTTTATTTTTTAGCTTTCCGCTATATAGACAGATAACCGTTAGCAATGTTAGCTCGCCACAAACCTACGTTAGGTCGCTAAAGCTTTTCTACACTTGGTGCTTGGAAGACCTGCCAAAAATGAAAGTGACTGAGGTAGGCAGTCTTGGGAAAGTGAGCAGTAAAGCTCCGACCTCACTACAGGATAAGGTATCTAAAAAGTTCATGTGTCCAGGTGGATCTTCAATGGCTTTTTAGCAGCCAGCTAGGTTAGCTGACAGGCTAACATCACTAGTCAAAAACACTTTAGCACATTAAGCTAAATGACGTGCAGATCGTAAAGCGGATATACGTCACAAGATATTGTCAGAAGTCAAAAACAGGAACTTTAAACCCCTCAACTCTAAGCATCAAGTTCATAACGGCAAAACAAACTGTATGATGATGAAACGTAACGACTCGAAACATGTGCGGTGTGTTTACGTCCTGAGTTTCTGTTCATCCTGGAGACCCCCCCGACCCCAAACAGCTTGCGGGTCCAAGTTCGCCAAAGCTGAGCTCAAAGCCACGCTGATTTACTTCACCACTGCGAGCAAATCCATTGGAATTTAATCATTTCAGCACAAAATGCGTTTTTACCAGTGACCAAGCCTTTAGGTATGAGAGGAGGGAGGTGAGGGGGGGGCCACTGTAAACCTCCCAGTAATGAAGGTCCACCTCTGCTGCAGTCTGGCCTCCGGCACACACGTGGAAAAACAAATACGCACGGCTTGTGTGCAAGAGCCGATGGATGTAAAGCCAACGCGGCTCCGTGGATGTGAACCAGCCCGAGCTGGGACTGAAGCCCATTGAGTGACTGACTGTTTTATTTACTGCAAGTTTCATTAGTGTGCACGCGTCAGCGGCGGCGAGGGTACGCCAACTTACATCGAGTGGCGGGAGTCAAATGGGATCCACATGGGTTTCAAACTAAAAGTATTGGCGACGTCATACGCACGGACAACTTTCTAATGCTTTTAATGTGAATCGCAGTCCTCCTGCACGACGTCAGCGGCTTCGCTTTCCCGACAAAACTGTGGAAGAAGTGGGGAAATATGTCGACGTCAGCCTGCAGGGGTTGGATAATATCCCTGCTCTCTGTTAAGCGTCACTTTATCTGCCTGGGTTAGAAACATCGTTCCTCTAAAGTCACTTAGCAGCTGATGGGACAGGAGTATGTGTTGTGGGGGTCAACCAGCGTCAACCGCAGAGAGGATCGTTATCAGTTCATCTGGACAACCTCAGCGCAGCACTTTGCTGTCTCGCCGAGTCTGGGTGGCACTAAACACGAGCTCTCCGTCGCTGCATCGTATTTCAAGGCAGGTCTTCTGACAGGAATTGGGTTCCAGACCACCAGAAGCGACATAGACATCGAGAAAGTCTGGAAATAGAAGTCGCCGTTAAGAGGTTACGAAACACGGAGGTATTCAATGCAGCCCCCTTCTCTTTTATTTCCTCAGAACAGAAGCCTTCGCTCTCCAATAACATTACTCACACATCCCGGTCCGAGTAAACACACAACCAGCCTGCATCCCCCAAAGGAAGAGGACTGGTGGTGGTGGTGGAGGAGGGGGGTTCTTCAGCCGTGTCAACGCACAAGAAATTCAATTAAGCAGACAGCAGGATGCCTCCAAAAACCCAGCCTCCTTTGAGCTCAACATGCACCCCCCTCCACCCCCCTCAGGCTTCCCAGCCAACCCCTTACCGCCGTTCAGCCACTCCCCCCTCCAACAACACCACCGAGACCCATTGTGGGCTCCTTTTGCTGGGCCCCCCTTTCATACACTCCTCTCCCAGCGCCTCATTTGCCTCAGAGAAGCTCCAGATTTACATTCGCCAAAAAAGTGAAAAATGAAACTATTACTAAAAAAAAAAGATATGAAACTCGGAGCTCTGACTCGAACAAATGGTCAGTTTTATTCTTAGGAAGTACATTCATCCTCCTCCGCCTCCTCCTCCTCCTCCTCCTCCTCCTCCTCTTCTCGCCTATGTGTGTGTGTGTGTGTGTGTGTCTGGCAACCGGACAGATGCTGTTCATTTAGCACTTGAGCGGCGATCCTCGAGCTTGTCTCCTAAATGCCCAGGGGAGCCGCTGGCATTTGGACAGCATTAAATAAAGTCACTCGGCAGACCTCACACCGCGGACCAGAGCTGACCTCACAACATGGTCACTCCGCTCGGGTTTCAAAAGCAGCCAATCTGAGTAAATTCGTGCAAGCAAATCACATATTCTAACTCAGGCATCAAGAAAAACACTTGTTTTGTCCAACACACGCTGCAGCAGGTTAAGATCTGTGCAGCGTCGCTTTGTGGTTTGTGTTTTTATCAGCTGCTATCTCGGTTTATTTCACAAACACCGTGTCAATAACAGTTGTTTGGAGTTTGTTGGCAATCGTGTAAAAAAAGGAAATGAAGAAGCAAAGCCAGAAAAAGATTTGTGATGCTCATGTTTGTTTAGGAACTAGATAGCATCAGTCTCATCGCTGGTTTTTGTCACAATGGAATAATAAACCTTCTCCCATGCTAGATGTGTGTGTGTGTGTGTGTGTGTGTGTGTGTGTCGCTGTACATGATGACAATGATGAACACACCGAGCCGGAGCCCTCAGGGGCAAACAATGTCACACACATCTATCGGAAAACAGCAGCTTATGGAGATTGCCGGGCCGCTGCAAGAGACAATATCGATGTTACGTAACGACAGACCAAAACACACCGCCCCAAAATGTGTGTGTGTGTGTGTGTGTGTGTGTGTGTGTGTTTCTGGATTAAGGGCTCCCTCATGCATGTCTCCATCCCTTTTTTTTTTTCCAATCATTTGTTACCTTCCCAGTTTTTCACAATTCCAGCAATGTGCGATTGGATAACATGTGATCTGCTCTGAGCTGCTGTTTCTGCTCCGGCCTCGTCCTTGTGAATCAGGCTGAGATAAAATAAATATGTATGAAAAGGTTTCAACTAGGATAGGGGGGATTTTTTTTTCTTTTCTCCCTAGCCATGAAACAGAATTTATCCCCCCACCCCACGTGTGCCAAACAGATCATGGCAAGTTATCAGCCACCATGTGCTGGCTAAAACGAGAGCTTAGTGTCCTCCTGTTCCATCAGAG
>CAEMYA010000010.1:12638953-12648960 GCA_903131615.1 Diplodus sargus
TTTTTTTTTTTTTTTTTCATCCCAGCTCGGAGCTTTCAGCCGCGTATTTAGGTCTTAAAAAAACAGGGACATTGATTTTCTGGTGCCATGCCACGCATTTCCAAAACATGAGTGCTCTTCTACAACCCAAAAATGATAATCAGCAACTGAAAAAAAAGAAAAAAATCAATTCGCTTGAGCCCCCGCCACCCTCGAAAAGCCATTTAGATAAGTCCTCTTCCTTGAGGACCACTGACCTTAATCAGTGCAGATTCAACATGATGGGGTAAGCGAGGGACTGAAAAGGCCACTTAAGGATGCTGTGTGTGGATATATGTGTGTGTGCTATAATCACCCCAATCAAGACTTACACTGAGGTTAAGCCTGGACCCCCCCCATGATAATCCTTCACTGCAAATTTGATCATCAGCATATGTTGTCAGCGCACTCACACGGTATCTGAGCGTTTAACAAGCAATGAAACCCAGAATAAAAGAGATTTAACAGACAAAAAATAACAAGTATACCTTCATGAGGCACTTTTAAAAAAGTCTCTCTTGTAACTTTTGTTCCATGAAAGTAACTTCTGGACATAAAAACTACAATCAAAAGCTTTTATTTTGAAATGTATTCCTGCCCTGATTGGTTGGACTCTAGGATTTGCGTCCCGTGGGGCCACCTGTGTCTCCCCAGGTGTGCGCACTCACCGTTAAGTCCGTTGGGGATGCTCCTGTGGTGGTGCGGTGCCGACAGGTCATCCATGGACCTCCTCATGGTGGGGCCCATCTTACTGTTCTCCGAGCCGGGCTTGTGTATGTGGTTGTGATTGTGGTGGTCTGGACTCCCGGCGCTCCCCGTGCTGGACGTGCTGCTCCCGTCCCCCACGTCCCTGACGGTACCGGTGCCCCCGTTCAGGTTGGTCAAACTGGACTGGCTGTCTATGGAGCTCCTGGACCCGGCTCCGTTCCTCTCCTCGTCCAGCATGAGGATGATCTCCTTCAGCTCGGAGTTCTCCCGCAGCACGGTGTCCTGGTTGGCCTCCAGCTCCTTCAGCTTCATCATGTAGGTGCCCACCTCCTTCCACATGGCGGTGGCGGTGTAGCGGCCGAAGCGCTGCCACTCCCGGGACAGCTTCTTGCCCTTCTGCCGGTCGTCGTCCAGGAAGCAGCAGAGCTCCCGCAGCTCGTGGTTGTCGTCCTGCAGCTTCTGGTTGATCTCCTTCAGGCTCCGGATCTCGTGCAGGTGCACCTGCAGCCGCCGGTTGATGTCTTTCATCATGTTGCTGTGCTCGATCATCAAGTTCATTTTCTCGCCGTCGACCCTCCGCAGTCTCCGGAGCAGCTCGTCCTTGCTGCACCGCAGCAGCTCCTCGTCCGTCAGCTGGCTCAGGTCCTCCTTCGGCCCCTCGGACGGGTTCTTAGCCATGACGGTCTCTTTCTGTGAGTCTCTGTGCGGTCTGTGAATCGGCGGGGCTCGAACAAATTAACTCTCAAAAAACTCCTCTAACCGAGCCTGAGCTGCGGGATCGTGTTAAAATACATCTTCCAGAGAGGTGCGAGTGTCGCTGTGTGGTCCGCTTCAACAGGCCGAGGGTGGAAATCTAAATATTAATGATGCTGCTGGCTGAATTCCTTCACTGATCTTATGAAGGTAGAAAATAATCCTGTTTTCTTTTAATCTCGTTAATGACAAAAACAAAAAACAAAAAAACGCGCACTACTCACGTTCAATAACAATAACACATTGTTTTTAAATCGATCCGCGGTGATTTCTTTCGATCCGGTTCTGGTCCCGTCAGCACAGCGCAGCGCGTCCCGTGTCCGCTGGACATCGCTCCATTCAAAAAACGATGGGAAACAAAAACACACTCACAAAAAAAAAATGTAAAAAAATAAAATAAAATCTAAACCAGACTTCTGATGGATCAATAAATAAAATAAAGCGTTGTTTGTCTCTGGTGTATCCAGCGGGTCCTGCTCCTGAACGCGTCCCACCGTCAACAACACCCTGCTCGGATTTAAGCCTCTTTCACCGAGGCGCTGCGTCGGAGGACGGAGGGATTCAAACCTTCTCTCAGCTCAGCTCGGCTCGGCTCAGCTCGGCTCGCTCGGAATTAGCAGCAGCAGTGGCCTCCCCTCCTCCTCCTCCTCCTCCTCCTTCTTGTCCAAACACTCGGGTTTGAAATCATTCAAGAGGATTTCGGCCCAAGACGGCCAATCAAGACGTGGGAGCGAGGAGTGGGCAGCAGGTAGATGAGCCGCGCGCCGGAGCCTCGCACGGGCGCAGGCTCGGCCCCCTTAAAGGAACAGTGCGACGCGTTCAGGGGCCGCAGAGACGCGTTCAGGGGCATGTTTATAACAACAACAGAGCGCTGGATTCTAACTTTGAAGGCACTTCTATAACATATATATTCATTAAAGTACTACACAAAGATACACAAACGTTTATAGGTGATATGTTTTATGATTTGTATAATCTTAAAGGAACAGTGTGACGCGTTCAGGGGCCGCACAAACACGTTTATAACAACAACAAAACACAGCACAATGTTTTTGTTTTTTTAAAATGCCTAAACAAGCTCAATAAACAAACTCCTTGTTTTTCATGACTGAATAAACAAACTGACCTTACAGGACAACGCACTTGTTTACATGTGGCGGACCCTGCCACTTCCCTAGCTTCAAACAGTGTTCTGGAGGCCATATTTTCCTTTTCTAGCACAGATTGTTTATTCTGAATTTGAAAATATTACAAATCTGAGTTTTAATTTCTTCATCAAAAACAACAAAGTGCCCCTTTAACCTTTTACTGTATGTTTTGTATTCATAAAAACTAGCTGATGTCTATTTATATACAAATAAACATAGTTAATAATCACAATACTCATTAATACTGTAAATATTACAATTCTTAGTTTGAATTTCCTTGTCAAAAACGACAAACTGTGCCTTTAAATGTTAACTATGATGATATTTGTATTTATTTTTAAGCAAAAAGGCTTTATGTATCTAAATAATTAGCTTAATGTCATAATTGTTTGTCGTTAAACCCCATTTTACTGATATCCATGTGTTTCACCACTTAACAAACTTATTTAAATAGTTTTAATTAGGTGTAGTTGAGTGACATCTTTTGAAAGTCTTAATTTCTTCATGATTGTAGTTAAACAGGTGCTTCTGACATTTATTTTGAAAGGTCACAGCGCCCCCCTGTGGCAGGGTGACAGTAATATCTCAAAAACAAAGCACTTTGATGACATTAATAAATTAGGCATGAAATAATAGCACATTGTCATTCATGATCTGTTTATTAAAGTGCAAAAAAAACAGTTAATAGCTCAGTCATTAGTGCAATAATGTGTTAAAAGAGCTGATACATTTCTTTTCATGATTTATTTAATTTGTGTAAAAAAACGGTACATTCAAAGTGTTTAAGGCATAAAGAAGGTTTGGAAGCTCAGTGGTTATGGGAGAGTTTGTCCCAATAAGATTAAAGTGCTAATCATTTTGTTTCCCACATCCTCGACATAATTCAAATATACTGCATCATCATTAAAACAACGCTGATACTACTAATGAACGCAAAAAAAAAGTAATATAAGAAGAACTTAGCAGCGTAAGAGGCTTTTTGCTGGAGAAGGAGTACGGAGATGCATTGTGATTTCTTCTATGATTAAATGGAATGATAATAAAAAACATTGATTAAGTAACATTTGTTGGCGTCTGTGCCAAACTAACATGTTTTCTTGCATCTAAGAAACTAGATTTGCTGCACTGCGTGTTCATTATGATGCTATTTATCAGCAGGCTGAGTCATACACTTCACCGTGTTGCGATTCTCATATTATTTCATTTAACGCTGACCTCTCATTTCATGTGGTTCCTGTATCTGACAGAACACACCACTCCGCTCTTCGGCCGGAGCGTGCCGGTGTCCAGGATGTCGAAGCTCTGCCCCGGGACAAGGGTGAAGTCAAACCTCTGCAGCAGCTTGGCCATCACCACTTTAGCCTCCATCTGCAACCACCCATTGTGTTAATTCCATGTGTTACGTTCACGCGTATCTGTGTGATGCTTTTTTTTTTTTTTTACGATGGTCGCCACCCACCTGAGCAAAGTTCTGTCCCAAGCATGAGCGTGGACCGAGGGCAAAGGGGTAGTAGCAGTAATAAGGCCTTGTAAAAAAGGGATAGGAGAGTTATTACACAGCACTTAACATGGTTTCCTAATATGTTAACAGTAAACGTTGTGTATACAGTGTACGTTACTTACTTGGGAGCATCCGGGTGAAATCTGTCAGGATCAAATTTCAGCGGGTCCTTGAAGAATTTCTCCATTCGTCCACACGAGTAAGTGCTAAACTGCATTTCAGAATGATTTGATCAACACTTTGATAGCAGGTTTATTTTATCCGTATTTTCAGTATTGTTCTATTTGTGTATATCGTACTAACACACACAATTCTTCTTTCATAGGTGCAAACAGGCTCAGTAGTAAAAGACTCACGATGCCTATGACTCCTGCGGGAACGTGGATGCCGTCAATGACGAAGTCTTGCCGGAGCTCACGAGATGTGCCCGGAGCTGTGGGGTAAATCCTCAGAGTCTCTTTGAGCACCTGGGGGAAGGTGACAGTGGAAAAAATAGGGACTTAATTAATTTAGATTTTAATTTAGTATTACCTTTCAAAACCTGGGTTAGAAAAGTGCTTTATAAGAGGGTGAAGGGCAAAAAGGGCAAGAGATGAGTAGAGCAAAGACACTGTAAGAAGAGAAAACGGAATAATATAGAAAAAGGTAACATTTACTTAAAGGTTACAGGTCTTCAACTGTGATAAGAAAGACGATAAGAAGAAGATAGAAAAGATAAGGAACAAGAGAGTTTGGTGACCTGTTCTTCCCAGGGGGAGACTTTTCCACTGCCTGGTACCCAGGTCAGCGAACGCATCATTCCCTTGTGTTTCACGATTAATTAAAACCTTATAGATGAGGAGGAGAATCTCGAGCCAGTTAAGTGACATGAAGACTGAGGTGATAAAAGAGCAATATGAGGTCTTATTGAGAGGTCTTGTTGCAAAGTGTTGGTCTTGGATTAGGCAGGAATAAAAAGCATTTCAGTTGTCTCAACAGGAGGACACAAAATAACATTTTTATGAAAACAAATCCTTTTTTATAAAAAGAAGTGCAGAATTACAGCATCTCTTTTCCTTTAAAACATTATTATGATTGTGAATGGATAATTCTTTAACGTTTTTGCAGTGGTATCTGTGTTTTGTCAGCATCAAGAGTCTTGACCGCTAGCTAGTTAGCGTGAGCAACATCAGCTACAACAAAATGGTCACTTTTGGGGGTAAAGATGAGCAACGGGGATGTTGTGACGTAAATGCAATGGTCAGAGTGAGAGGGAACGCCTAATTTAGTCACTGAGCGTTAACAATCGCACCTTTTGAGTGATTAGACGCCACTGGGCCTAACAGATAAGTAGAGTTGAGAACCATCAGCGGTGCAATGATAAACTGACTAATCAAGTGACGAAAGGGATCAGGTATAATAAAAATAAAGTGGGACCAAGATTTGACCCCTGTGGCACCCCACAAGAATCGTATTGTACATGTTAAGTCGACCGTCACTGGAATAAAGAATAAATAAATGTAAGTATATTCACAACATGCTTCATGATATGTACCTGTGAGAGGTAGGTCAGTTGTCCCAGATCGTCATAACTGATCTCCTGTTTCATCCCAATGACATCATCCACCTCCTTCGTCACTCTGAGAAATAGAAAAGTAAACTGATGAAACCATCGCACACACGCCACACTGTCAAACTGCTTTGAGCTGCACTATCAGTTCTCACTTCTCCAGTATGTCAGGGTGTCTCGCAAGTTCCATGATGCAGAAAGCCAGTTGATTGGCGGTTGTCTCCTGACCTAAAGTGTGACAGACAGCAAAATAAAGGAGAACAATAACTTCCAGTGGAGCAAACGCAGACCAACAACACACATTCAAGTCATAGTGTTCTTTATCTCTACTGTAAACAAATAGGTAGGCCATGAAAAATCAAGATCAAATTCAGGACTTTTTGTTTATTTTGAAGCATTTTGATACCTCAAAGCAGAAACAACTTAAACTCACCGGCAATGAAAAATGTCACAAAATTGTCCAACATGAGATCTTCATCCTCCTGAGTCATGCTTTCCTCTGGAATAATAAGAAAAATGGAATTAAGTTAACCGACATTCTGGTCATCTTTTCATAAACTTCCATGTTGGACTGAAAGTTGAATTTATTTACATACAAATACTAATCCACCTATCTGACCTAATTACATAATGAATCTACAGTATCTGATTGTGAACCTTGCAAATCTATTAATATGGACATGTCAATGACACATGTAAATATGATGATGCTTGTATTTTGTTTTGAAATATTTGGCTCTTATCTAGACCCTAAAAACTATCGTTTACAACTGCCGTGACCCTTGTTTCAACACAGGGACGTTAAAACGTTCTTCTTATCTAATCAAAATCGATAATCCGATAAGGATCGTCACCTTTGCCAGCACTTTTGATGATCTGCGTGAGGATGTCCTTGGGGACTTCATCCCCGTTCTGTATGGCGGTCTTCCTGTCCCTAATCCACTTTGCTCCAGTTGTGCGCAGCAGGCGGCAAGACTCCCTCACTTCATTTACGAACGGTCGGTTCTTTGGATTCAACTGGAAAAATGCAAGATTAGGGATTTTTAGATTTTAAGGATCTCATAAAGTTGACAATATGTCCACCGTTCAAACTCTGTGAAGTCTCACCTCAAAGAAGATGTCTCTGATATTGTAAACCATCCCTTTCAAACACATCTCAATCGCTTTGGGGAAAGCTGAACTGTTATTCAGCAGGTCTAAATCCACACCGAACGCAACCTGGGAGTCATCCAGAAAACAAACACACATACTGAGATAGTTACAACATTACAGAAATACTTATTTAATCGAGGCTGCTGCTGCTGAACAAATTGTGGCACAAACTGTGGCACAAAACCTTAGCAATCACATCCAGGGTGACACAGTTGACCAGCTCTAGCATTTTAGCCTCTTTTTTCTGTTCAGCGAGATCGGAGAGGGTCGTCATCAGTTTCTCTGCCCTCTCATTGAAGGTGCCCATGAGTCCTCTCAAATACCTGAGAAATAAGGGGTTGTTTTAGACAGTGGACTTGCTCGGCCAGGACGTAACTGCCAAGCTGATGTTGTCAAACAAAGCAAAGGTTTGAGCAGATAGTCGTATTTCTCTCTTTGTGATAATTAAATAACTCACAAGCTGCTGAACGCTGGGTCCATGATTCTGCGCTGTTTATACCACAGTTCATGGTCCTTTGCTGTCACCAGGCCATTACCTAGGAACCTTGAAGACAGACGTGGAGCACAATACTTTAAAAATATCGACATGAGGTCGTAGTTCAGTTGACATAACAAAAACAGTTCCTGGGAGTTCCTGACAAGTGTGCTAAAACATCCCAATATTACTTGAGTTGACGTGACGGTTTATAAATCAGATTGTTCTCAGTAGCTAATCTGACCGTGAGAATGATAAACTACCTTTGACCAAACAGGTTGAAGAGTCTCTTGTGGAGGAAAGAGTCTTTGGGGTACTTTGAGGACATCAGGATTTCCTGAAACACATCAAAAGAGGGAACGGTGAAAAACAAGGTGTTTTAAAAGGGAAGCTCCTACAATTTTACACATTAAAGTGTATTTACAGGTCATGGGGATGAACTACTGCACCCATGGAAAAAGTCATATAAAAAGTTTTGTGATGTCACTCAGTGACTAGGTTGCATTGTGGGTAATGTAGGCACCAGCTTTTGAAAAGCAAAACAGTCCACTGGTCCAGCATTTCACTTGAACTCCAGCAGAAGTACAGATATATATTACCGGTTTCATTCCATCCATTTATCTCCCTTTTTCAAGACCAGCACCTACATTACCCACAATGCAACACCAGCGACATTTAATCAGATTTACATGCAGCTTCCTCTGGAGCCTTTTCCCCCTTGTAAACGCACTTTCATTTGTAAAATTGATGGTGTTATTGTCTGAAAGCAAATATTCTCAGGACATAAGCTCAAAAATTGTCTCTGTACTCATTTTTTTGTTTTCCTGGAAGGATTTTCTGGATAAAAGCAGGTCAACCTGCCTATCTGTGCCCTTTTACACTATTTATTGCGACATTACTTGTGCAACTGGTTACGTAAATAGTGCTGCTGGGTGTGGCGTTACCTTTGTTGCCTCTGGGCAGGTCACAAAGACCATAACAAAATGCAGAAAATTTATCCTGCACACAGGCCCGTAAGTCTCCGACCTGAAAAAAAAAAGACATCTTCATCATGTGATTGAATTTACAAATATGCACAGTGACGCATACAAAACCAGTAGAGGGAAGTGAAAGTATACTGGTGACAATAACCACTGTAAGTAATGGGTATCTAGTTTATCTCTAAACACATATACCTAGTTAATAAACACACACAATCACACATTGAGCTAGTTGTAGCTTATATCAGCCCATAGGGGGCTTTATAGTGCACACAGTGCTGATGGCCGTTGGCTCTGATTTGACCTTGTTTTCCGTTAACTGTCAACACGTTAATGGATCAACCGTCGTGTCGCGCGCTCACCATTCCAGAAATTTGTCGTGCACAACCCCGCCACTGTTCATCACTTTCAAAAACGTCGGTGAATGTCCGAGCAGGAAGCTGTGGATGGAAAAACAAAAAGTGTGAAAGAGAAGAAAAAAAAAAAAGCTAACTAACGCGGGTCACGTCGATGTTAAGCTAACGAGTGCTAAAGCTAACATAATAACATTAGCATCGAGTAAACAAGCTAGCTTCAGTTCTGTAAGCGACTGTACCTGTTCCTCGGCGGCCCGGGAATGTGGTCGTACTTCATGTGGAGGTGTTTGAGGTACACGCAGTAACCGAGAAACGCCAGGAAAAGTAGAAATAAAACAAACATGAACGCTTGAGCTGTCCAGCCCAAAATCATGTGGAAAACGGCCATGTCGGCAGGTGAAATCCCAGCTGCTAAGGTTGTGCTGTCGCTGTGTAGCGAGTCCACTGCGAAGTATCCGGTCAGTCAACTTTTGCTCTACTGTAACACCATCGATTGTTCCGTGAAAAAAGAGAAGTACAGTAGCTTCAAAACCCTGATCTACCACATGGGGCGGTATAACAGGCTCCATAGCTCAGTGGTTAGAGCACTGGTCTTGTAAACCAGGGGTCGCGAGTTCGATCCTCGCTGGGGCCTGTCGGGTTACAACATTTTTCGCTTTTATATGTGAGTAGAAATCCTGCATGGCACAAGTGGTGTGAGAACAACTTTATCTGGATGCTTTATTGGTTATAGCTACAGCCTGCCAGCATCAACGGAAGGTACAACAACACGTATGAAGAAAACAAGATAGATAGATTGTGATGCCATTGGATAAAGTCACATCTCTAGAAAAATAAAGTATAGTGCTTTATTATCATTACCTTTGAAAAAGAATCATGGTCAGAGTGTACAAAACCATTATGACCAGGAAAACATGTTTTGATTCGGGAAATGTTGGCTTAATAAGTTGAAGACATTTCATTTGTGCCAGGATACTTTTTTAATTACATCACATATGTTACAGCAAAGTCATAAATGTGGATTTCTTTGTGTACTGACAATCTAACCATGTCCACTGACCCTGATCCAAAGTCTTGTAGATATTTTGCACATTGGTTCATCAGAAACACAGTTTTTGGACAGACGAGATTAGGACCTGTGTGAGGGAAATGCCCACTTTTCGTTCTATATTTTTTAGTTGCTAACTTTGAAGTCGCGGTCTTGTAGGATCTTTATCATAATTCTAATCTGCAGTCTAGGCCCCTAATAACTGAGCTGTTCTCTTCCTAATGAAGCAGAAGTAGGCCTGTGTGTCGTACACCCACTGCACTCTGTAAGCTTCAGTTCATGATGAACATGACGCAGAGGTGCATTAAAAAGTTTTCAC
>CAEMYA010000010.1:12666076-12688764 GCA_903131615.1 Diplodus sargus
CCCCCCCCCCCCCCCACTGATAAATTCCATAGATTCCAAGTATTTCATCTTGTTCAACACTTCTTCTATTCTTCTATTGATAAAACCTAAAAAAATCAGGGTAGAATTTGTGTTGGAAATATCAAAAATGGCAATTTTTTTTCTCTTTACAATAATCACACAGAATGCCTCTGATGTTGGTGTCTGCTCCACTGATGAGCTCCGGATTTAGTTTTTTCTGCAAAAGTTTGAAGTTGCATGTGACATTTGAACGTTATAATAACAGGATTATAACACTATAACAGCATTTAGTGATAAATCCAACAGAACCACGAAGCGAATGGACATTTGGCAAAGTCAGTTTTATCAGCTGCATGTGTGATTTTAAAGAGATTTATTAAATTTTTTTAAACCTGTTGCTTCAGAAACGCATCAGCCATGTGAGGGAGCCAGCTTACCTTGTGGCCCACACTCTTGTGTCTGGTCGGGAAGCCTGTCCCCAAACTGAGCAAGGACCAGATGACGAGCAGCATCTGAACCCTCCACGCCGCCTCCTGACGCATCTTCTCGCTTTAAGGTTCGTTAACCAAAACAAAACAAAACAACAAAAAAAGTGACTCTGGAGACTTTTTCAGACTCTTCTCCTCTGAACGAGCCTTTCTTCTCTGTAAGAAGAAGCGGTGTTCCGCCTGACAGAAGTGTTTTTCGGGCCTCGTCGGTCTCGGAACCGTCGCACTTTATGAAGATGCGCACGAGCGTCCGGAGGTGTCCCGCGCGCTATCCATATGTGGCACCGGCGCCTCGTGCAGCAGCTGTCAGTCCGTGTGGCGGCTCGAGCTCAGCGCCTCTCCTCCCCATAAAAAACCCACAAGTCGGACGAGCTA
This sequence comes from Diplodus sargus, assembly GCA_903131615.1. Classification (NCBI taxonomy): domain Eukaryota; kingdom Metazoa; phylum Chordata; class Actinopteri; order Spariformes; family Sparidae; genus Diplodus; species Diplodus sargus. Next base: position 12,666,940 of record CAEMYA010000010.1, read on the forward strand.
TAAGTACCAGAATCCCGAGTCCAATAGTAAACCCCCACGCGCAGAATCTCACCCGTCCGCACCGGCGCTCGCTTATTCGACTACTTTAAAACTGTGAGTCACTCCGTCGTGGGTGGGTGGGTGTTTTCTTCCAATACATTGACATCTGGAGTTCATAGCACGATGCGCGTCTCTCTTTTTTTTTTTTCTCCTTCTTCTTCTTCTGTTCTTGTTGCTATCTGTCTGATGCGTTAATCCATTATCCAGCTGAAGTTCATCCCGCCGGTTCGAGGAGTGGATGTGTGTTTGTGTGCGCACACAGCCCAGCCAACCGGTTTCGGTAAACTTGCCTTTTACGCACGCATTCAGAGGGTTGATGCTGTAGGAGTTGGGGGTGGGAAGCTTATTGCTCACAGCTGTGAGGAGGGAGGGAGGGAGGGAGGGAGGTGCAGAGGGCCACTGAGGTTCCTGATAAGGTACAAGGTTTAGTTCACATGGAACCTGCAATAGGCTGCGTGCAGTTCTGCGGGACCTGAAGTGGACCCACTGAGGAAAAGCAAGCTCTTTATTTTTTAAAAACAGAGGGAAATATTCCACTGATGCCTTTCGTTCCTACAAACTTTTTAAAATCACACACATTTTTCTTTAGGCTTGTTTTGCTAAACTCTGGAAAACAAGTCATCATCTCACCCCGCTGGCACACTTCTCCACACAGAAATACCAATTTTCAGACCGGAGTGAATGACAGGCCGGCGTGGAATGCAGTGTAATGGCAGGATGTCAGTGACTTATCAGTCAAAAAGGCTTACAAACATGTTCGTCACCAGCTTTTTAAGTTGTGACTTGCAGTGTGTGTGTGTGTGTGTGTGTGTGCGTCTGTCTGCCGTAAATAAACACAAAGCCGTTCCAGAGCTTGATACAAATAAAGTGATTTAATCAGCACTGTTTCCAGCAGCATGGTCAACAAACATCATGGCTTTACAAACTCCTCCAAGTGGTTTATCTTCAACCCAAATACAATTCCAAGGGCAAAAGCAAACTGATAAGCAAGTTTCCCCAAAACCGGTCACTGCAGGTCAGTCCGCAAGGTATTTGCGGTAGGTAGGCTGGAAAAAAAATCATTCCACGTTACATCAAAGAGCTCAGAGCAACTCAAACACATTTCTTTTTTTTTTTATCTCTCCTCAGTTTCAGAGAGGGAAACCTGGCTGAGAGAAACAGACATGTTGCTGTTTGCAATTACATTTTTTTTTTTGCCTCCATAGACAGAAATGCAGAGCGGGAGCGTTCTGCGCGGTGCAGACAGCTTGAGAGGAAACTTTGACAAGACGAAAAATGTTTTATGTCGGGGCACATTTTCTGAAGAGTGCAATTCCAGATCATAGTCATGCGTTCCACCTTTTAGATCATGTTTATTGAAAGCAAATGCATCACGGAGTTGTTAATCAAGCCATATTTTGTGTGTGTGTGTGTGTGTGTGTGTGTGTGTGTGTGTGTGTGTGTGTGTAAGACAAAAAAAAACTATATTTGGAATGACTTACTCAGAGACAACACAATGCGGTTAATGCTAAAAAGGATGTACAGTTTAAAAAAAGACAGGCCCAAAGTTTGTGGCGCTGTGCTGAAAATGCCAAACACACAGAGGAAAGTGTCGATGAAGTTTGAGTTTAATCACTTTGATGAACATTTATAGGAATGGTCACATTGCCAGACAACAGCCAGCTCTCTGACGCGGCCTCCAGATTCACATCAATTAAGTGATAGGACATAAACACACACACACACACACACGAACAGGATATCCAACATGTCATGTCCTGTTCGAGCTCACACAGACACAAACAACAAAACAAACTCTTGACACTGAAAGCAGCTCGATATGGAATGTCATTCAAGAAGATGACCACGGATGATAAATGATGAGAAAAAACAAAAACATTTGAAGCATATCCACAAAAATCCTGCACAATTCAGTGACTACGTCATCTGTGCATTTACCATGCCTGTCAGTAGTGCTCGCACTGAAGTTAAGACGTGTAAGTAGTCAGTTAAAAAACGCACACCTTCTGCCCGGGGGACACATTTGAAGCTGCCTTTCAGATAACAGTTAACAGTTTTTTTCTATTTTTTCACAGAAACAAGAACATAGCTGAAAGATGACAGACATTTGTTTTACAATAAATAACGCTGTCTGTACATCGGATGAGCGTGGGAAGCGGGCATCGTCATACATACAGATCGTAGCTGCAGCGCGTCACGGTGCTCAGAGATCGCTGTCCACGCTGATTCACATGAAAGCACTTGAGTGAGAACGGAAAAAAACAATAAAAAAAAGAAGAAAAAATCACACGTGTAGCTCATTAGTTTACAGAAATGTTAAAGACACTGGGCTCAAGTTTTTTGAGTGCAGGTGTAAACAGTAAATAAGGCTGAAAAATATTTCTAGAAAATAAGCAGTAAAAAATATTCCGTAGACTTGCTCCCTGGGATTCTTTCCCTGTTAAATGTTTTCTTTTGGAACATCTGCTTTGCATTTTAAGAGAACATGTAGAAAACATATCTATACATATATATATATATTTATATATATCCTTTGGTTAGGGAAAGAACCCAATATTCTATACTCTCTTTTCAAGTAGAAGTGATTAGAAAAAAAAGCCATCAGATAAATACAAATGGAGCGAACATGCTAATGTTACTCCTGTGAAATAATGTATCTCTCTTGGAGAGCTGGGATGCGGCCCAACTGCGGGATAAATAATATTTACATTTTACAATTTTTTACTCTTCTGTTCGTCAAAGCAACGGCTACGATCAGATTTCTTTTTTTTCTCCGAGCGCACGAGTAAGAACTCGAGGCGAAAAAGAACAATTGGTCGACTTTGCTTCACGGTTGTTTGTACGACAAAGGAACTCCGAGTTGTTGTTATTATTATTATTGCACAAATAAGACACACATTCGATGTGCACACAGGGGTAAGACTCAATGTTAGACCGATGCAGTCACAATAAGTTAGGACAAACTTAAAGGCTCTGAACTGCTTTGTAACAACAGACATGCCCAGAAAAGTCGAGGGGGTGATTTTGGTTCTTCCACTGCTAAAGGCGTGAAATGTACTCGTCACGGGCTGCACACCGCTAATGAGTGACGCTGGTGTGCAGGGTTTCCAAACAGGTGAAGGACTCTGGTTGTGGCGAGTCCATGGTGGGGGAAAGAGACTGGCTCAGAGGGAAATGAGGGACAAATAAAAAGAAAAGGTAAAGTAAGTAGCCGGGGGTCGGGGTGGGGGGACTGGATGATGTGGCTCAGTCCTGAAGCAGGCTCTCCTCGGCCATCCACCCGAGCGACGGGAGAGGCTGCTCGCGTCTGGAGTACTTCAGCTGCAGCAGGTCGCCCACTTCACTGATGGCCTCCAACGCCTGGCAAGAGAACGGGAGGAACGCCATCAATGTGAATCCACACAGATTATTATTTATGTCCATCATAATTAAGTGGAGATACCCTGACAGACGAGCCACACAATTTAAAAATAACAACAATTTAGGATTACACACACACGGCACAATTTAAAAGAGGACTGCTTCTGTAGGAGATGAAGTGATAAGATTTAATCACACGTGGATTTTCAAGCACTAAACATGACAGAGGGCTCGCTGCGTAAACCACAACTGAACACAAACTCCTCCACTTCTTTCCACGAGAGACTGTATCAGCATTGCAACACTGCCGGGCACCTGGAAACAATTTACCTTCCTCCTGACCTTTTTTTTCTCCTGATTCCATGGTTTGAGAAATAGCGAGGGGCTGGCTTTTCCAAAGACGGAAAAAGCGGCTCCTCGCAGCGCTCTACAAAGGCTGGCTGATGCCCTTTAAATGGACTATTACGAATGGTGTTGACATGCTCCTCAGTAAGATGAATGAAGTGTCTTTGGAGAGACAGAGCAGCTCAAATAAAAGTCTCCGTCTGAGCCGTGCTGTAATACTTGGAGACAGCTTTGGCCTTCCAAGTTTCTTCATAATAAATACAAGGACATATTGGGTGCCTTTATTATTCAACAGGCTCACACACACACAGCTGAAGAAAGCTGATGGAGTGCTAGGTAACTCTTTATATCATGTTGGGGATGAAATGAAGTCTTCAGAAATATACGTCTGTCCTGAAACAACATCCCTTGATCTGGGTCCAGTGGTGCAGAAGACTTTCTTCTTACATCTCGGATGATAAAATGGCAGATTTCAAATGAAGCGGTTGCTTTCATTGAAAACAGTCCAGATTATCCTTAAAACTATTTTACTAATCTCCCGGAACACTGCTGCCTTTAAGAGATGACCGTGGAGCAAATGTAAATATTCCTCGAGGCATTTTGTTTCAGTTTGTACTGATGTTCTGACAAAAAGAACCAAACTGTGTGCCACATTTCATGCTCATTCAAATGTTGGTTTGTTCCCACATCAAGAGGAAGAGAAGTCATCGAAAAATCGATAGAAGACGATATATGTTGTCTCATATATGATTAATCGGACATCATTCTTGTATCTTGTGTGATCAGTGATTGGACGACAACTTACTGTGTTGAGCATGTCTCTGGTATGGGCGGCCGAAACGCAGAAACGCGCCCTCGACTCGATGATGGGTGTTGCTGGGAAGCCGACGACCACTGTGCCGATGTTTCTCTTTAACATCTCCCGACCGAATGCCCTGAAAAAAGCAACGGCGACATTTAGACACGGGGCAAATCTACAGTAACTGATGATTTGATGTCTCCACCGCCGGCACCACATCTTAGATGGCGCTCTCTTTAATGTGTGAGACTTAAATCATAAACAGCTCTCCACACATCAAGTCACATTCTATTTGGAGCGGGGACAACCGTAAGTGAAGTTATTTAAATTAGAGCCTTTGTGTATTTTCAAAATGTCAAATCATTTGGGAGACTCTTCTGATTAGTCATCCTAAATAACCTTGATGTTTAAAGCACTAAAATATCAAAAAAAATATGAAATGGAGGGGAAGAACACACCCAATTTTGGCAGGCATGTAGAGCATCATGGGTACGACGGGTGAGTCATCGTTGCCGTAGATGATGAAGCCCATTTCACGGAGTTTTCTGCGGAAGTATGTGGTGTTCTCTGACAGCTGTCTGAGGCGATCAGCACCTGGAAAGGGCAGATAAACAGAGGGACAGTTCAACATGTGGGCATTAAGCTTATTGCTGAGCAAACTTGGATGGACAACAGTTAAATCACTTATCCATGACGGACATATTTTTGGTAGTATCTCCACCATTCTTCAGTGTAATAGGAGCTCGAAACCATTAATAACTCTGTACTGCTGCCAGCTAACGTTCTGTTGCGATTGGAAAACCTTGATAACGAGAATTTGCAAGTTTGCATCTCTTAGCTTCAACGATGAAAGTCCCCTCTCACCCGCGGAGCGCCCACACAGGTGTTTTCACTTAATTTGCCTAATTAGCCCTCCTATCATCAGCTCTGTGAGTCGCTGCACAGACTGGTATTGATCAGCGATTTCCTCTCTCTCCTGCTGCATCCTGGCACACAACTTACACCTTTATCATTCCCGTAATTAGTCTGTGAAGTCTGGTGACCACCCACAGCACCAGGCAACCTGTGCACAGATCTAATCAGCCACAATAAGTGAAAACACATGTGGGGGCTGGAAGGTCCGACAACACTGTTCTTTATTTATCATTTATGCTTGTAAGCCTCGTGAAACCGTTTTATCAGCTTCTGTTCAGAGTCCAAGTTAAGGAAACAGAAAAGTGTAGATGCATGCAGTGATTCTGGCTCAAAAACAGACGATTATACCGCTTGATAATGGAGCATGTTGACACAGCGGCCATTTTCTTTTGACGTCACACACTCAGGATGGAACGCTCGGACGTCTTACTGCTGTGTTCCAAGTTGCAGGTCGTGTGAATGTAGGAAAACTGGAAAACCATCATCAATTCACAGCTTCTAGATCGATCAGCAACTGAGAGGGCGACAGAAAACTCTTTAGAGGGATGTCAGGCCATACTTCAAGGTCAAACTATACATCTGATAAACCATTAGCATGTTAGCGTTAGGAAAGCTTTAAAATGATTCTCAATGATCATCTTGAAGTAATTTATCTTAGCTAACGTTAACATTGTTGAGCTGTAGCCATTTCACTCTCCACTGTCCTGCCAGAAGCTGTCAAACGATTCCCATTTGTCAGTTTCCCTCGATACATCATTATCTTTTTGATACCAGCTTCCCACCCTGAGCGTGACATCAGAGAAAAATGGCCGCTGTGTGAATATAGTCTCTTGACCGTCCTATGAATGACATGAAGACGGGCAATAATTTAACAGACAATGTCGACCAGAACAACAACAAAAATCCATAGGAGAGTAAAAGCCATCACGAAACGCCTTTTTTCTTATCATGTCCTGAAGCACTACATCACTTTCCTTTGAAGACATCCAGGAGTCTTTAAAGTCAAGGTCAAAGATACTAAACAAGCATCAATCCTCTCGTGTCAGTCTGATGCACACTATGTATTCACTCACTGAGTCCTCGGCCGGGCCTCCAGAGATAGCATCTAACCAAACAAATAACCATATGGCACAAAGCGCCGACAGCAACACTCACATCTGCCTGGCTGTGCTGGAAAACAGAGCAGAAACACCCGAGCTTCAAAGCACCCCGAGACACAACAAAGTCTGACATTATATTTATCCAGACGCTTTTTCTTTTTTTTTCCACAGTCAAGGAATCCAAATCTATTCTCAGTGCTGAGTGATAAAACAGAAAAAAAAAGAAAAAAAACAGTAGCATATTATATTCAGACATTTCGCTTTAGCATTCTTTTCATATTGAAGAAAGCTTTTGCTCGTCGAGCGCCGTTATTTCCCATCCACATATTTGATTGATGTGAGCTTCAAACAACAAATGTCCGTGTTGATGCGGGCCTGTGCCGGGAACCATGAGCAGCCGTCCTGAGCGACTTGAGCGCTGCAACAAACTGTTAGCAGGCAGCTCGACTGTCACTTCGACTTTGTGTCAGTGTCTGAGTGTTCAAAGGCCTGAATTTCAAACAGTGACAGGGCTGCAACCAATCACACTGCCATTGTTAGTCTTCTAGCAAAACTGGGTTATGTTGGAAGGTCAGCCAGCCTTGGTCCTCTATACCGGGAATGGTTTGGAGAAGTGCTGATGTGCAACAGTCACACTATAAAAAGCTTGCTCCAGGTGTTTACTCCCATACCTAATGATTGAACGACTGGGGAGCAAGGTAATCTGATCTTATATCAGCATTTTAAGGGGAGGCAGCATCAATCAGGCCCTGTAAAGACTAAAGGGGGTTCCGCCCTGCAAGAAAAACAAGACTTAGTGATCTGTTTGTGTGTGTAGGAGATGAGTCCAGCAGAGTTTGATCTGCTAAGATCTCTGGCCCTGAGCACCATGCTGCTTTGTACCCAGCGTGAAGGCAAAGAAGCACACATCCACAAAGAAACACACATCTGAAAGCCATAAAGCGAGAGGGTAGAAGTGTCGGCATACCACCGCTTCAAGACCTTCCATCAGCCCGGGCTCAGTCGGACAGAGGAAGGCGACTGTCCACCCATCGGTTTTTTTAAAAAACGCACACACAAGACTACAGAGAGATTCTCAGAAGTGCAAAAAAGAATGCTGAGGAGACACAATCGAACCGCAGGATTTATCTTAACACCCAAAGTGTACAAAAAAATAACATACCGCACACCTAATAAATAGTGACAAGGCAACCAGATGAAGTGCAACACAAAAGATTAACAAGGCCAAACATCTGCGCTGGATTATTCACACGATATTATCATACGTGTTATTGTTAATCATCAGTAACAGTTTATCGCGACACCTCCTACATTCATCTTGAAATATAAGATCATGTGACATTGTGGAACAGGAAATTACAGTTTCAGGCTTTGCATCAAGGTTTGTGGTAACATGAGACTTGTAAAGGTGTGAATGTAAATTGTATGAAGGGCACAGACCCGTGCAGCATTTACACAGGGTTTACACATGCCGTACAGTTTGATAAGGCTGTCGAACACGCCTCTATTTGCTGGTAAATAATTGCCAGGTGGCCATAGATTATCAGCTTTTTCACTTGGCTGGGATTTAAACATTCCCACTGTAAACAAGCACAATCAGCCGGATAAGCCAAAGTACAAAAGTTGGGAAAGCACATGTGAACTGAAAGAGAGCAAATTTCTGTGAACCAGTCAGACCTCGAGGCGTGCAGGGCTGAATTCAATCTGAGCTACAGGCTTTTACTGCCATCTTGTGGCTCCTGATGGAAGGTCAGGAATTTCAGAATTGCTGCAAACGCAACGAAAAACATTTCCAAGAAAAGAGCTTCAGTGCACCAAACTCTAAACATGCTTCACTGGCTTCGGTGTGGTTCGTGCTAAACCAAATGTTGAATTTACTTTTATACTTGCTGGTTGTATCTTCTCCACATAAAAACACCCTAAATACCATTTGGAATGGCAACAACTATAGAAGTTTAACAGGTGCTCTCTCTTCTCTTTGCACACAGTTTCATGTTCTGACACCTACCCAGTGTGGTCCCATCCTCTCCCATGATGATCTTCATCGAGGTGATGATCTGCTGGGCCACAGGAGGAGACATGGAGGTGGCGTACAGGGCGCTGTGAGAGTGGCTGCGCAAGTAGTCGATCAGCTCCTGAAAGAGAAATGTTAAAATAATGTTATAACACTTGTTATTAAGACTCAGACTGAGGCAGCCAATCATAAACATCAGACAATGAAATCCATGTTATGTAAGTTAGTTTGTTATTAAAGACTCTGAATGGTGATGGTGAGTAAAACTACATTATTACGCAGCTCTTCGTTATTATAGAATAGATTTAATCATTTGAATAATATGAATTATCACATCTCAAGCTGTTTCAGTCCCAATTCAAGCAGTATAAGGTCTTTATGATAGACAAAAATAATAATGATATTATTGGCCATTTTATCTAACCTTAGATAAAAGGTTTTCTAATTTCAAGGGAAACTTCATATCAGCAAATGCGCCCCCGTCTGGTCACTGTGGGTATGAACTGTCTAATATTTCACATTGTGGGAAATGTGTGTTCTGGGGTTTCAGCCAGTTATTCCTGTTTTTAAGTGTTGCTAAAGCTGAAGTTCCCTCTTGTTTCTGTATGATTGTACTTCCTCTGTATTTGTACAGTTTCTGTGAGTCTGCAGCTCTGCTCTGAAATAAAGTGAATGCTTACACTAAATCCAGCCTTTCCAGAACAACAGGAAGCAAAATTTCCAATTACTGGTAAACAGTGTTGACCAACACCAAAACGGAATGACGCACAACGTCTTTGGGTCTCAGCTGTCAGGAAATTGTTCAGGTCCCTGAAGAGGATGTCTGAGAGCTCCAGCTTCTGTAACCAGCATGCCTCATTTTTTCCCTTTCATCAAAGAAGGCTTCACATTCCAAACGTTCACCCACCTTTTTGCCTCCGATATATCCTCCAGCAGCACCGAAGCTCTTCGTGAATGTTCCCATCATGATGTCGACATCTTTGGGATCCAGGCCAAAGTAGTCCACCACTCCTCTGCCGTTCGGCCCCAGGGCCCCGATACTGTGGGCCTCATCCAGGTACAGATACGCCTTGTAGCGCTTCTTCAGAGCAATGACCTCTGGCAGACGCACGATGGACCCCTCCATACTTCAGGAGAAGAACATGATGTTAAAATCAATAAGCTCAGAGTCGTCCAACGACTCATTTATAGTAAAAGACGTGCTCAGACCTAATAAATAAACTGTTTATTTGAATGTAATGAGCTTTCTCGCTCCCTGATCAATATTCTGGCAGAAGCTTCTGGAGAATACAGCAACTTCAGCTAGTTGTGGTGTAACTGACTGAACATGTGAACAATTGACCGTATAGACAACCTCTGATTAGTTGTGTATGTGTAGGCGGTTACACCTATGTATGCACAAACTGCTCTAGCAGTCCCAGTGGAAATGAGACTCCATTAACATGGCATCAGTGCAGGACTCTGTGTGAGCAGTTTCTCTGAGAGCTGTATTGATCAACAGGATTGATTACCTTTATACAAAGCACACTTCAAAGCACAAGCAATATATTATGCGTAAAGGAAAGAGGGCACATTATTTCTATATTTAAACAAAGTGTAAGGGAGGGTTGCCATCATGGCCAAGAAATGGTTCGAATGAGAAACAGTGACATCGGTATTCACAATTGGTCCCATCGAACAGTCTTTGTACAGTGTGTGAGTAAGTCATTCGGCAAAAAATGTTCCTACTTTGCACTCTAATCTGCTGAGATGTTGCTTAACTTGTCTTGTAAAAGTGCTTCCTCGTTTTACTGCAAATTGGTTTGCTGCTACAGTAAAGATGGGGACATGGTCGTATCATAAAAACAGTCTTTAGGACCCGTGGCAGGATTAGTAAATCAGTCACTTTGCATTGTGACCAGAGGTATGAATCTTTACTGGCCTCACGATTCAAATGACAACGACTCGAATGCAAAATGATTCTCGATGCATTGCGATGCACCTCAGTGGTTGCAAAGATGCAAAGTTGACAGCGCCTCCTCAGATCCTGTCTGATTAGCTGGGTTTGCTGTAAGTTATTATTTATTGCTGCAGCCTTTAGCTTCAGGTCTAAGTGGCTAATGTGATTAGTAATTGTTGTGAGGCAGAAGTCACGCTCAGTCTGGGTCTCATTCAGTTCTTGCTTCCCAGCAAATTCATAAAATCCAACATGTGCCCCAAGACTTCTGTTTTTAAACTTGGAGATTATCTCTGTCATCTTCCGACATGCCTCCGACTAACATTAATATAACTCAACAATCAACTTAAACAACATACTGTTAAAGAGTGTATATTAACATCCGTTTCAAAGCGGTTTCCTGATTTTTCTCAAATGTACATATAAAGGGACAAATACGCTCTCAATCTAGCTTGATCAACATTAATGAGTCACTCACCCAGGAAACTGTGGGTGTCAAGTCATTGGTAGCAAACAATGTGTGTGTAATCGGATACAGTATAAAAGTACTTACAGTGAAATAAGAAGCTCAATAATGTAGCGCAGTAAATGTTTGTGAGTGTTGGACAGACAGACAGACCGATTATTGTGTTTACCTGTATATTCCCTCCACCACGATGAGAATCTTCTTCCAGGGACGGTGGGTTCTTGGCTGCCCGTGTACAATAGCATCTCTCAGCAGCTTCTCCAGGCTTTGCATGTCTACAATACAGAGAAAAGACTTTAGTTGTCTACAGACAGATTTTATCACCCTAAAGGAATACGAGAGCCCAAACCCACTATTGTGTGATTCTTCATAGTAAGTACATGTCATGTTGAACTGTAGAAGTAAAGTGTCTCATGAAGACAAATTTGAACTGAGTGAAGCAACCTGCTGTAACACACCCATGTTAAATGCATTTTCTTTCCTGTCAGATGAAGCAGATTAAAACTAATTCCTGTTTCATTGTGTTGAAAGATGCATTTAAGCTTCTTTAATCCCATTTGCTCTGTGTAACTGTCTAACTGTTAGGTATGGTTGCTCATTATTTGAGGTCACCCACTGTTGTGTTTGAAGACCCGGATTGTGGATGCAGACAGACGGGCACCCAGGACCAGCGACGCGTGATTCAGCTCATCACTCAGAATAAGACAACCCTAAAAGAAGAAGAAGAAGAAATTATTCATGTTGCCGTTTTGATTCTATTAACTGTTGATTTCAGCTTCACATCAGGACAGCAGAAATCTCCAATTAGCCAGAAAAATCAAAGACTATTCAATCCTCTCTAAAGCTCTGATTGCGTAATTGTCATACCCCAGAAAATCACATGCTGGAGTTTTATAGTGTTGAGCAACGACTTTGCTCTTTGACGACGACTGACCCGAAGTCTCCTGCTGTATAACCCATGATCCAGGCTTAGGGGTCTAAGCTTCTCAGTTCATCTGTTGCCATGAACACATTTACTAACACGGTTATGAACATATATCATTTCTGCCCTTAGAAAAGTAAGAAAATCTCATTATCATGCTCACTTATTACTTTTAATAAAACTGGGAAATAATGATCCCAACAAAAAAGTGTGATTTTTTTGAGTGTGGGCGTCTTATAGAAAAATATATTTCCAAGATGGGAAAGTTTTCCTCATTACTGTAAGTGTTGCAGTCACCATATCCTGTTAAGGTCAACACACCCAAACAGTCAGACTGGTCACACCACTCTCTCTCATCAATGAATAAACTTCCTTGTTACACAACACACAGTTATACCATGTGAGCGGTGACGGGTAAGAATTTACTGATGTACACTTGTGACATGGACAATGACTCAGATCTTTACTGTTTCCCTCTTAGTTTCCTTCCCTCCTGACCTTCTGCATGTCTGTTTTTCACTCATGTGGTTGTGAGGAAACGTTTTACTTGACACCCAAGGTGCACTCTCCTGTCAGCTCAGATTCCTACTTCCTGTTAAAGCGACACTGGTAAGGAAAGAAAAGTGGGGATGCGGGTACGGGCTGGTTCATGTGATAAGCTGAGGTTAGAAAAACAGTAAGTCGTACTTGTCCAAATGTTTTGAATGCTTTGGCCGGAAACTAGCGTGTTCTGGAACAGTCTGAACTCTTCAGGCTTGGCTATATATCTGAAAAAAGGCCGCTTGTTTTCACTTTGCACAGGAAACAGTATTTTCCTTAACAATAAAACTATTATAATACACTCACGTAGCCACACAATTAGAGTGTGGATACAGGGGCTAACGTGACTGTTATAACACAGGTGGAAAAAATTAAGTAATCAAATCAAGAGGAGTACAATGATCTAAACAAACAAAGGAAGTAAATGAAATTCCATACCTTCCCAGTGAGAGCAGGAATGTTCATGGAGTTGGTTGCGAAGCCCATGCCAAAAGCCATGGATGACTCAACACCCAGGAACCTGGCAACCAACTGCTCCATCTCCTCGTGGATGTCCAGGTTCCCTGGAAATTGCATCATCTCAGTTAAACTACAATTTTCCCATCAGTGCAAAGAAACTTTTTAAGATGCCTCATGGGAGAAAAGTCATAATTGTTTTCTTATATGTGTTCATCGAACAGTGAGGCCAGTACAGTAGTGTTTTATTTTCTTTTTTAACTTCCTGCAGTGGTGCTATGGAGCTATTTTTGTAAGCAGGTCCCTATTTGCGCAAGAGGCGACAGGTACAAGCACGTACGCATGCATGCAGGTGATGTGATACACGGTACTAACAATGGAGTCACACTATTCTGCTCATCAACAGGTGGCAGTAACACACCATGTGCTGCGATGCCTCAGCAAAGGCGGGCTTGAGTCAGAGTACAAATATTTGATCAAGAATGAAATGCAGTCTCGCTGCCCGGCTCAAAAGGGGGCTGCAGCATGCTAGGTGCTAAGAACTTCAAAGCTTTCAGAATGCATCACCATAGTTCACACTCAGACTTTCAGTTCTTCAGAACTACTGGCACCACCCTGTTGTTTGCTGAAAAAGCGACCAACAAGAGGGAGCAGTCGTTGAAGTAGAGCTAGAGTTGCAGCCTACAATGGTGTTATAGCTGCAGTGAATCATTCTGTTGACATTTAGTTATCTGCGGTATTGAATTCTCCTCTGTTAGTGTTATTTTTTTCTTTTTAAATTGAGTTTTTAAATCAAGTTTCATGTCTGTTCGGATATAATATTTTTTGATTTAATAAGAGTTTTTGTAAAACCAAAATGAACTTTCATTCCATCAAGGGTAACTGTAACTGACACTAATAATCATAATACATGTGTAATACCAATAACATCCATTTCATCATGAACTCCCTTTTATAAGAAAAACACTTAGACAAGCTTTTTCAAACCATTCCTCAGGTTCAGAGTAACTTGTTTGATCCTCACCCAGCTCACAGCGAGTGCTGCCCACTCCCACTCCATACTTCTTCGTGGATTCAATAGCGGCGTCAGCACAAACCCCGACGTTCTCAGCAAAGCCGAGGTAGTTGTACGAGCCCATATTGATGACTTCCTTCACCACCTTGCCTGTGTGCCTGAGAGGGACGTCAGAGTCACAGTCAACATTACTACCCTGGATCTGCGTCGATAGCAGTAATTATCTTCAACACGTGCGCCTGTCTACCCTGGTTGGCCAGCAACCATTTCATGCTCAATGTTATCCATTAACTGGCACAGTTATCATGTGCCGTGATAATATACAATAGTTTATTGTCCCACGGGAATTCAGCTGGAATGGAGCATATTATACTCTACATAGCAATGAGATAAGTAGGAAAATATGACACAACCTTCACCGTTATCAGAGCAGTTTGCCTACAGAGATATATGAGCACTGTTCCCATTTGTTTAAACTATTCTAAAAAAGCCTGAATACATTGGCCCCAGCTAACACCAACAGAAGTGATTTTATATCTGTGTCTTAAAATATCACAGAAATCAAGCAGTTAGGGGATCAGTGCGCAGCAGTACAGTGATATTTTCCATTTCCTTAAGGTGAGAAGTGCGAATTAAGTTAGAAATGGGACAAAAAATGAAATCACTATGACGTCATTCATTTAAATTTTGTCCTATTTTGATTGTACTGATACTATATCTATCATGTGAGGAGAACTCTGTGTTTATGACTGCTCTGTGTTTGTGTTTCTGTTCAGTGCCACGTCACAGATACGAGTGATTTCAACATAACCATCTGAATCATGGCTGACATCACACTTATTATCAGAAACGTAGGGTCAATGACTGAGAGTGTAAATCAATAAACTTCCTGATGAGGTGTGTTCACAACCTTTGCCACAATACAGCAACTTACTTGAAGGTCCAATTGTAGTCATGGGAAACTCTCTCCACCAGGTCCATCTTAGCACCAGGAACGCTACAGATAGGTCGGTTCCAGTTGTCTCGAATCCTCATGTACAAGTTCCTGGTGTAGAAGTTCTCAAAGTCCTGATAGAGTGGGACAAAATCCTGCAGGGGAAAGGAAAAAATATTGATGATTTCTTAATATCATGTCTCAGCAAATCATTACATTCCGAAGGAACCATCTTTGTTTTGCGGCAGCCGGGGGAAACAGTGAATGATTGCTGTTAAACCACAAATAACGGGTGTGACAGAGAGTGTGAAAGATGTGTGAAACACTGCGATAGCTGACATAGTAGGAGGGGCCATGATTATTTTCTAGGATTAAAAATAAAACGAGAACGAAATGAAAACCTTAGATTTAACCATCATAAGTAGCTTTTCAAAGAAAACCTTTGAGCATTTGGTCAGATTGAACTGATGACATGAACCAAACCACATTCAGTTGTTTTTTTAATATACTAATTTTGAAAAGAGTCTGCACGTTCATAATACTTTACCTTCTGCTCCTCTCTCTCCCGAGCCACATGGCACTTCTCGATGTTCCAGTGGCGAAGGAAGTCTCGCAGGTAGCCAAAGATGGTGAGGATGCCGTAGCCCATGTAGGTGAGCACGGCCACCAGTAGAGGAGTCTCCTCGAATGATTCTGCAAAGGGCTTCTTGTACAGGCTGGGGTTGTGTGTGACATTTTGGTTCTGGGGGACAAAAACATAAAAGAGTGTTTAAGGAATTGAACTCGCAAAGCACAGATTTATGGTAATAATCTTCACAAACTGACATCACGTTATGTCATGTTGAAGGAAGTTTAAGCGGGTGGTTTCCCTTAAAAATGTCATGGTTTATCTATGCTTAAAGTCTGTTTACTCATTAATCTGCCACAATAGGCAGCTCAATAAACTGTGACATAAAGCAGACCAGACCAAGCCAGTATAAACTGGGCTCAGACGGGACAACAGCAGGGCTCATTTGTTCAAATTGTGTTTTTCTTGGAAAGAGAGTTAGAACCCTAGTGAAGGCTATAATAAGCAAGTCAATTCATGGAAACCTAACCATTCCCGGGCCCTCATGGACCAGTGAACGGTAATATGGCCATCAATCCAGGGTTCTAATTCATTGAGTTTTATGAATAGCAATATTGATCTTGGGTTATGGGACTATATAAATGTGGTCATACTTTGGAGGAATCCCACAAAAAAAACAACGAGCGTCACTGCATTTGAGACTGTGGACTGGCTGTCTACGAAACAACATTAAACAAATGAAGGTGGTCACTCATTACAGGCTCAGGCCCGCAGCTTAGCAACCATGCCTCATGTGACCAGTCATGCTTCTCCAAGAAATACCTCTGGGGCAGGGAACAGGAGAGCACAGCACTGTGTGTGTGTGTGTGTGTGTGTGTCAAAGCCAGTCAAACAGGTCTCTTTTTTTAAGCTCCAAAAAGAAACCAGGTAACCATAAAAAAACATGGTTTGTCAACTGTCTCATGCAGCATGCATAAAAACACATTCACATCCCAGTAAACCGCTCGAAGAGACTCCAACCACGGCTGCTAAATACAGTTTGACCAACTGACGTCACACCTGATTAATCTTTTATACCTGTGGACGGACTGGGACTGGGAAGAGGCGGACCCGTTTCATTCGTTTATAGCTGGACAGCAGAGCCAATGTTCCAATACCATGCTTTCAACAAAGTGGAAATTTGCTCTTTCACGTCATGCTTGCTCTGCAGCTCAACAGATAATGATCGCATTACATTGTGAACACAATAAGAAAAGATTGCTCATGGCATTAGTTTCACATTAGGCCTGAAACAGTGAAAATAAGTGAGTCCTCTTTCTGCTTATTTACTTATTGATGCTACCATCCGAACAAAAAGCTTTTTGTAAAGTCATTTATTCATACATTCTCCATATAGTTGGGATTACAGCTAGCTTGATATGGAAAAATCCATTTCCCAGCTTTTGACCCAGACCCAGGAAGACATACTCTATGTCACTCCTCTGTGACTGTGTGTAAAGGTTACTGTAAAATCGTCAAAATACTGTTACTTGTCCTGTGAGGAGTTAATAGACCAGTTAACATGTTGACCAGCTGATTTAAGAGACAGTGAAGGTCACAGCCACAAGAGGCACAGAGTTCTTACCCACCCTGGTTTCTCTTAGAGACACAAGTCTGGGAGGAAGCAACTGCAGTTTTTGTCTTCTTATCATTAACCAGCAGAGCTCTTATCACAACAGCATGGCGTGACGCCACATTTACAACAACGATAGCAATCCTGATTATCACTAACCTTGAAGCGTTGTTTACACCATCATTCACAATCACGCTGTTTCACGTCACTGGAAACAAATTATAAACACACTGGTCTGGTTCATCTGAGAGAAAGGAAAGTCATCCATGGTGAAAAAGTGAGTTCCTGTAATTTGTCTTGTGACTCCAAATACTTTACTCAACGAAGTTTACTGACGCTTCTACTGGGAATAAGACAAACATCTGATACCATTGCCAACAGTGATATGACCTGCAGCTGTGCAGAAATCAGGCATATGGTGGATGTTACTGGTATGACAGATATAGCATCTGGATCGAATTGTGTAAATCCACAGTTATGTTGAAATCAGCAGCTTTAAGCTGTTGAATTCTGGAGGTCTGATCTTGCCAAATGTAAGAGAGATGTAATGCATTTCTTTCACTACAGATCTCTCCTCTGTGTTCCACCCAAACAACTAAAACAAAAACACAAGGGGGTGAGTGTGTGTGTGTGCCCCACCTCCACCACTACACACCAAGCACATAGAAACTCCTGAGTTTCTGTGCTATTCCTTCCACCCTGGGAAGGACCACACCCTTCCCCAGCCTGGAGACATTCCTCTCCCGCTGAAGTGTCATGTAGAAGCAGGCCTGCCCTCCTCTCCCAGGGGACACACACACACACACACACACACACACACACACACACACACAGACAGCTTTTCTGCTAACAACACAACATGGCCGTGGTCTGTGTAAACAGAGACCGGTCTATCTTCACCACACACTCACAGAAACAACAGGGTGTAAGGTTACAACTGAAGTCACCACTACAATCCACCCTGATCAGGTAGCAGGTACGCTTTAGGAAGTTTAACACGCAAAAAACAAGAGGTTTCCATATCAACACAGGTTACAGGCTAAAGTGTGCGTTTTGGGAACAATACTGTTTAAAATACGACGTACTTCTGGAGACGAGTGATTAGGAGTTATAGATGAAATACCGGGTAGCAAATGTCAACAGCTAGCTTGAAATCTGTCGCATTGGGACGAACCCCGCTCGACTAGCTTGGATGTAACGCTTCGAGGCCCAAAGTGTAGTAAGTTTTAAATCAAATTAGCGTTAATCTCATTACCGTTGGTGTTGATATAACACTGCTGACTTGTGATGTGATGCAACGGTGAAGCTGTTGTCACACAACCGGTGCTCACACTTTTCGTGGTGCCTTCAAATACACTATAACTACAAAAAAATGAACAGTCGCAATACCTAAAACGGAAGCAAGAAATTAAAAAAACGACATAAGCTAGCGAACGTTATTTTTTTTGGTGAAACTGCTCGCCTACACACAGCAGCAAACACAGCAGGGCTTGTTTACGGTCCTCCCATGTCGAGCGGTTAACGGTTGGGCCTTACCTTCCTCTCCCTGGGGCGACGGTACTTCTGTGGCTGTTGAAACAAGCAGTGGTTCTTCACGAAGCCATTTTTACTCGATTTCCTTCCGTTTGAGGTTCGGTGACAGGCGTCTCCGTTTAGCAGCTTGTTCGCGGAGCTCTCAGTCATCTTCGTCGGCCGGCTGCGACTGATAATTTCACGATTTCAAGTTGGCCAACTTGTGTAACGTTGGTCGTGAAGTCATGTATGAGCGGGGAGGAAGACGGGTTCAACGCCCACTCTACTCTGTGGCCGCACGAGCCTGCCGGAAATCCACGCCCAGGAGGAGTCTCATTGGCCAGTGACGTTTCTTCAGTACAAAGATCGTCTATAAAAAGAGAAACTCATAACTCTGGTCAGGATTGTGGGGTTCAGTGAGGATCAATTTTTCAGTATGAGGCCTCTCGTGGGGAAATAAGGGGTTTTTTAACAACTGTGAGGAGTTGACATCTCCAAGAAAAGATTCAGTTTAGTATAGTAATTTAGTAATTAATTAACTTGATACATTCTAGCTTTAAATCAATCAATCAATCAATCAATCAAACAAATTCATGGAAATGAATTATATTATAATTAATGTTAAAAAATCAGAATTTCTGTAAACTTTGATGCCTCTCCAATCTGATGTTTTTTGCTTTTTGACTGTTATTATATATTGTGTGGCCTGCCCTCTTCTGCTAAGTCGTCCTGCTGGATCCACACACTTCACATTTGTTATGCTTCGTATCAGATATTCTGTCATTTGCAGATTGTGATGTTCTTGTTTTGTTCTGTAAATAAGACATATATTTCATGTCTGTCTGTCTTGAGGTTTCTTACATAATTTTATTTTTCTCCCGTCAACACAACTGTAAACCTGTAACTGTTTGTTTTATGTATAAAAGCTTTTATCATGGCGACTGAGTGCTGTTTGTACTTAATATTTCTAAAGTGGACATATCAAGTCAATTCAATTAGATTAGATAAACTGGTTATTACTTTGATTATTCATTAAATTCTCCACTCTATTAAAACTGTATAACCTTTTGAAAAAAATATGATCAATAAGATTTTTCATTTAAACTCAATCAATATACACTTTCTTTCAAACAAGAAGCAAATCAACTGCAACTGCAAGTCTCAAAGAAGTTAAACATGGGTCACTTTCTCAAAACAAGTCGGTAGTTTCGGTAAAATCGGCATTAAACTTTTTAAAAATGAATGTATTCTTTAGAACGCCATGAAATCTGGTTAGCTAATGTTTGCTGGTCAGTTTAGGTGAGTGGCTATGTTAGCTAGCTGACATTAAAGTTGCTGCAGATGTACTGCATGGTCTGGGAAACACGTTAGCAGCGGCTCAGCTGCCTTTATTAACGGGTCAGGACACATTAACTGGGTACTGACAGTATAATGAGCTTATAAAGATGTCTGAGTCATTTCATTGTCGTGATTTTACAGACAGGTTTGAATGTCAGCTAACGTGTGTGTCTGTTGGAGAGTGTTAGCATGAAGCCATTACCCTGCTGTGTAACGTTAGCTTGTTAATACTAGCATCGTTACAGCTGAATATCTGCGTACAGCACAGTTAGCTAACAGGCTCCATGTGTTTAATAATATCTCAGTATGTTAGTATGTCAGCATCTAGAAGGTCTTTTTGAGCAGCTAAAGTAGTTTATACACACAATATGCAGCCTCAGTGTAGCTGCACAGAATATATTCAGTGTGTTTGTCTTAGTTCTGGTTTAATGTGTTATTTAAATCACTGCACTGACTCCATGTGTGTCAAAAGGTAGACTTTAAAATCATATTACTCGTGTAACCATGCACATGTTGACAGACTGCTATAACATTCTTTATTATGAAATTATAATTCTGTAAGAAATCTTCTTTTTGCCGGATGTGTCTGGACTCTGATTACATCTTCTCTTATTTCCTGTTACAATCAGTACACACACACACACGCACACACGCACACACACACACACACACACACACACACACATGTCGTCATCATGTTATATTAAAGTACTTCCTCCTCTCTCCAGGTGAACAGTGGGACTTGTCTTCAGCTTCAGGTGGAGCAGCTCTGACCTGTATGGTGATCAGACCTGGAGAGGAGACACACCTGGTCAAACAAGGTCAGTGCAACTGAGGTGCAAAAATTAAAGGTAGAAAGTGTGAGATTTGTCAATTGCTGTTCATTAATACTCTAGGATCAGTAAATGATTAGAGGATAGTCGAGTCTCATTCACAGGTCGTTGAATACTGACAGTTTGCGTTGGCAGAAGCCACTACAGTGTCACTGTTGGGACACTAGGCAAACAAATTTGTAAACAAGCAATGTGCAAGTTACTTCTATGGAAAATAAAAGAAGGAAGTAAAAGTAGTATTTTAAATGGGTTTTACTAAGTGCTATATTGTAGGCAACTGGCATTGTTTCAGTTCAATATGTTAAATGGGTTTTGTTTACTGAGAGGAAATATAAACAGTATGTCTGTTTAGAATGCCTGCATTTATTTGATCTCATTCATATATAAGATAAATGATATAATTATATATTTTTTAACATGTATATCTACACTAGTCAGCCACAATATTAAAACAACTGACAAGTGAAGTGAGCATTGATCATCTTGTTACAATCAAATGTTCTGCTGGGAAACTTTGAGTTCTGTTATTTCTGTGGAGCCTCTTTGACAAACACCACCCACCCAAACACCGTTCAGACCAACTACACCCCCTTATGGCAAAGAACCCAAGGTGTCAAACTGGCCTCCTCATTCTCCAGATCCCAATCCAGTTGAGCATCTATGGGATGCGACAGAACCAACTTCCATCCATGTTGGGGCCCCTGTGGATCGTTCTTGGCTCAGACTGCATCCAGTGGAAGCTCAGTTGGATTGAGATCTGGGGAATCTGGAGGCCAGGTTGACACCTTGAGCTCTTTCCCACGTTCCTCGGGTCGTTCCTGAGCAGTTTTTGCAGTGTTGCAGGCGCGTTGTCCTGCTGGGGGGGCACTGCCATCAAGGAGTGCTGCTGCCATGTGGGGGTGTACTCGGTCTGCAGCTGTGTTTGGGTGACTGCTGTTTGTCAAAGAGACATCCACATGAATGCTATGACTCATGGTTTCACAACCAAACATGGCATTGGAACACAATGATCCATGTTATTTATTTCACCTGTCAGTGGTTCTAATGTTGTGGCTCTCAGTGTGTACACATGTTAAATGCTTTTTACAGATACCTCCACAATGACACACAAAACCTCTACA